>BLSH010445592.1:20932-41212 GCA_018402905.1 Glandirana rugosa
CTATCACGACACTATTGTCAGTTTCAAAGTAAGTCTCTACCCACATGGTAGAGATTACTACTCTGTGAATAATAATTTCCATTAAATAAGAATGTATCGTTTACATTTTTTTTATAAAAGTCAAGTCGAAATTGACGTCTCTCCTTTTCGTCCCAGTCACTGAATCAATACGACATTACACCAAACCAAGTGTTCAGACTGACTTATTCTAATATTTAGGATCCCGTCCATTAGTCAAAAAATTGCTGTCAAACATAAATCGGTAAACGAATCTCGGTTTAAATACTATTCTATTTTAATAGTATTTTCTTTTTTCCTTTTCGACGGACGCTAGGTACATCATATCTTTTTCTGTAACCTGGTGCTCTGTGACAGTCCACTCCATCCATTGTCAACCTGTTTCCATCACTAATGGAAAAAAGACAGATTAGAGGAGGCACAACTAAAGAGAGGCACATAGCATTGCTAAATTCTTCTATACTACATGGATCGCAGGCAGCTTTTCCTTTTTTCTTTTATGATAATTTTATCTTATCATAAATTTGGCTCTAAGCAAATGGCTAAATACAAACTGTCGTTAAAAAACTGATTACCTGCCCTAGGATTTATAATCTTATTCAGTCAGACTTGTGAACCAAACCACATTACAGCATAACTAAGTCACTGACCCTGCTTTTCCTCTCTGCAGTTAAAGCTGAACTGAAAATATTTTTTTTACATTTGCTATGTAAGAATAAATTACCTTTAATAATAAGTGTCTCATCATTAGAGATGGTACACCCATCTCTGAATGAAACTTTGACTGTTATCACAGCACTATCCACACATGGAACACCCATTATTAGAGGTAATTTATTTTTACATAGCAAATTTACAAAAAATGTTTTTTTCTAGAGTTCAAATTTAAGCAGTATAGCTTGGTCAAGGAAACAAAAACACACACAGGGTACTCAACACCAGGCCGTTGGCTTTCAAAATAACCCAACAGTGCAAAACAGATCACAGTAAATAGTCACCAATAGTATATGGCATGAAACATGGACAAAGAAACAATTCCAAAAATATATAGATGGGCCACATCATTTTAGCAGCTCTGCTACAATAACATTTAGGGAGGACTACCTTCCAGGTGTGACTACAAAGCAAATGAACAAACAAAGAGCACCGGATAGTGAAGATAAGGCAATTTATTAAAATTACTTAAAAGCAGAGAATTGTACTCGAAAAAACGGAAAGGTGTCATCACAGAGCCACATTTATGGCATGAACCAGTGTATGCAGACCTCATTCACTGCTTGTATATGAGCCAACTTCCAGGCGAGAGAAGAAATGCGGACAGTCTAGAAACACACTGGGTAGCACTGCCAACACTACATCGGTGGAAATCCTGAATATGCTGTGTAGCAACCTCCTTGAGGCAACCTCACAGATGCTATCACTAACATGTTTTGATGCTCTGTCTCTTTCCCAGAGTGATGGTGGCATCTCAGGAACCCAAGTTTATTCCTCCCCATCCAAGCCTGCCCCACCTGTAAACACCAGACCTGTGCTTATACATTTGCATGAATACCATAACAAAAACCCTGTCACTAACGTCTGGTCTAAAGGTAATGAAGTAACTTCATAAGAGGAGGAGGTTTGATTAAGGTCATAGACAGGTAAAAATTGCAGAGAAGATTGAAACCATTAGAGAACCAGCTGGGACCAGAGAACCTAGGTCTATTTTGCCCACTGTGTATTGGGAAATTGGTTGTAGAATTCAGAAAGTGTAAGAGGAGAGAGCTCAGATGAATACGGCCTAGTGAGGTCCTGTTCATGGTGAAGGAAAGATGACAGAGTCAGGACGATGGATTGGGAGTGTAGTCCAAGAGATTGTGAAACCTATCTGTAGAGTTGCAGCAGGAGGTGCTTGTGAAAAACTTCTGGAGAACAATTTACCCTCTTTGTTAGCAAGATCAAGATCTATAGAAGGTTAACCATCTGCTATGTGGTCATCCTCACATTTACCTAAGGTGACATGTGTCACACCCCCTTACATAACCACAGTGCAGAAGCACCTTGATTACATAATACTAAAGAGTGCTCTTTAAAATGATTGGAGTCCAGAACCTGACTGATTCAGCTATCAATGGACACCTGTGCAAAATAAAAAACCTGTCACCATTTTAAACTGGCACCAGCAAAAAAAACTTCCCTGTAGCACTGTTTTAGATAATTTGGGAAACTGGTAGGTACGTGGTAAAATATAATTTTAGATCACTGTAAAGTGACACTGAAAAGATGGCACCCAGTGATGCCTGCAACACATTTCCAGCAGTTACTAAGTGTCCTAAAAGCCTTGTAACCCAGGGAGAAACCTTCCCCTTTATGGCCACTCATAGTCCCTTTAGACCAAACAGGGCTTGTAAAGTGAATTATGCATACGGCATGGATCATTTCATGGACCTGCACATTTCTCATCAATGCTTAGCCTTGTTTACTTATTAAGTTAATTGTGGCATACTAAGATAACTGAGACTTTTTCCCCCCAGTGGGAAGCAGAGTATAATCTGACAGCCAAGCTTGCTGATCTTAATAGCTCATTTTCTTGATGTGTGCAAGCTCGTAACGGTCTGCCCAAGAGCATTAAGCAGAAATCTAAGCTGATGCGGCTATGAATTATTTTTGATAACAATATTGCTAACCTATTCTGGAAACCCAGAATCTCCCTCTTGTTCACAGTCTAACGGGATAATAAAATCGACAGATGCTGAGGATGCTGAAATAAATTAGTGTTCCGGCGTAGAATTTTCATATTTAGATGTTGTAAATTTTGCAAGTCAAGGTACAGTATCATTATTACCAAGTTCATTAAAACTTTTGGGAACATTAACAAATAAAAAACAATGTGTGGACTAATGAGCCCAGTCCTGTATATTCTAAAAAATGTAAAGCCTAAGTTTAGTGAAAAAAAAAAAAAAATCAGCACAACAGGCAGCACCTTTTGCTGCTTGCTGTTTTAGTTGAAACCTTCTTCCTCTGATCCACCCCCCCCTACTCCTACCACTGTAATCTTCTGATATGGTGATTTATAGAGAGATGGGTGCCTGCTATATGAATTTATCAAGAGTGGTAACTATGCCCTGCCTTTCTGGCCACCTTCCCTATTCATACAACCTGTACTATTGCTTGTATGAATTAAAATTGATCGATCAATGGAGGATGGGTGTGACGGAACTATCCCAGCACCCAGCTTTGGTGCTTCCATCAGTATACTGCATCCTCCAGTCTGAACATAGATACCAGATATTATAGCCACATAGCATTCAAGACTAGCCGACAAATAGCTTGTATGAAATTAGAACTGTTTATTGAACAAACTCACACAGATTATATACCACACCAGGTCAGGTGATCCTGATTACATTATTGTATGCAAACAAAATTGTATACAGAATGTAACCTGAGGGTAGCTCCATAATGACCATCAGTCAGTTTATTGAAGCAAACAGTTCATTTATTTTGAAGCAAACGGAATCAAATGACAGCTTTTTTAGCTAAAGTAAATACATAGTCCAGAATCCTGGTATTGATAACTAAAACAGCAGGCTCACCGCTAGTCTCCGGTCCCACAGCTCGGTTAGGCTCCTCCAGAGTCAGAGTCTCAGGCCACCCAGACAGAGGGGTTCAGCAGCCTGTGTCTCAGTTGATTCAGAGAGCTCACGCTTGCTTTCCAGCTTGTGAGCTCTCCCTCTCTCTCTCACACTTCCTTGACACAGGTGTACTGAGTCTCTGCTGCCTTTCAGACCTCCCTTCCCCGGGTCTTAACCCCATAGGTACCGAAGTCCTAGCGATCTGCATTTGAGACTCTGCAACTGTCCTTCTTAAAGGGACCATGGCTCCAATATCGGGTGGAATATACCTGCCTTCTAGGACACAACCCTTGTGTCCTGCACAAGAAATATAACTAACACAACTAAGAAAAATCAACACAAACAATATACTACTTCCCCACTAGCAACTAATAGCTGACAATGATTTAATTAACTTGAGCTAATTAACTGGTCACTTAAAACAGCCTAGGCAGAGTGCACACAATTCTAGCAGACAGACAATGTTGTTATAAATCAGAAAATAGGTGTTCCAATTAATAGTTAACCATGGAATCCACATCTAAGCAATGCTTTGATTAATCAGGAATTGCAGATGGCATGGCAATGGTTTACAACAGGCTATGAGGCAAAGCTCATACAATGTCCCATTTGAAGTAATCCAAACCACATTCTCAGTGTCCATTAAGTAGTTGTCCATCATTTTCTCGGTCACCCAATGCCCCTAATAGACACAGGGTGACTTACACATAAGAGAGTCCTGGGGAGCTGAGACGGGTTTCCCAACCTCTCTAAGGTAAGCTGGGTTCCATGGGCTCCCCACCCAAAGTGACTCCTGTCACAATGGGTATATGAATGAAATGTCCACCTCCTCCATTCATAGCTACTTTTTCATTTATTGAAGCTATAGTACAGCTTCTATGAATGGAGGAGGGGTTATAAAGGGAGGGTAAAAGGCTGTACTCTTGAGTTAGCTTTCAAAGTTGGCTATTGGCTTCTGAAGTCCTCTTTTACTGTCATGTGGCCCTCATGGCACGTCTTCCATGACTGAAGACTGGAGATCCACCCTTGCAGTGGAATGCTATGCACTTTATAAACAAAAAATGAAGAGGCCAGTTCACATTCAGTCTTTTTTTGTTTCTGTCCAGCATCGGCACAGAGTAGATGGTGTTATATAATTAGTGTGGGCTTAGCAGAGGCTTCCTAATCTTATAGTACCATTGCATTGTATAACCCTGGGATGTCAGCCACTGTACTGTATTACCTCTTTATTGAAGGTATTAAACTGTGTACAACTGTGATGGAAGACTTTGAACAGTAAAACTCTAAAATCAAAGGCAATTTAGACTACAACCCTCAGATGAAAGGCAATAGTTTTTTGTTTTTTTTTAAGTAGGGATCTCTATCCTGGTGTGTTAGCTTTGAACCAAATGCACTGTATAGTTGTAAGATGGAAGGTGTTACACATTACATCCTTGGAATAAAACACAGAATGCAGTTTAAGACTCAGATGAAAACCATTCATGTAAACCTCTTCTTAATCATTTTTTTCACAGCCAGATGACTGCTGTTAGGTGGAGATTTGCTTTTCCAATCACACATTCATTTAGATGCAGGTGTCTTGGGGTAAAGCGCAGCTAGTATCACAACATTACCACATATTTAATATCAGTAAATCTCTTTTCATTTCGTTTGTTTAGGTCTATTAAAAATATAGTGCAACTATAGCCTGAAGATTTGACTTTAGTCTGGTGATTTGATGCCTTTTTAGTTTTCATAAACTTAACAAATGTCACAGGCTTTCCAAAATGAATTACTGGCACTTCGTCTGTTATTGTCAAGATGACAGAAAGATAATTGAGATTGGTTTATTTTTCATGAACTTCAAATGTCAAAATGCCACCAAAAAACACTTGCGGTATCTACAATGAAAAATCATAATCAATTCTAAAATCCAAAATGTGTTTGTTTTCTTGGAAATGTTTCAGTCAATCAATCAGTCAATCTTTCCCTGTCTTTCCCTCTTGCATGCTGCATTAAATAATTCCTTCTATTAACAGCCTTCAATTATTCCAGCTTTTAATCCTGGGAGCTAGGGGTCTATTTATGACACACAAATTCACATAACTTTTGCTCAAAATTAACCACTGTTCAAATATTAGGTGTAATTAGGGTGATAGTTGTGCAAATTTTAGGTAAAAATATTGATGAAGTGTATCAGATCTGAGGGGTTATTATGTCTCTATCAGTTGTATATACAAACATTAGTTATCAAGTCACTGAATAATAAGTAGCCCTTGCCTATTCTAGTCTCTTCCTCTCCTCCTTAGGTCCTTGCATGAATACACACAGTATTTAATTAAATATACTTATCTTTTTCTAAAAAAATTAGGCTGGTCTTGTGATGCATAGGGACATCTTCTGTGGCATTGGATGTTCTTCCATGATGCAGAAAGTGGAGCTCACGTCATTACATCCACACCCTTTCTGCATAATACTGTGAGTGCAGGGCGTCATGTTGATGCCCAGACCTTAAGGGACAGATCCTTGATGACCTGAACTCCCAGTATGTCTTTAGTCTTCCAGGTTGAATCACACTTTTTTTCTATTATAGCCAAGGTCAGATTAATCACATAATTTGGAAAATCAATATCTATGACGCATTTAATAGTAACTGGATTAAGGTGAATGTGATCAACAATTACTAGTTATACTCTGAAATAGTTTCTCTTTTAGATTATTATTTGACTGTCATAGACCCCTATGCTTATATATTGTGGGAGATTAGCTCATTGGGATCACTTTTCAGATGAAAATATTCAGCATGGAGGTCAGTTTCTGTAAAATCTGGCGGCTTGCCAGGTTTATTATCACAGGTTTGCAAGATCAAAACAGATAAAAACACAAAACAAAACCTCACCGTCCAGCGCTAAACTAAACAATCGGGTTCCTCTCTATACATTGTGGGGCTGTCCCCGACACCCACAAAACATAAGCACAGTGCAAACCTTGATCTTTAAAGTCCAAATTAGCACACAGAGCTCACTCAGCTTTCTCCATCTGAGATCCAGGATAGGGCTCACCTCTGCTCTCTTCCTGGTCATTAAATGCAGGGGGAGCCTGCTCTGCCCTGATGGCTGGCAAAACCCAGGTCGAACTCTCACTAGTTGCCTCAAAGTAATCGCATGCAAGGTGACAAGTATCGCCCATCCATTATGGCGCCTCGCATAACGTCCCATATCCCCACCTCTGCTGAAGCCCCTGGGGCAGAGCAACTGTCCCAACCATGCAGTGGGCCCGGGAAAAGCCATCAGCATTATTTTGGAGCCTTCTGGACCGGTGTTCCACTGAGAATTTAAATGGCTGTAGGGCCAGGAACCACCTAGTCACCCGGCCATTTTTCTGCCGGATGCTACGCATCCACTTAAGGGGGGCTTGGTTGGTGACTAGCCTGAATGACCTTCCCAGCAGGTAGTATTTTAGGGCCTCTAAGGCCCACTTGATAGCCAGGCACTTCTTCTCCACAATGGCATATTTCCTTTCATGCCTATTAAGGTTCCTGCTTAAGTAGACAACCGGGTTCTCCTCACCGTCTCTGATCTGGGACAGAACAGCACCTAGTCCCACCTCAGAGGCATTGGTTTGAACAACAAACTCTTTTGTGAAGCACCAGCTGTACACAAAGGGCTTGCTTCAACTTCTGGAATGCCTTCTCAGCTTTGGGATTCCGCTTAACCATTCCTGATCCTCTACCCTTTGTCAGATTGGTCAGAGGGACAGCAATGGTGGCAAAGTCAGGGATGAAGTGTCGTTAATACCCTGTAATCCCCAGGAAGGCACAAACCTGTTTTTTGTTCACCAGTTGGGGCCACTTTTGAATGGCCTCGATCTTATTGGTCTGGGGCTTGATCAGACTCCGACCAAAAACATACCCAAGGTATTTGGCCTACTCCAGACCTATGGCACACTTTTTTTGGTTGGCTGTTAAACCTGCTACCTCAGCGAATCTACCACTGCCTGCACCCAGGGCAGATGTGATTCCCAATCCGGACTGTGGATGGCCACATCATCCAGATAGGCCGCTGCATAGGGCCGATGCGGCCTCAAGGTTTTTTCCATCATCCTCTGGAAAGATGCAGACCAAACGGCATTCGCTTGTATTGGAAGGAGCCCTCAGGGTTAGAAAAGGCCATTTTTTCCATTGCTGACTCCGTTAGGGGGATCTGTCAGTATGTCATAGTTAGGTCTAGGGTTATTATGAACTGGGCACCTCCCAACCTGTCCACAAGTTCGTCAACCTGTGGCATCGGGTATGCTTTGAACTTAGACATATCATTCAGCTTCCTGAAATCATTACAGAACCAGATAGTGCCATTAGGTGTTGGGACCAGCACTATAGGGCTCGAGTAGGCGCTGTTGTACTCCTCTAATGCGTATAATTCAAACATGGTTTTTATTTCTCTCACCACCCCCTTTCATCTAGCCTCAGGTATTCGGTAGGGTTTTACATTTACACGGACCCCTGGTTCCGTGATTATGTCATGTTGTAGTACAGTGGTCAGTCAGGGTAGGGAAGAGAAGAAGTCTATAATTTTACTAACAAATTCCTTAACGTCATTTTGTTGCATCAGTGACAAGGACTCAGTTATGGGGACAGGGGTAACCTGTCCTTTTGGGGAGTGGGCCCTGCCAATAAACTCTCTCTGTCCTTCCACGGTTTTAGGATATTAACATGGTAAATTTGCTCCGGTTTCCTTTTCCCAGGCTGGTACACTTTGTTGTTTACTTCCCCTACTCTTTCCCTAAACTCAAAGGGACCCTGCCACTTTGCCAGGAATTTACTTTCAACCGTGGGGACTAGCACCAGCACTCTGTCTCTGGGGTTGAAAGTTCGGGTTTTGGCACCCTGATTATAAACCCTTCTCTGGGCTTCCTGGGCTTGCTCCATATGCTCTCGTACAAGGGGCAGGACAGCTGTGATTCGATCCTGCATAAAGGAGACATGCTCTATGACGTTTCTATATGGGGCGGCCTCTCCTTCCCAGGTCTCTTTTGCGACATCTAGCAGCCCCCTGGGATGTCTAGCATACGGGAGTTCAAAGGGGAATACCCCATAGATGCCTGCGGAACCTCTCGTATGGCAAACAAGAGGTACGACAGCAGAAAATCCCAATTTCGCCCATCTTTATCCACCACTTTTTTTAGCATACTCTTGAGGGTCTTGTTAAACCTTTCCACCAGACCGTCAGTTTTGGGGTGGTAAACACAGAGATGGGAGATTGTGTACAACTTGCACAATTCACTGGTTACTCTGGACATGAACAGGGTACCCTGATCCATCAAGATTTCTTTAGGGATCCCCACCCGACTCCTTGGCGACCCCTATGTTTATATAGATTGGGATATTGGGATCACTTTTCAAAGGAAAATATTCAGCATGGAGGTCAGTTTCTTTAAAATCTGGTGGCTTGCCAGGTTTATTATCACAGGTTTGCAAGATCAAAACACATAAAAACAGAAAACAAAACCTCGCCGTCCGGCACTAAACTAAACAATTGGGTTAATCTCTATACAGTGTGGGGTTGTCCCCAACACCCACAAAACATGAGCACAGTGCAAACCTTGATCTTTAAAATTCAAATTAGCACACAGAGCTCACTCAGCTCTCTCCCTCTGAGATCCAGGATAGAGCTCACCTCTGCTCTCTTCCTGGTCATTAAATAAAGGTGGAGAGGGGTTTGAGTGGACCAGAAAGTCCGGGCCAGAACCAGCTCTGGGGGCTGGCAAAACGCAGGTCGGACTCACCCTAGTCGCCTCAAAGTGATCGCATGCGAGGCGACAAGTATCGCCCGTCCATTATGAAGCCTCACATAACGTCACAATATATATTTTACAAATCTGTGTCTTAGCTAACCTTTTAATGTGTTCCCAAAACCACCTCCACTATCTGTGTGCAGGAGAAAGCCGACAACAGCTGGGAAATGCCTGGGAAGTGATGTCACATATAGACTTACTATGGAGCTTCCATTGTCAGCTGCTTCTCCTACACACTGAAGCTTCTGCTGACAGCTCAGCCTGGGACCTGGCTGGAGAGGCTACAGAATAGGTAAGTATAGTGATCTTTTCTTTACAGGGCTAGATAGATTATTCTAAAAATGGGGGCTGCGAGTAGGTTTAGTGTTAGTTAGGTTTTGCTTTTACTTCCACTTTAAATCTATAGGAAAAATGGCATGCATAAAGGGAAAAACAAAAGGTCAGGAAAATGGATTTGGAGGGTACAAAAAAAAGTGGAGTTGGGCTTTGAATAATACAATTTGGTCACTCACACATTCTGAGTCTGTGCCAGGGCAATAAAGAAATATGAATAAAGTCTTCACTTTAGTCTTTCTGCTCTCTTATTATATCAGTAGGGTTATATTGTCAATCCTCACATCAGAGAGTGTCTAGTTCTCATTATCTTTCACTGCTATAGTTTGGAACATGTTGGACATGCACCGCATGCATGGCTAGGGAGTTAAAGATGAAGTTTGGCCCCATGCTGCCTGGCCACCCCTCCACTACTCCACCCAAATAAATACGACAACATCTATTAGAGTTTTAAGGGCCACAGCAGCCACTTTATTAACAAAATATAAATAGCCAATATAAATAGCAAAACATGCATAACAAAATAAACAACAACATAATGACCTTCAATAATGAATGTATACTGGAGTCTCAAGGTACTTGTAAGCAACTAAACTCCAGCAGCATCACACCGACTCGGAGACAGGGCAATGTACTCAGGTACTACCATAAACATAGCAAATTGGAGGAGCCATACCCAAGATGTGTCCCAACCTATTCACATTCACTACTGCCTACCTTCCATGACCTTGAACCTAGCCAGCTGCCATGACTTACCTCTCCAACCATAAATCTGCACCACCCACAACAGAAGAGATGAAAATAAATGGATATAGGGAAGGGAGAGCGGGAAGATCCCACAATATCTACCATCCTCTAACTAACTTTCCTGGGACCTTCCTGCCTACAACACCCTGAAGACCCCACCCATTCCTGTCCAAGCTCACCAATCAGGTCACCACCTTGAACCCTTTAAACTCCTCCCGTGCCCACACCCCCCCCCTTTTAACTCAAGTCATGCCGTCCCTCCATCCATATCTTCTGGTCTTTTCCTCAGGGCCTGACTTTAATTAAAACCAGATTCACATACTTATACTAGCTGTATTTAATAATAACTGTTTTGATGAATTCATCAGTTATTCAAATGGTACACCTTTTAGGTCTGTCTTTAGTTAAGCTTTCATTTTGGGATTTTTTTAGTACATTTCTTAAATTTGATTCAGTAGACTATATTATAGTAAATTAATTATGTTCTCTGCTCTAAATATGTACAGTGATTATTTCTCTATCTTCTTGCTGTAAGGCATATGTCTTAATATTTTCCAGGCTGTAAATTGTGTACCCTTCCATTTTCAAAAAGTGCCTCTGCCGTATCTCAAGATTCTTTACTTGAAAAAGCTTCAGCATTGAGTCAAGAGTTCCTGTTATTTGCTACCTACTCTAGTTTACCGTCTGTCATATTTCTACCATCTGTTTAAAGTTTGGTCTGACTGAGAAAAGGAGTTTTATTTTGCAGTTTCGTGTACATTAAATAGTGCATAGCTGGTAAAATTAACTATCTTGTCATTATATTATGTAAGTATAATAGTTATTACAAGGAGTTACATGTTTTTAAAAACATAAAACCTACAATATGATTTCCTTCAAACCTATTGATGGTTTTTAATTCATTTTCCTTAAATTCCAGCTCCAGACAAATGTATTTATTTTTTTGTTATGGATTGGGTGGGAAAGGTAAAAGCCGTTGTCAGGTTTATATTGTTTGTGAACCTGTAGATGGAAGACGCTGGATCTATTTACTGTTTGGGTCTCCTCTTGGATGATGAAAATCTATGACATTGGTTTAATATCCCTGACAAGGCTGCTCTAAATACTCAAGTGGGGGCGCTTCGGGTCAAATTCACAGAAAAGTAAAATGGAGCTTGGAATTTTTTTATGAGTCCAAAATAGAATGTTACTTTTCTCAAATCATATAAGCCAACATATGTTTTGTATTATTATATCTTAATTAATTTCCCAATATAGCAAAATATAAATACATATTTCACAAACATTTACATCGATCTTTCCAATTTCCCATCCCCTCCCCCATGTTCCCTTTTTCTCTTTAGTATTCATATGTTTGTTCTACCTTCTTCTTTCTTTTAGTAATCTGTCTCCTTCCTTTCTATTCAATGCTCTCCCTCCTCCGCCCCTTACATGCCCACCAATTCAGTATATTTCTTTGTAGTCTTAAACTCTACCCAGCCTTTCCAGATATTTACAAATTTGTCCATTTTATCCTCTCCGTCATTGCAGTTCTTCCATATTATAAATGTATTCTACCCTTTTAACCCAGGCTCTTACTGTTGGGCTCTCTGGTACCTGCCAAGATCTTGGGATCAGCCATTTTGCTGCATTTATTAGACGAGGGATCACTGTATTCTTGTTTTCATAAGCCAACATATTTTGGAGGCTTCCACATGTTCCCTCCATTGGTGCTTTTTGGCTGCAAGACGACCTGCTATGATATAGTATAACAGGGAGCTCTCTATGAATATCACTTTTAAGTAGAATTCTGGCCTTCCATTTAAAAACATAGGTATCGCAAACACTTAATTATTAGTGCATCTGCCTTTTTAGTATTCTCTTAGTCCCTCTTCAAAGTCCCACAGATATATGTTAACCCTTTCATGCCTAAGTATATTTCTGATATTTGTTGCTTACAAGTTAAAATACCTATTTTTTGCTAGAAAATTTCTTGGAACCCCCAAATGTTATATATATTCTTTTAGCAGAGACCCTAGAGAATTTGCAAATTTGCACATTTTTTATGTCACACGGTATTTGAACAGCGGTCTTTCAAACGCAATTTTTTTGAGAAAAAATACACTTTCGTGAATTAAAAAAAAAAGTTAGCTCAATTTTTTTGCATAATGTGAAAGATGATGTTATGCAGAGTAAATAGATACCTATTATGTCATGCTTTGAAATTGTGCACACTTGTGGAATGGAAACAAACTACGGTACTTAAAAATCTCCATGGGCGACACTTTAAAAAAATGAAATGGTTACCAGGTTAGAGTTACAGAGGAGGTCTTTTGCTAGGCTTATTGCTCTCACTCTGACAATTGCGGTGCTGCACGAGCATGTGGGGATGGGGGCGCTTTAAAACATTTTTTTTCTTATTTATTTTATTTTATTTTTTAACATTGTCCCTTTTAAAAAAAATCTGATCACTTTTATTGCTGTCACAAGGAATGTAAACATCCCTTGTGACAGTAATAGGTGATGACAGGTACTCTATATGGAGGGATCGGGGGTCTAAAAGACCCCAAATCCCTCCTTTGCACTTCAAAGTATTCAGATCGCCAAAATTTGCACTTCTAAATACTCATTTTTTTTTTAAAACGGCGCCAAGTGACATTGTGACATCACTTCCGGGATTTTACATTTGTTCGGGTTTCAGCCTAGCTGGTGGAGGTGTCGGCTGGTGGCTCTGGCCTCTTAGTGGGACGGGAGGCCTGGGAAGAGCGGCGGAAGGGGGCTGGAAGGAGGATGTCCCCTCCCACTCCTTTAGGATAACAGCCGAGCAGCTTTTAGCCGCATCGGTTGTTATCACTAAAAAGCTAATTGCTGGCTTCAAAAAAACAGTTATACCCCGGTATAACCCCTTCAAGCCAGGAACGTATATTTGCCTACAGTCGGGGTTAATCATGGCAGCAAAGTCAACACATGCAGCTTCCTGTAAGTTTGTGGCAATGAAGCTGCACTGTTCCTGAATGCAGAGCAGAGTTGCCACTCTCATGTAGGCTGCGTTTGATTTCAGTAAATTATGATGAGCAAACATTGCAGGGGCACGGCTATCAGCATGTTGTCACACCTACTTCTACCCACTGTTTTTTGGATTGACAGCATTGCCTCTGTTGTTGAAACCCTCCATAGGCGTGCGCACAGGGTGTATCAGTTGTGCCTGGGCACATCCCAATCATTTAGTGCGCATTATCATTATTGCTCTTTGTGGCAGCGAGGAGATGGGAAAGATTTCACTCTTCCGGGGTCTGTCATAAGAGAAGTGGTTATGCAGGCAGGGAGATCAACGTGTCCAGACCAAATATACAGTATGTAGGCACACACACACACACACACATTTGTGTTTGAGCTGCACACCTATAAAACCCTCCCACTGTGAGCTGCAATGTCTGGGAAGGGTGGAATGTGAGCCACAAACGAAGGATGATTTGGCTCATTTAGGGAAGAAAAAGGAGGTTTTATGTTTTTATTATGAGACTTGCATATCACATAGTGGAGTAAGTACTTGTTGTATACTGTTATACAGTAATCTTTAGTTGTGCTTTATGTTTTTTTTAATTACTATTAGTCATTGCATGCCTTTTTTGTGAGCAACCAATAAAGCCTTGATGAAGGGAACATTTGAAGCACCCAAAAAGTGCTGGTATATGTGAAATGAGGAAATAAATATTCTATTCTGGTGTGTCTTAAATGCTGTGGTGCTCCATTCTTCTTTTTCAATGATTTTTATTGTTGTCTGTATCTACTTCCTAGCAGAAATGTTAACTCTTCGCTACTCTATCCATAACTAAATTAAAGAAATCAGAGTTTGGTCTTTAAAGTGATTCTAAAGGCAGAGCATTTTTTTACCTTAATGCATTCTCTGCATGCAATGCAAACTTTCTGCATGCAGCTCCCACCTCATCCCCCTAAATACTTACCTGAGCACGATTTCGAACCAGCGATGTGCACAAGAGCAGAGGTTCTCTCGGCTCTCTCCCTCCACATTGGCTCAGACACAGCAGTTGGAGTCATTGGCTCCAGCGGGGGGACCCAAGAAGAGGAAGAGCAGGGCTGCTCTGTGCAAAACCATTGCACAGAGCAGGTAAGTATGACATGTTTTAAAAATAAAACCTTTACAATAATTATTAAGGGTAAGTGCACTTTTATATCCTGGCAAACAAAAAAGTTTGTAAATATAATTTTTCGTCTTTATTTGCCTGTGGTATAAGAGCAGGCATTAAAGTTCTCTCCAGTTTAAAGTATAGCTTTACCTACTGAGAAAGGATTTTGACAAATCTGATTTGCTGCAGACGACTAGTTATGCAGCACAGAGGAAGGCGACAGGCACAAGAAATAAGTTAAGTATTTGACCTGATTCCAATCCCCTTAGACAAAAAGAGCTGTTAACCCTTCTAGTGCCGTTGGGGACCGACTGCAAGGGTAATGTGTATGCATGGTTCTAAAAACTTCCTAAAGTAGATTGAAACCCTCAGAAAAAAATAAGGCACTTTAAGCTAAATATGATTTCTGTATCTTTTGTATTTAAAAAATATGGTTTTCCCCTTACTTTACTCATGATTTATTGCCTTGTGCGAATCCTTGCAGGCTTTGTATGAACTTTTAGTCAATGCGTGTGCACTCCAGCGGTAGCGGAACATCACAATTTTACCGTGGTGACTACAGTAGAGTGTGCCAGGATACTGTGCATTTTCCCGACTATTTGTAGTCCAACTGAGAGACATACAGGAAAGTGCGTAGCTGTAGCTAAACTTGTTTTCAGATCAACTTTTACCGCTAGCTGGCAAAGGTCACATTGGATGAGCTTGGATAAAGTGTGTCGGGGGGGGGGGGTGCCTTCTTTTTGTTACTTCGTGAATCCGCACAAAAAGCACCCTCTGTACTGAAACCATCATTTTATGGTTGCTACCACTGAGGGCATTGAATTAACCGGGTACGAAGAGCAAAATAACATGTTTTTATTTTTTGATCACAAGCATGTACTTATCCTCTATAAAAAAAAACTCTGGGCAAGAACAACTAAAGTCAATAAAAAATATGTGAATTGAAGAGTTTTTTTACCCAAGTCAGCATTTGCTTTTAAAAGAATTGATCAAATTCCATATAGTTTCATACAGAGACCGAGGAATGGGAAGACTGGAAAGAGAATTGTCTTTCTGAGATACGTGTTTAGGGTACTCAAGGGGTAATCAATCATCATTATTGTTATCCTGCATGAGGGGGGTCTAGACTAGAATACAGCTTTGATTTTAGGGGTATGGGACCTATTTTCTTGTTTTATATTATCATTTTTTTTTTTAAATAAGGGCCCACTCATACTGTAGTACAGTGTGACTCAAAGCGAACTTGTCACCAACTTTAAAATTACAGGTAAGCACAGATAAATTAAGAGCTTTAAATGCTTACTTGCAGTCTTTTCCTTTATACTTGCAATGTGTCTTTTAATTAGATAAAAAAATTGACACATCAATTATCTAGCACAACCCCACTCCCTCCTTGCAGACCGTCTCCTCTTCTGAGAGTGTTTCATTACGGTCTATGCTGGACAAACTCCTCTGTACCCTCCCTCACCTCCCTACATTGTCTTTAATGTAGTTGAGGGAGGAGCCAAGAGAAATACTATAGAATTTCACTTGAGTGATGGCTCTTACTCTGCTGGGACTGCTGACATCACACACAAGATGGCACCACCCAGTAGCTTTAGGGATTTTAGATGTCTACAGAATGAAGGTTTTTATAGATCAATAGCATGCATATAATACAGTAAATGCACATATAATGTTCTGCAAATACTTTTTTTTAAATAAATAGTCTGTCAATAGTGTCACTTTAGTGCATGTGTTTTTTTTCCATAAAGATTTTATTGGGATTGCATGTGTTTTTATGTACTAAGCAGGTGTGTTGCATTAGGTAGCGCAATAATTTTGAATGGGCTAGTAGTGCACCTTAATGCATGACAATGAGGTTGATATACTAAAATTGAAGAGTGCAAAATCTGGTGCAGCTCTGCATAGAAACCAGCTTTCAGACAAGCTGAAGTTAGAAGCTGATTGGCTACCATGACCAGCTGCACCAGATTTTACATCCTTTAGTTTCAATAAATCAACTCCAATAGGTTCTGCTGTATTTTTTAAAATAAAGAGCACTGCAACAGACACAGCAACAAGTGTTAAATCTGATCTCCAAATCAGAGATAAAAAATGTAGACCACGCTAACCATCGCCCCCCTCACCCCCCCCCCCTCTTAAACTAATCTTGATCTTTTGATCTTTTTTTTTCAGATAAAAAATGTAGACCACGCTAATCATCGCCCCCCCCCCCCCCTTAAACTAATCTTGATCTTTTGATCTTTTTTTTTTCTTAAAATCTACACGAATGTCTCAAATTTAAGCTTAAACTAACAGTTGTGCGAGAGGCCACAGGATCCAAGTCTTCTTGCTTCTTGTCTGTGACGTGTGAAAGTCCGTCTTTAGATGCCCACATCCTTCCCTGGTGGTTCACAATGGCTGAAATGAGATATGAGTGCTTTGGTGGGATTCTCACAGGGTCTGGAAGACTTCAAGCAACTGCATCATTATGCAAAGGGCAGCAGAAAGACCAATTGACAGGCCAGGACTGCAGCAATAGATTATCAGTTTCTACTGCCAGAAGAGGCACAACAGAGGGCCATGTGGGAAGAGACTCTGTTAAGTAAAAATGGGTGCTAGATTGTTTTTTTTAAAATAGGTGTAACTGGGTTGGGTGTAAAGGATTAGGAGGTGGGGGATCTGCCCAGAGATGGGCAGTTAGTAACGATTCTTTGCAGTTCATCATGTCTCTACTTGCAGAAGGCCATATTATTTAAAGATGTCACTCTCTGATTTATTTTTTGCTCCATAAATCTATCATTGTGTGACCCAGTCATTTGGCTTTGCAGTGAGGATCGAATTTGAATTTAACATAAATTTGTGTTGATGGTGATATCTTGCCAATGGAGTCCTGAGGCTGGGCTGACAATCGCAGGAAAAGGTAAGGATGCGTTTTGGATGGAGTTTTTTCCATGTGTGCAACCTAACTAAATAAATATTAGTCATTGTCTTTAATGTTTAACATACTGTATTTCCATATATTACCAATGTAGACAAGAAAATGGCCTGATTGCTGCCTCTATTTATGACACACCTCCATCCCCATATAACATGCAATAAAAACAAAATTTCTCCCGTGGGACTTTATATGAGGTGAGCATAGGGTCAACACAAGTAAATAGAATAAACAGGTTTATTTGCAGATGTGTGAACATCATCAAAACAATTTTACATAGACATGGATGTCATACCCATGGAAAACAGCATGATACAAAGTGCTAGCAACCATAAACATGTATTGGTATAAAGATAGTAATAATGATGGTAATAAAAGTATACAAGTGCATCTGTAATCTCGATGTGTTCCAATTAAAATACAACACACAATCAATGGTTATGCTTGGACAAAATGCAGGGGGACTAGGAACAAGGATCCCCATACTTACACAATTGGTTAATTGGCTCCAAGAACTGATCCTCAAAGGTGGCAGCGAAGAGTGTCCAACCCGGGAGCTGAAGGGGCGAAACCAGCAGCACTCAACTGGAGACCAGGCGGAGGGCGAGCATGATGAGAAGGAAGTGAAAAGAGGTGTGTCCCTCGGTATCCCCCATTGTCCATCAGTAACATATGGCTGTAAGAAAATATATATACACTGTATGTAGTATATATGCATCTAGATCCATTGATCATTGTTGCATGAGCAAGGTATATATGTAGATATATAAAAATCATTACTGTGTTATGTCATTGGGTCTGTGGATATATGGGTAGGAATACAGAAGGAAAGGAATAACAGAAAGGAAACAGTGGATAGGACAGTGAGTGTGAATGAGAGTGAGAGAATTAAAGTAATGATGGTGATCATGAATAGAAGCCGTAATAGTTGGGAAGTGATGAAGAGAGTGAGAGTAAGTAAATGTGCATGAATAGGTAAAGTATGTGTGCTGGTGAGAAGAGTATAGGGATGTAGCCCTGAATGGCCAATTGTAACAAGTTTCATGGTGCTGGCCAAAGGTGTAGGGATAGCACCATGAGGAAACAATTGTAGCAAGTGTCATATTGCCCGTCTTGTGTGTCCTGTGAATTAAAAAGCTAAATGGAGAGTAAGCTCGCCATGCCAGCCCCCCAACCCAAATACCCGGGTGGGCACCGTAGGCTCCGCCCCTCATGCCATGTGTCAGCTGGATAATGGTATGAGCACACATCGCGCTCACCACAACCTGGGAGTGCGCAGATGCAGGCCCCTCCAGCCAGCTGGATGGCAAATTACGCCACACACATGGAGACGTCACTAGAGGCGGAAGCAGGGCTGCTGTTAGAAATCACAGGGCCCCCTACAGCCTATCTGATGGGGCCCCCTCAACCCCGCCCCCACCACTAACGATGCCCCCTATCCTCACAGACTGCCTGGTATGCATTCAGAGACCCAGTCACACCCACATTACATATTGGGACACCGTGGCTGTGTCCCAATAGAAACTAATGGGAAACTGGCATGGGAGTGCATGCAACACTGTGCCTTTCTGTGCTGGTAAAAGATGACTCTGCACAGGAAATTCATATCTGCAGTGCGATGTGTGAATTAGGCCAAAGAATGCATTTCACTGTCATTTTATTATCATTATCATCATGATAATCACACAATACAGATGCTGTGGTTCAATGCACCTGTACTGCCTGATTTTTTAAGATGATAATGATGATGATCAAATTTAGCTGTATCAATCATGGGCAACAGGGACATGGCTTAGGTGTGAAGGGGGGTGTTTTTCAACTCACTGTATCTTTATGGAGACAAGAAGACTGCAGACTTGCTTGTCGCCTCTCTGTGTTTGTCACTGGTCCTTTGTGACAGAGCCAAGGATCTTTCTTAGGAGGGTGAGGGTACAATTTAAGATCATCAGCATTATGATATAAGACATAGATAGAGTTGAGCGGACACCTGGATGTTCGGGTTCGGGTTTTCGTGGAAAAGTTCGGGTTTGGGTTAGATCCGAACTTGACCCCGGACCCAGAACCCCATTGAAATCAATGGGGACCCGAACTTTTGGGCACAAAAATGGCTGTAAAAAAGTCCTGGAAAGTGCTAGAGGGCTGCAAAAGGAAGAAAAGTGGGGGTAATAGTAGGAAAAGTTCCCTACAAAGAAATGGGGATAGGGAAATAACAATAATCTGTCCCTTACAGCAACAGCAGGAACCTGACCCTAAAGAACTAGGAGATGATTTTAGAACAATAATCTCTCCCTTACAGCAACAGCAAGAACCTGAACCTATAGGAGTAGGCGATGATTTTAGAACAATAATCTGTCCCTTACAGCACCAGCAGGAACCTCTCCCTTTAGAACTAGTAGATTATATAACAATAATCTGTCCCTTACAGCAACAGCAGGAACCTCTCCCTATAGCAGTTTGATATGATTTTAGAACAATAATCTGTCCCTTACAGCACCAGCAGGAACCTCTCCCTATAGCAGTTTGATATGACTTTAGAACAATAATGTGTCCCTTACAACACCAGCAGGAACCTCTTCCTATAGCAGTTTGGTATGATTTTAGAACAATAATCTGTCCCTTACAGCAACAGCAGGAACCTGACCCTATAGAACTAGGAGATGATTTTAGAACAATAATCTGTCCCTTACAGCAACAGCAGGAACCTGACCCTATAGAACTAGGAGATGATTTTAGAACAATAATCTGTCCC
>BLSH010445592.1:41222-71286 GCA_018402905.1 Glandirana rugosa
ACCGTCTCGATAATGTCTCTTGGATGAGTGACGACGGATACAGATCTCAACTCGCTTGGGCTTGACATTTCAAGCCCAAGCATGGCTTGAAACGCCACAAACCCTGGGTTTGGGTTTGAAAACTTTTTTTCAAACCCAAGTCCAAGACCCAAGACCATAAAAAAAAGGGCGAACAACTTATCGACGTCCCGTCGGTTAGTTGTTCACCTGTCCCTCACAGCACCAGCAGCATCCTCTCCCTACACTAGCCTGAGAGCATATGACATGCAGCACTACGTGACTCCAGCTCATACAGAGGCTGGGTCACATGATGCACTGACCAATCATAGCCATGCCATTAGTAGGCATGGCTGTGATGGCTTCTAAGGGCAAACCAGTGAAACACTTGTTGATTGGCTGCCCTGCAGCTATTCAACAAGCGGGAAAAAAAATACCAGAACCCAGAACCTGAACCCAAACTTTTTTTCAAAAGTTTGGGTTTGGGTCCCAAACACCGCAAAGTTCGGTACGAACCCGAACTTTACAGTTCGGGTTCGCTCAACTCTAGACATAGGCAGCAGTGAGTAGGTTCTCTGTAATAGCTCTGCCACAGTGTTACATAACATGGCTGTTGAGTGCTGACAGAAAAAGACTCACGTTTGAGAGCTGAGGAGTCATTTTATCTTCTTCTTGCTCTCTCCTCTGGTGACTGGTATTGAAAATCAAAACAAGGCGGCAGAGGAAAGGGGAGGGGTTGCAGCATGGACGCAAGGTGATTGGATAAGCCTGAGAGTCTTTACTCCCCCCTCCCTTTGCAGGTCAGGGCAGTATCGTGTATCTGACTTTTCTGCTCTGTTTTACGAGCCAGACAGATAAGAGATCTGTTTTGTACAGATGGGGGCAGGCCAGGGGATAGGAACAATGCTGCTATCAGGAGCCAGGTCTGCCTGCAGTCATCATGACAAGCAGGAGACCCGAGCTCAAAACTGTAATTATCTTTCCAGAGAGCTCTGGGCTCTGCTGTTGGGGGGGTGCTTTGAAAAATTATGGGGGAGATAAAGAACCCACCTGGCACCACACTGTACCAGTTCTGGCAGCTTTCTCCCACCCATGTCAGGTTGCTGTTGGAGGGAGATGATAGTAGAATCCTCCCTCCTGCAGCTGTTGCCGCCCCGTTCGCTGCATGCTCTGTTCATTCTCCAACCCCGCCTCATAGGACAGCATGATCACTCCTGCCTGCATGTCACAGCCAGCTCTTCGTAACAATGCCAGCTCTTCTTAAGAATGCCAGCTCTTCTTAAGATGTGTGGCCGGCGGGGTGAACATTAAAAAGCATTTTTTTCTCTCTCTCTCTCCGCTGAACTGTCTGTGAAGCTGCACGGGCCCCCCCTGGTGGCCGGGCCTGGTACAACGGGGCTGGTTGTACTGGCCAATCAGCGGCCCTGGGCAGAAGTACCACGATGTGTGTAGAGCGTGGCACCGATGTGTCATCCGGATACCAGAGAGGAGGGGACCTCCCCAAAAGCACATTGCAGCTCCCAGGGAGGAAACAAGCCACAACCACCTGAGGGGAACAGCAGAGAAGAGCTAACCAACACCACAGTTTGATAATAACCAAGTCAATTTATATAAATAGATGTAATAAATGGACTAAGTGAGACCCGGGGACAGCAGCAGACCAAAGGGGGCATATAGGTGTCTTCCACCTGGGTACAATGTAGAGAAGAAAATGGCCTGATTGCTGCCTCTATTTATGACACATCTCCATCCCCATATAACATGCAATAAAAAACAAAGTTTCACCCGTGGGACTTGACTGTTGAGGGGCATAAGCCAGAAAACCATAGATAAATAAGAAAATAAAACACACATACTACCATGTAGTTGGAAAGGACAAGGCCACAGCTTTATTTGAATATATTTTACACACCCATATCTTGTGAATAGACCAATTCTAAACCAGTGCCAGTCACAGGTGTACTGTGAGCACGTTACCATATTATTATTATAACCAGGTTAAAGAGGGCTGGACAGACATTAACCAAACTCAATTAACAAACAAGGGCTTAGCCCATTACAAAGATTAATTTTGCTGGCAAGGTCCAAATCCGCCGAAAAGGAAAAAAACTGTGACAAAAAACAAAAAATATATTTAAAGGGAGGGTGGGAGGGCAGCTCTTCCAGTCACTGTTCCTTAAAGGCACAAAATTGCCTCATAAAGCGCCTTTCATTTTAACTCAGGCTCCACCCCTCGCTGCTGTATCATGACCAATCCTCCTTAGGCTAATTTGCATATTGTTGCTTAGCTACTCCCAAGCTTTGGCGATGCCCCAACAGTCAAGGCTCCCTTTTCTTATTAGGTTCAAGGGGCCTTCATAACTGTTGAGGGGCATAAGCCAAAAAAACATACATAAATAAGAAAAGACCTTACCCACTTAAATAAAACACACATACTACCATGTAGTTGGAAAGGGTAAGGCCACAGCTTTATTTGAATACATTTTACACACCAATATTTTGTGAATAAACCAATTCTAAACCAGTGCCAGTCACAGGTGTACTGTGAGCACGTTACCATATTATTATTATAACCAGGTTAAAGAGGGCCTGTTCTTATCATAAGTGTAGGACAGACATTAACCAAACTCAATTTCCAAACAAGGGCTTAGCCCATTACAAAGATCAATTTGGCTGGCAAGATCCAAATCCGCCACTTGCTTGTCAGTGATTAACTGACGAGTGTCCCACCACAACCAGCACACGCTCAATACCAGACTGGAGGCCAAGGTTAAAGATATATCCATGCAAATTTTATTTAAATGAACTCCGTCTGCTCTCAATAAATCGCTATTGACACCTTCCAGATCCCTATGATAAATAACAATATCCCCAATTAAGCCTTAACCTTGCGTCAAAAGTGTTCCAAGTGCTGACCAGGGATTTGACGCGCCCAAACCAGACGAGGAACAACTTCCGACCAGGCCAAGGTCAAATTGGTAAAAATAGCATAGCAGTGAGCAATGTCTCTTTTAATAGCAGAAATCAAATCAACGGAACAAGAATAACCAAAGTCATTTCCTCCAGCATGGCATATCAAAATAATAGAGCCAGAAACATGTGAACGAAGCCAAAGACATTCCGGCAGGACTTGAGGCCAGCACAAGCCTCACCGGCCGAGCCAACGAACTCTCGCAACTTCAGAAACGAAGCCCAGGTTTTTTCCAGAAATCCGAGATGAAGCGCGACGGGAGGCCCAATAAATAAAAGCGTCTCCGAGGATCCAAGGGAGGGCTGGGGATGAGCCTAAAGTCAAAATAACAGGTGAGGGCGAATATATACATAGAAACACGAAGATTCCCATCTACCCAAACATTGAAGTTCTGTATCAGAAAAGTCCATGCCAGAAGCTGCAGTGGTAGCACTAATGCGGAAAGAGTGGGTTGAAAAATCCAGAGAGGGAAAACCTAATTTCGTAAGGCAAAGATGGAAAACACGTAAAAATTTAAACCTGCTTAACCACTTGAGCCCAGAGGGATTTCCCAGGTTAGGACCAGAGCACTTTTTGCAATTCGGCACTGTGTCACTTTAACTGACAATTGCACGGTCGTGCGACGTAGTACCCAAACAAAATTTGCGTCCTTTTCTTCCCATAAATAGAGCTTCCTTTTGGTGGTATTTGATCATCTCTGCATCATTTCTGATTGTCGCTATAAACAAAAAAATGAGCAACAATTTTGCAAAAAAAACAGTTTTTCTTACTTTTTGCTAAAATCCAAATCCAATAAAAATTTAAAAAAACATTTTTTTCATCGGTTTTGGCCGATTTATATTCTTCCTCATATTTTTGGTAAAAAAAATCGCAATCGGTGTTTATTGATTGGTTTGCACAAAAGTTGCCGCGTTTACAGATGATGAGAATTCATTTCTGGGGTTTTTATTTATTTTATTTTTTTTACTAATAATGGAGGTGATCTGCGATTTTGCAGCGGACATGTTGGACATTTTTGACACTTTTTTGGGACCAATGACATTTATACAGCAATCAGAAATGTAAATGTCCACTGATTACTGTATAAATGTAATTGGCAGTGAAGGGGTTAACCTGCAGTGGGATATCTAGGGGTTAACTGTGTTCCCTGCATGTGTTCTGACTTTGGGGGGGCTGGGCTACCATGGGCATAAGAGATCTAACTGATCCCAGTGACAGGAATCAGTAGATCTCCTATTCCCCACTGACAGAGCGGGGAACCACTGTGTTTACATTGGCAGTTCCCCGTTCTTTTGCTGTGGCCGCTCATAGCGGCTCGCCGGCAGACATCGCGTCCGCCCGAGCCGCGGGCACACTCCTGCGGAGCACGGCGGGCACACACGCGCCTCCTAGCTGCCACTCCGCAAATCGCTGTCTATTTACAGCGATTCGCGGGACACGTCCACACTGCCGCAGTAAATATACTGTAGGCAGTGTGTAAGTGGTTAAGGAGGAGGAATCAGCGTGAACAAGGAACGAAGTAGACGGAGGACATACAGAAGAAAAACAAGAAGATAATAACACTGGACAAAATTGGCTCCCGTATGCATGTAAAACTATATGTTTCTCTGCGTAATTTTTACCAGTTTTAGAACCTCTAAGCAAAATAGATACACATTGACCGAAAACAAAACGTCATCAGCTCTTAAACCGCTAACCGAATGCCTGGATTTTGAAACCAATTCGCTAATGCGAAAGGCACCAAAAAATGCTCAGAAGAAGGCAATGCAGAACAATAGCATTTCAAAATCAGAGAAACATACTGACGGTAAAATAGAATGCATATTGACAAGAATAGAAAGCGAAACAGGGTGGCGAGAATCTGGGGCATGCGAAATGTGCCGCCAACCTTGTAATACACACTGAACCAGAAATTCCTTGCTGTCTTCCCACCCAAGAAGTTTGAACCAAAAAGACAAAGCTGACAATGCAGAGCTGACTGTGGAGCCAGAGGAGCCTTTCTGAAGAAAATGTAAAAGATAAGAAAAAAGGGCAAGGCGATGGTCTGAATAGGATAAAAAGGAAAACTCAACATGAGGTGACAAAACCCAATTTTTAATTGTCCCAGACCTGACGGTAGGAAGCCCACGTGTTCGGAGAAAGAGAAGCTTGGACGAGATCTAACAACCGTCGAAAATGAGGTTCCACAAAGAAGGCCCCCTAAGGAAGCCGAAGGAGCCAATTAACGAAAATGGTGGAGCTGAAAATGAGAAAGCACATCTGCAATGTCATTAGAATTTCCGGGGACATGTTTGGCCCTAAACCACACATTCAATTGTACACATTTAAGAAGAAGAAAATGTAACAAAGAAACAACAGGAGGGTATTTAGCAGAAAGCTGGTTGATCACCTGAACCACACTCAAATTATCAGACTAAAATATGACACGATGGTTGCGAAACCTCTCACCCCACAGTTCAATGGCCACAATAATTTGAAACAGTTCCAACAAAGTGAGGTTCCGCAAAAATCCCTTGTGGACCCATGAGGCCGGCCACCTCTCAGCACACCAAGTCCCTTGAAAGAAGGCACCAAAACCACAGGAGTCAGCAGCATCAGTATAAAGCTCCAGCTGTGAGTTGGGCATTTCCTTCAGTTACCAACAAGAATGCCCATTATAGGAGTGGAGAAATGATAACCAGACCTCCAAGTCAGCCTGCTTGGATTTAGTTATGTGAATATAAAGATGTGGGGCAGCAATACCTTTCATGGCCCAAGAAAGTCTACGACAAAAGGCCCGACCCATTGGAATGATTCTGCATGCAAAAACCAGATGACCCAAAAGGGACTGGAGCTGTTTTAACTGAAGTTTCTTGGCCACTTTGGCTACTGGGCAGGCGAAAAAACATTTTGTCCATGTCAATTTCAATACCCAGAAAGGATAACACAGTAGTAGGGCCCACTGTCTTGTCGGTAGATAGAGGAACACCAAACTGCCCACAAATGTTTAGAAAGGCAGATAGTAGCCTTTGGCAATGCTGACCAGCAGCCGGACCCACAAAGAAATCACCCAGATAATGGAAAAGGAATTGCATAACCGACGATTCACAAACTACCCATTCAAGAAAGCTACTAAAAAGCTCAAAATAGTAGCAAGATATTGCACAGCCCATGGGAAGGCACATATCAAAAACATAGCTTCCTTGAAATTGGCATCCCAATAGATGAAAACAATTGTGGTGAACAGGAAGCAGGCAAAATTTTGACTCAATGCCAGCCTTTGCCAGCAAAGTAGAACGTATTGGACCCTGGATTCCTACTTGTCAATGCCATCATTAACCGAAGAGCCAGATGGATAGGAAAGGTGGTGTATGAGGCGTAACTTTTCCTTTTCCTGTTTAGAAACCCCACCAAGAGACGAAACTTTCAAATTATAAAAAGGGGGGGGATCAAATGGGCCAGCCATACGTTCCAATTTCATCTGAATCTTCTTCTCAACGACAGCTTCAATATCAATTGCAGATTTCAAATTGAGTGGCATAGTCAGCTCATCAGTCGGGATAAAGGTATCCAGAATCCAAGGTCGAAACCGCCCCTAAGGATCAAAGCCTCCCTATGAAGGGGGTACCGATCGAGCCAGTGAAACATCTTTGGAATGTTCTCTGGAGACCTCTGTTTTAGAAAAGTCAACTTTGGCCCCCGGGTTTGGGAGGAAGTTGTTTACCTCGCTTAAAGCACAGAATGGCCAGGTGAGCACCCCCGCAGAGAGAGCACTCGTGCTTGAATTTACACACAGTGTACCACTTGTAATGGTTTTCGTTAAAAAGCCAACAGACACCTTTTTTGGGGGGAGCCGAAGCCCCAAAGGGGGCGCCGGCCACTGACTGATAGGCCAACGGCCTGTGCGGGAACATTAGGAACAGCCGCAAGCTACCGTCTTGACAGTCAAAGCAAAATTCTTTGCATGCAGCCAATTTTTGTCAAAACTGGGTATCATTGTTGAATCAGCACTGTCTCCCATATACCTTATAGGCCCCTCAGATAAGATCCAATTAACAAAACAGTGAGGGGCCTAAGTCAGGGAAATGCTCACAAACGACCCCATAGTATGTGCAGAAGCCCTACAGCCAGTTCCCAAATGTGCAGGGAAGCTGTTTGGCTTTATCAATCTGAACATTCACGTCAACCCGTTGAGACTTGTCCACCATTTCCGTATTGGGAGGTACTAGCGTGAGCAAATCCACAAACTCGTGGAAGACTCACAAAATCTTACCCTTACTTTCCGCTGACAGATGCGCACTGGTTGGCGAGCCCACAGGGAGCAATTAGCGACGGAACCTGAATCCGATGGGATCGCTGAAGGCACACCCATTCGGGACAAAACTGACTTGATGACGGAAAATAAACGGTCTTCTGGTGGAACTACATACAGAATCATCAGACCTACCCCAAATCAGTTCACAGTCATACTCACTAAGTAGTGGAGCCAGATGGTCAACAGTAGAACCAAGCAACCCAGAGGTGTATTCTGAGTCTTCAATAGGCGCTGGGGCAGGTAAACACTCAGAAAGTCCAGCATCAGTAACCAGAGGCATCGAGAGGTCCAGAGGCAGGGGTCCACCCATTGACCCGTAGGAACTCTGAGATTGTTGAGGCATGTCAGGGCAGGAGCAGGAACACTTTGAACACAGGTTGGGACCCCGTCCAGGGGCCACTGAAGAGTCCATGGTAATTCTTCTGGGGTGGATAATAAAAGGGAGGGGGAGCCCTCATAGAGGCTGATTGAACAGTACTCACATTGGAACTGCCTGTATTAGCATAGACAGGTTGATGATTCAGATCTCTAGCCCTGCTGAGAGCAGGGATATGCGCGCGTTCATGGAGAGCAGACATCAGAGACTGCACAGGAGGAGCTGTTAGAGAGGCAGAGGAGTGTGATGCATCACACTAAAGATGGTCGTCTACTCCAATCATCCCACCAGTCACAACACGCCAGCCCGGGAGCAGAGTGTTGGATAGGAGCAGGAATGAATCCAGGCTCAGTGGACATGGAAGAAGTGCCCGGTCCATTAGCTCCCACCCTATGAGGAGCAGGGAGCCGGGAGCCGGGTAGAACATGCATCCGTCTGTGCCGCTGGGGCATTAAAAAAATGAACCTGTCCTGGAGTGAGGAGTCAGCAGCAGGGCCATGGTTCAACAAAGGACGCGTAACCTGCCGGAAGGAGCCCTTGCAAGCGGGTAGAAGAGCCTCTTTTCCCAGAAGGATGAGAGTGAGCACCGTCAGTGCCGGTGGCTTCAGAGGACGGTAAGATATCACCTCCACAGCACTGAAGTCAGGTTGAACTGGGGCTCAGAAGGGACGGAGGGTGAGAGCGACTCCCAGCTCTGGAAGTCAGGGGCCCAGAAACAGGGAGAGCAGGCACAGGGGCCACAGATATCGAGGAAGGTCCAAGGGACAGGAGAAGCAAAAGCCAGTCAGCTTGACCTTGTTCTAGTAGTTCACGGACCCTGGAATTCAGTGTCCATGGTGGAGGCAGAGGGAAGCCCAAATGTCCAGCTCTTCCAGTCGCGGTTCTTTAAAGGCACAAAATTTCCTCATAAACCGCCTTTTATTTGAATTCCGGCTCCACCCCTCCCTGCTGTATCATGACCAATCCTCCTTAGCTAATTTGCATATTGTTGTTTAGCTATTGCCAAGCTTTGGTGACGCCTCAACAGTCAAGGCTTCCTTTTCTTATTAGGGTCAAGGGGCCTTCATTATATGAGGTGAGCATAAGGTCAACACAAGTAAACAGAGTAAATCTAGTAAACAGATTTATTTGCAGATATGTGAACATCATCATTAAATTCGACCTGGACATGGATATAATACCCATGGAAAACAGCATGATACAAAGTGCTAGCAACCATAAACGTGTATTGGTATTAAAATAATAATAACGATGGTAATACAAGTGCATTTGTAATCTCGACGCATTTTGCGAGCACTGCTCTCTTTTTGAGGAATGGATGCAGAGTATCTATAAGATAAATTTAAATTAAAATATGACACACAATAGATGACTGTGGTTGGACAAAAAGCAGGGGGCCTAGGAACAAAGATCACCATACCTACAAATTGGTTAATTGGCTCCAAGAAATGATCCCCAAAGGCGGCAACGAAGAGTGTCCAACCCGGGAGCGGAAGGGGCGATACCAGTAGCACCCAATTGGAGTGGAGGGCGAGCATGACAAGAAGGAAGTGAAAAGAGGTGTGTCCCTCGGTATCCACCATTGTCCATCAGTAACATATGGCTGTAAGAAAAAATATATATATGTAGTATATATGCATCTTCTAGATTCATTGATCATTTCTGCATGAGCAAGGTATATAGGTAGATATATAAAAATCATTACTGTGTTATGTCATCGGGTCCATGGATATATGGGTAAGAATACAGAAGGAAAGGAATAGCAGAAAGGAAACAGTGGATAGGACAATGAGTGGGAATGAGAGTGAGAGAAGTAAGGGAATGATGGTGATCATGAAAAGAATCTGTGATAGTTGGGAAGTGATGAAGAGAGTGAGAGTGAGTAAATGTGCATGAACAGGTAAAGTATGTGTGCTGGTGAGAAGAGTATAGGGATGTAACCGTGAATGGCCAATTGTGACAAGTGTCATGGTGCTGGCCAAAGGTGTAGGGATAGCACAGTGAGAAACAAGTGTAGCAAGTGTTATATTGCTTACCCGTCCTGTGTGTCCTAGCACATATGAATTAGAAAGCCAAATGGAGAGAAAGCTTGCCATGCCGGCCCCCCAACCCAAATACCCAGGCGGGATCCACAGGCTCCACCCCTCATGCCATGCATCAGCTGGCTAATGGTACTAGCATGCATTGTGCTTGCCACAACTTGGGAGTGCGTAGACACGGGCCCTTCCAGCTAGCTGGATGGCAAACTATGCCACACACATGGAGTCGCCACTGAAGGCAGAAGTTCCACAATGGGCGTAGAGCATGGCGCCGTTCTGACGGTGGCCCCGCCCATCCGGATACCAAAGAGGAGGGGACAGCTAGGTACGGTACCTCCCCATAAGCACATCGCAGCTCCCGGGAAGGGAACAAGCCGCAACCACCCGAGGAGAAAAGCACAGCGGGGCCAAGCCTCAGAGTTAACCAACACCAAAGTTTGATTATAACCAAGTCAAATTGCATAAATAGATGTAATAAAAGGACTAAATGAGACCCTAGGGCAGCAGCAGACCAAAGGGGGCATATAGGTGGCTTCCACCTGGGTACCACGTAGACAAACAAATGGCCTGATTGCTGCCTCTATTTATGACACACCTCCATCCCCATATAACATGCAATAAAAACAAAATTTTGCACGTGGGACTTTATATGAGGTGAGCATAAGGTCAAAACAAGTAAATAGAGTAAATAGAGTAAACAGGTTTATTTGCAGATGTGTGAACATCATCATAAAATTTGACATGGACATGGATATCATACCCATGGAAAACAGCATGATACAAAGTGCTAGCAACCATAAAAATGTACTGGTATAAAGATAATAATAATGATGGTAATAAAAGTATACAAGTGTATCTGTGATCTCAAAACGTTTTGTGAGCTCTGCTCGCTTCTTCAGGAGTGGATGCAGGGTATCTATAACATAAATTCCAATTAAAATAGAACACCCAATAAATAATTGTGGTTGGACAAAAAGCAGGGGACCTAGGAACAAAGATCCCCATACTTACAAATACTAACATATTAGCAATGTACTTCAAATATCTTCCAATCTTTGCATTATTCTCAGCTTCATGAGGAAAACCAATATACATTGTGTTAAATTACTTCCCACAGAGAGTTTCATATATACAGTACCTCACAAAAGTGAGTACACCCCTCACATTTTTGTAAATATTTTATTATATCTTTTCATGTGACAACACTGAAGAAATGACACTTTAGTACAATGTAAAGTAGTGAGTTTACAGCTTGTATAACAGTGTAAATTTGCTGCCCCCTCAAAATAACTCAACACACAGCCATTAATGTCTAAAATGCTGCCAACAAAAGTGAGTACACCCCTAAGTGAAAATGTCCAAATCGGGCCCAAAGTGTCAATATTTTGTTTCCATAATTATTTTCCAGCACTGCCTTAACCCTCTTGGACATGGAGTTCACCAGAGCTTCACAGGTTGCCACTGGAGTCCTCTTCCACTCCTCCATGACGAGCTGGTGGATGTTAGAGACCTTGCGGTCCTCCACCTTCCATTTGAGGATGCCCCACAGATGTTCAATAGGGTTTAGGTCTGGAGACATGCTTGACCAGTCCATTACCTTTACCCTCAACTTCTTTAGCAAGGCAATGGTGGTCTTGGAGGTGTTTTTGGGGTCATTATCATGTTGGAATACTGCCCTGCATGCCCAGTCTCTGAAGGAAGGGAATCATGCTCTGCTTCAGCATAACACAGTACATGTTGGCATTCATGGATCCCTCAATGAACTGTAGCTCCCCAGTGCTGGCAGCACTCATGCAGCCCCAGACCATGACACTCCCACCACCATGCTTGACTGTAGGAAAGACACACTGTATCTTGGTCTCATCAGACCACAGGACATGGTGCTTGTCTTCAGCAAACTGTTTGCAGGCTTTCTTGTGAATCATCTTTAGAAGAGACTTCCTTCTGAGACGACAGCCATGCAGACCAATTTGATGCAGTGTGCGGCTTATGGTCTGAGCTGACAGGCTGACCCCTCACCCCTTCAACCTCTGCAGTAATGCTGGCAGCACTCATACGTCTATTTCCCAAAGACAACCTCTGGATATGACGCTGAGCACGTGCACTTGACTTCTTTGGTCGACCATGGCAAGGCCTATTCTGAGTGGAACCTGTCCTGTTAAACCTCTGTATGGTCTTGGCCACCATGCTGCAGCTCAGTTTCAGGGTCTTGGCAATCTTCTTATAGCCTAGACGATCTTTATGTAGAGCAATAATTCTTTTTTTTCAGATTCACAGAGAGTCCTTTGCCAAGAGGTGCCATGTTGAACTTCCAGTGACCAATATGAGAGAGTGAGAGCGATAACACCAAATTCAACACACCTGCTCCCCATTCACACCTGAGACATTGTAACACTAACGAGTCCCATGACACCGAGGAGGGAAAATAGCTAATTGGGCCCAATGTGGGCATTTTCACTTAGGGGTGTACTCACTTTTGTTGCCAGTGGTTTAGACATTAATGGCTGTGTGTTGAGGTATTTTGAGGGGACAGCACATTTACGCTGTTATACAAGCTGTACACTCACTACTTTACATTGTAGCAAAGTGTAATTTCTTCAGTGTTGTCACATGAAAAGATATAATAAAATATTTACAAAAATGTGAGGGGTGTATTCACTTTTGTGAGATACTGTATATATATATATATATATATATATATATATATATATATATATATATATATACAGTATATAGTATATACTGTATATATCAATCACCAATGGATTGTACTAAACAGTGAAAGATTTAAAAAATGCACTCAGTTAAAATTGTAATGATAGAAATTGAAATGATTGGGGAAATTGTATTCCAGAGGCTGAGCCCAGAGAGACAGCAAAATTAGATTACCATTCCTTGGCTCCAAGTAACCACCTGTGTAGGAGACGACATGCATATAATGTATTTGTTGTATGAACGGAGAGCTACATCAGTGGGAATGGCAGCATGAGGGGAGGGCTGGCTATGGGGAATAAACGCATTGAGTTTGATGTACTAAAGGACATGTGCGCTCAGGCTTCAGTGTATATAAAAAGCAATGCTCCCAACTGTCCCCCATTTGGGGGGGACTGTCCCTTTTTTGGAATCAAATATCTCTGTTCCTACTCATCTGTCCCTCTTTTGTTTGAGGTTAAAGATGCTATAAAAGAAAATTAGTGGTGAAAAAAGCAGGGGTGGGCATATTAATTTTTTTTTTTGCATATTAATTCTTCTTTTTCTTGGAGGGAGTGGTAGGGTGTGCAAAGGTGTGTGGTTTGCTGGCAATTCAGCTGTTCGGATGTTCAGAAAATGGTTGAACTAAATGAACATTTGGCTGAGCCCAACCTCTGTCTGAATCAGGAAACATTTAGTAGCAGTATTAAACTGCTGCTAAATTTGACAGCTTCCCGTCCAGTTGGCAGGTAGCTGGTAACTGGTGATGTGATACATCAGTACTATATTCCTCTAATGGGACTTTAAAGTTGGAGTAAACTCTCATGCATGAATTCTACCCATCGGTAAGCCTATAATAAGACATGCACTGTTTAGGAGATATATACTGTAGATGCAGCCTATGATGTCACCAGCGCTCTGAAGGAATGGCATATCCGTGCCGTTTCTTCAGAGTTCTGTGCTGTAAACTGCGGCTCCCCCGTGCATGCGCAGGAGTGACGTCATCGTGGCTCCGGCGGCTCACACAACCCAAAAGGAAAACTGGGTGAAGATGGGCCCATGTTGTTCCTTCAGAGTCCTGTCCTGTAAACCGTGGCAGCCCCAAACATGCGCAGGAGTTACGTCATCACGGCTCCAGCTGCTCACACAACCCAAAAAGAAAAGATGTAAAGATGTAAGCACCTTCAGCTCTGGAGGGCTTTGTTCTAAGGTAAGCTTCACATAATGTGCTAGTATGTGATGTATACTAGCACATTATGTCATTGCCTTGCAGGTGTAAAAAAAAATGCCAGCAGTTTAAAACCACTTTAAGGGCAACCAAAATACTTTTTGTACATATTTTCTTTTTTTTTTGTTTAAATAAAAACACATTTTATTACAATCCCTAAAAATATATCCATCAATAAAATCCATTGTTACAAAAATTGTGTTTTACAGTGTCATTTTTATAAACAATTTTGGTTGCCTTAAAGCCCCATTGGAGGAATAAAGTAATGGTGTGTTGTGATTTTGAAAGGGATAGCAGCAACCTCCACCCATAGCTGAGTTGATTTTATGTAATGTGAGGTAACCAATGACGTATCCCAGCCCAACCCTTACCAGCCTGCGGATTCCTGGCTGAAAAGGAATGTAAACAAAGGCTCTAAGATTAGTATATGAAAATGCAAAACCACCTGAGGTTCCACATAATGAGTTTGTGGCCTCTTGAATCATGCCAGGCAACATGATCTCAACCTGGGGAGAGTACCGTGCCAGGGGGAGGACAATGGCCTATTCCCCATAACCCTGGGCTTATTGTCATGTTTATTTTTGGTCAATTACGTTAGTGGGTGTTTTCTTTTGTCATGAGACACTTTTGGTTTTTTTTTCTTAGGGTTAGGGTTGTGGGAAACACGTGTCCTCCTATCCTGGCCAGGCTAGGCTGCATACTCAAATAAGGGTCTGTCATGGATTTTGGCGGGACGTCATACTTTTTTTTCCATTTGTAGGGTCCAAACAAAATCTAAACAGACCCCATGCCATTTTTTTGAGTAGGGCCCCCTTTAACATCTGTACCGAACTCTCAACAAGCATAATGGTCTGGTATGCACAGTCCATCAAGAAGACACAGGTCCAATGAAAAGACACATGTTCTTTAATAAGACACAGGTCGATCAAAGAGACACAGGTCCATTAATTGTAGAAGAGAGTTTAAGTGATAACTTTTTTTTTAATTTTAAGTTTTCATTGAATCCAACTATAAAGTTATACATGACCATAGTCAACAGACACCAATCCATTAGTGTCTCCTAGCCATAGAGACATATCAAGAAAAATCTGTGATACAGTAGAAAACATTATTTGCACACACAGATACCAACAAGGTAACAAAGTAACAATCCTTAAAGCCTAAGGATTGACCCAGCCAAGTTTAAATCAAAAGTATAAATGACAGAGGTATACATATAATCAATAATTTACGGATGTAACAAGAACAATAAACCTCATGTAAAGTATGTACCAAAGAAAATGGAATAGAACACAGAGGCCCTTTAGAAATGACCCCATGGAAGGACCATAAAGTTTTATATATTTAGCACAGGTAGATGTGTGCAGGCGGGGAAACTAGACACCCATGCAAAGGCTAGAACAAGGGGAAACTAACAAAGGTAAAAATAACCCATCTGTGAGAAAGTACCCAAAAAGGGAGGGAGGGAGAGAAAAAAAAATGCCAAACCCCGGTGCAGTAACACTAGAGACTCCAAAAGTCACAACTGTGGATCAAGCACAGCCCAAGTATTACTGAGTTAGATAGGTGTGGTAGTCCTGGGCAAATGAGAAAACATTCCAGTAAAATCAGGTCTGTTGCTGTTCCTCTTTCCGTATCACAGCAGCAGTCAATTCCTCTATCCGCTGGGGCTCAGTACACTTTCTGTGTGATACAGACCCTTGTCGCATTTATCAGATGGATTAGGAGCAATTTCTTATAGCGGCTTTTGGAGATCGGTGTCTACTGAAGCAAAAATGCCTCCAGGTGATTTTCAAGCTGAATATCCATTAATTCTGCACTTTCTTCCAAAATGGGTGGATTAGTGGTCACTGGCAGAAAATGCGAAGAAGAGTTTTTTTGGCCCTCACACTGCCAACACAATGGAGATGGTGTCAGGAACATTTTGGTTAGGAGAGTGGGCACTCTATACCACCTAGTTAATCCTGGAACCTGTTTGCAAAAGTAGATTTGTGCTAAAAAAAATAGAATATGTTTCCTCTGTTCGTCCATTAAGAGCAAGATCCAACTTCCTACTTATGCAGAAAAGATGGGACAAAATTTGCCCACGGATTTACAAGGTGCGTATAAAACTCTGAAAGGGCATGTGGCGAACATCTGAACGCAAGAAGTAAAAAGGGAGAGATTGACCAGTGTTCATAATTTGAGGATTGATGGAAGAAAGAAAATGTTTAATTTGCAAAGCCTGTCAAAATGTTTGGGGGGAGAAAGCATAGATTGGATGTCACTAATAGACTTCCATCCACCTCCAGATACAAAGTTCCGCAGCCGAAACTGATTTATGATTAAGAAGTTCTTGAAACACTGACCAGTAGCACCGGGAGGAAACCCCATAGAGCCTATAACAGGGGACATTCCAGAAAGGCCAGAAGAATAAGATGAAAGACCTCCCCACCTTCAAAAAGACAGCTAATGTAGTGCCAATTAATGGGTGTGCTTTAATGGAACAAGGAAGAGTAGACCATTAACTAGGTAAGGTCTGCAGAGGCTGGACAACCATATCCTGTTCTAGCCCTACCCAACGTTTGAAGGCACCATGCTTAATCCAGTCAAGGACTCTACACATGTGGACTACTTGGCGATATTTGAAATGGTTAGGGAACCCTAAACCTGCACAGGCCTTGGGGAGAGTCAAAATATTCATCCTTAAAATCAACCCAGGGAATAGAGCCATATTTTCTTTAGATGCCGCAAAGGTATTTGATAGCGTAGAGTTGTCCTACCTGTGGGAAGTGCTGTTGCGATTTGGCCTAGGCTCTGTCTTTATTAAGTGGACCTGGATGCTGTATGCAGTCCCATCGGCCAGACTTTAGGTGAATTGGGAGCTGTCAGAATCCTTTCCACTATATAGAGGCACTCAGCAGGGGTGCCCATTGTAACATGTTTGCCCTGGCGTTGGAGCCACTGGCTGTACACATCTGTGCTTCCCCAACCATCACTGGGTTCTTACATGGCCCCCGGGAAGATGCTATTTCACTGTATGCTGATGACACATTAATATATCTAGGAGATACCCAGAGGTCCCTGCAAAATGTTATGGCATTAATTATTAACTTTGGGGCACTGTCAGGAGTCTCCATTAATTATCGTAAATTGGTTCTTATGTCATTAGATTCACTTCCTGTCCTTATATCTGATTGTGCTAATTCAGTGCAGGTAGTCTTTTCATTTCTCTATCTAGGCATAAAGGTAACTCCTGGCCCATTGCAATATATAGAAATTAACCGGCTACCATTGCTTAGCAAATTCCACTCTAATTGTACAGACTGGTCCATGCTCCCATTGTCGTTGGTTGGAAAGGTCAATCTTATTAAAATGGTGTGGGCCCCCCAGTTATTATAAATATTTCATAGTTCTCCTATTTGGATACTACGTAATGGTTCTCTGAAATTGATCCCAGTTTAGGGCCTTGCTATGTGTAATAAGATAGCCAGAATCATCTTATGGGAAGAATCAGAGTGACCTCACTGTTTGTTCTCCACTCCAGATATTATTATATTGCCTCCCAAAGTCAACACCTGGGGGCATGGGGCCTTAAAGACCCTTTGAATCCTATTTTTAACTTACTATTGCCATGGGGATCCCCTCGTCCTGCCTTGACCTTTTTGGATGCAAGTTTTTCCCATCTAAAGTCTACCCTTCCATTGGTGCTTTTGTTGAATACCTTATGGTCTTATGTCAGACATACCCTGAGTATATACGGTTATTGTCCCTACACCCCCATACGGTGCAAATCTAACTATCTATAATCAAATCTATAAAGAATTGTCTAAATTACAGGGCTTCCAGGCTTGGAAAGGTGCAGGTATTATCTACATAGCCTAACTATATAATCAGTGTTTAAATCTTTCTCTGATTTACAGAGTTTGCCCTTCCCAGAAGTCAGTTCTATAAGTACCTACAACTCAGGCACGCAATTCAGGCTCAGGATTGCATTACTAGTAGATTCACTGTTGTTGACCATCCATTAATTCCTGGAGTTTTGCTAGAAAAATATAAGAACGGGATGATTTCTAAGGGGTATTCTATTATGCTCCAATCTACACATAATGCATCTAAGCTTCTATGTAGGAAAGGGAAAAAGATCTGAGGTCTATAGATAGGGATAAATGGGATTCATGCCTAACCACATTAGTGTCATTCCCTGCCTCTCAAAAACTTTCTATCTCTACGTACTGCACAGAGCATATAGAACGCCAGTTCAGCTCCATAACTGGGGTAGTAGAATCTCTCCATTGTGCCTAAAATGTGAAAGGGATAATGGAGATTTGATGCATATGATATGGAGGTGCCCCAAGTTATTCTGATATTGGTCAAGTGTTATTAACATGATCTCCCATGTGTTTCAATTTCAACTCTTAAGTAACCCCATTGTCTGTTTACTAGGTGCCCTTGAGAAAGAATCGCTTACACAGCAAGGTCATACAGGGGTACTGCTATTGCTATACCGTGCTTGCAAATTGATAGCTCACTATTGGACTCAGGTGCCAACTAAAGACAGTGGGTAGAGCAAGTCAATAGCATGCTAATATGTAAAAAGCTCACATATCAGTATAGGAATGTATCCAAAACATTTTACACTATGTGGCAGCCATTACTAAACTGTTAAGCACTCTGTGCAAGTATGTACATTTTGTATTATGTTTTGTATACTTAGGCCATGGCTCTTAGGTTTTGTTTTATAGTGTGTTTTTTGTTTCTTTTTTTGTCCTTGCTATCCCCAGAGTACTTGGTTTCTGATATTGATGCTTGTATGTAATCGGTATGAGGGATTTTGTACTCTAAGTATCCCCTGTTTTTTTGTCTTTTGGCTATTGTATTTTAGTCAATGCTTTCTTCTCTATTTGCTGTTTGATTGTACGTTTTGTACACAGTACTATGGCAGAAAGTTTTACATGAACCTGTATATTTAATGTGAAAGTTTGTTATCTTAAGAAAAAAAAATTCTTAATTGAAAAATGTGTTCCTTCTAAACCAGGTAAAGGTTTGAGAATGCCAACATTTAAAGTCAGATCAGATCCCTGATGGAAGGGTTGGAAATTTATCTTTGAAGATATTTGCGAGGGAAGGTGTAATGCTGATACCAAGATACCTAATTTTGGTGGAAGCCCACATGATGTTAGCTTGAATGACAGAAAATCTGGATGGTGGGATATTTACATTCATTGCTTTAGACTTCCCTACATTAATCTTGTTATTCAAAAGAGGTGCATGATGTTACAGTTCTTGCAATAGGACTGGCAAGGTAGTTTCAGGCAGCGTAATGAAAAACATAGTCATCGGCATAAGCCGTGACCTTATGGGAATCCCTTCCAACCTCTAAACCTTTGATGTCAGTATTCACTCTAATATGGCACAGTGGGGGTTCCAGAGTAAGAACAAAAATTAGTGGCGAAAGGGGACACCCCTGCCTCGTGGACCGTTCAGAAAATCTCAGACGACCCGACAGCATTCTCCGCATCCGCTGAAAGCAGTAGAGTAGGGACAGCGCTTAACCTGGCAAAGTGAAGGAGGTCCCAAGTAGTATTATCACTGGCTCCTCTCAGGGGCATAAAGCCTACTTGATCAGGTGATATCTCTTTCAGGTAAATCAGGATAAATTAAGTTATGTAAGATACTGTACATGCCTTTACAAGAACATGTTTGGAAAGCTTACATCATTAACCCCTTGCTGTTGCCATTCAATATCTGCCATTTAAAATCTCTGAACTAAAGGTGATTACTGCAGCAAAAGCTGATTTTGATTTTTTTTTTGATAACTGATAACATCAGGTGTCAAGTATAAGAACCCTATATCATATGTTACATCGAGAGAAGCATGTCATACATCATGCAGGAGTATACATTTCAAAGTGATAGTAATATTGGCAGGAAGTAATTAAAAATTTCCAATACTCAGATGAATATTATCATGTATGTTATGCATTGATTTAGTTAAATCAGCAAGGTCATGGTAGTCGCAATGAAAAAAAAAATGTTTTCTACATATATCCGGTTATTGAAAGCTATTTATGTATCTTGGCATGCTGTTGGACTGTTCCCTGAAAGCCATCTACAAGCACCACTTCCAACTTCTTTTGTGAGTGTTTTATTGTTGTAAACAAATTAAATGTTAACCTTTTAATGGCACTAGATCCATGCATGCTCTTCTCTCTATTTTCTTCGTACTTTAGTTGTAGTCTATCCCAACTCTGCTGTTGTGAAGCTGCAGTAACCAGCATTTAGGATAATTGCTCCTCTGTGTGTGGCCATAGTGTAGCATGAATGCAATAAGAATGGATAATGAACACTAAATATAAACCCTATTATCATGTGCTAATCCACAATGTATCTAGGATCTTATATGTCTAAAGTTTGCACAATTACTTGTGAAATGAAAATCACTCATCTGTCCAAGTCACAAATATGAGGTGTGTGTAGGTGGGGTGTGGTGCTGCCACAATAAAGCACGCAGTCAACTGCAATGAAAGAACTTTTATTGAAATTATGCAAAGACAGTTCACAATAAACAGCCTAACTGGGAACACTCACAGATCCAACAGTGCGTAGAGGGAAGGTTTCAGCCAAAATTACAATTTTAGGAGTCCCAGTGTAAGGAGGGGCAGAATGCAGCCATGCCATCTCATGCTCAAGCGGAAGATGTCCAGAGAAGTTGCGAGCCCTATGCTTTCCTTTCTCATCAATAACCTTTCCCTGCGGCTAGCTCTGTCCCTACCAGACAGGGTACCTGTCCCTACTCTACCCACTAGCAAAATGCAGCAAGCTTGGAAGCCATGACCTTAAATAGGCTCTGCCTGTCCCAAGATGACTACTAGAGTCACATGGGATGGCAGCATCCAATTGGATAGCTTCTCCTGTGACCCAGGAAACCATAGAGGAACCTTGTTCCTCTTGACTTCCCCTCCAACTGCAATGCCGCTACAGACGAGCACCACCTACAGTAGAGAAAGTAAACAGTACCTGTTTACATATAGATGCTTAAAGAAATACTGTCATCTTGTCCATGCAGGATAAAGTTACAGCGCCTCTTCAAAAGAAAGCTCAACCCCCTTATACTCACCTTGGCTGTGCTCCCTTGCTGCTCCTTCATCTGTTACAGCTGGCACTGAAGTCACTCTGGTCAGAGATCAGGACCAGCTTCAGTGCTCAGGTCTAGCAATCAGCAGCTAGGCCCCAACAGGATCAAAGGAAAGCAGGCCACATGCTCCCACATAGCCAGAAATGTTAAGTAATGTTGCCTGCATAGGCAAGGTATCATTGTTTCTTTAAAAGAACATAGCCTTACCTTTGCCTGAAAGAGAATTCAGTGTGTTCTCAGACCAAACTGCTTTCTCGTGTACTTGTGCCCTTTAAAAGGCTTCATGTTGTCCACAGAACATTTTGACTACATATATACTATATTAATCAAGAGTATATTTAAGGAGTGTGTCTAGTCAACTCATGTTTCAGGTTAATTGCTGGTTGGATGAATTTACCAAACTCAAGCATACTCTAACTGGAATCTCTGTCCTTTCCACCAAGCAGTCTCATTCATGGCTACTGAGAAGAACCGACATTAAGCCATACCTACAAATAAGAATAAAGCCTGGCTCAAACAAGACATGAAAATAAGTTTGATTGGAAAGGACACCCGGTCACCCTCCCCCCTCTCCTCCTTCCTCCCCCCTCCCCTTAGTAACTTACCAAGCTAAATATGGAGTGTATTTTATACAACTTTTAGTATCCATCTTATATGAATATCTCAATCTCCTTCTTCACATGTCTCTCATATCTTTTGTCTTTACACTGAATGAGACACTTTGTATAAATACATAATTTCTGTTACTGCTATATGTATCATCGTATATGTCATGTTTTCAATACCCTTCTGTAAAATATATAATCATGCATCTATGTTTTTTACAATATGTGACTTATTTTCAGATATGTTTGATTTGAAAAATTTAATAAAAATAATAGAAATGTAAATTGGAAAGGACAAGGTCATTGCTTTATTGAAACAGTGCAACAGTCAAAATATAAACAATACCAGTTATGAATAACAAACTCACTAAAGCCACCCATAGATGGAGCAAATTTCTTTCCTGTAACCACGTCTCAATTTCTCCATCAACATAGTCAGTGTTCATGAGGGAATCTCTCCCGTGGAGCCATTGTGTTCACCTGGCGGGGGGAACCGTTCCAGCTGGGAGAAGACAGTTATTACTGCTAGTGGCAATGATCACATGTAAAACCCCACAGGCTGGCTGTACCCGAGTTGATTGATCGATCCTCTTGGGTACATTCAGGCTGCCCATACATGGTACTTATCACTGCTGGTCCCTGCTAAACCTCAATGCCTGCACTTACCATGAGTGCTACCCCAAACCCACCTGAGGACATAAACAAATGAAGTATACAAATGCTAACCACTGGCAAGGCCAATAAAGCTGAAATAAGCAGAATTAGATATAGGAAGAATGGATGAGGTGCACACGGCAACTCTTCAGACAGTTGGCAATTATTCAACTCAGTGTTCAATATGTTACCCTATGCCATCACACAGTACATAGCATCCAATCTGACCCAAGCCAAATAGAAACATGATATAGCACCCTCCTAGGCTAAGGATGCTAGGTAAATTAAGCGAGCTTGCTCTGTAGCCAGAGGAACTGGAATCTGCTGTTTTGGCCTGTTCTGGCTCCACAGTCTGGGCATTTGATTGATTAACCTGAGCCTGCTAAGAACTTTCCAGAGCCCAGGGCAGGGAAATTTCAAATGCCTAGACTGAGCACTTACCTTGCTTCAGCAATCCCTAAGGATTGTGTGCCCAGATGGTGGGTGAGAAGCAGGTAAATAATTGGGGTTTGAGAGATGTGTTCTTACCCTGGAGTAAGGGAGACCACATGCTTCACGGGGCTATTAAGCCCTAGAACCCTTTTGAGTGCCTGCAAGACTACTCCTTCCCCTGGATCGAGCCCATGGCCTTGCTTTTTCTGGGAATTGTGAGTAGAGCCAAATCTCCTGAGCTGCAGTTTATCTATGGTCTTTCGCTGTGGGTGCTAAAAACTGCTCCAGTGTGGCTAGTGTACTATTTTATCTTATGGTCTTCAGCTGCAAAAACCCAGACTGCTTCAGTCTGCTCCTTATAACTGCCCAAGCCAATCTTGTAGTCATCAGCATTAGGAAACTTAGACTGTTCCAGTCTACTTTAATTTCTTACCCATCTTCTGACATTCTCCTAGTCTACAGCCGGGAGTGAAAGATTGTTGCTACTACACAGAGAAGTGCCTGTGCTTATTCTGTGTCTCATATTCTTCTGGTCCACAGCTGGGACTCAAATACTGTGTTGCTGTCAGCTAAAGAACTATCCTCTGCAACTTTCTGCCTAGATTTTTTTGAAGAATTCCATACCCAACTGTCTGCCCAGGTTACAAGTTTCTGCAATAAATTACAAAAAGACATCTCCTAGACTGAGTCAGAGTGAGTGAACTGTTGTCGTGTGCCTTGCTGCTTCTGCACTAATCTTCGGAAGGAACCCCTTTAAATGCCCCTTAAAGTGCCATATTACCAGTTATTCCTTCCACAAAGGCTCCAGAAGTTTTCATCTTACTCAATCCTAAATTTCTCCTGATAATAGATGGTGCAACAAACAGGGAGAGTGGGATCCCTTGTTATGGCAGGCAAGAGAAGAGGAAATTTGTGCTCCCACTTGGTGATTCAACCTGGACGTATTCTTTAAAGAATATGTAAACCCAATATTTTATATTCCTGATATGTGCCTGCTGTACCACATACTTGTGTGAAAAATGCATTCTTTGTGTGAAATCCCTGGTGTTCCTGACAGTTCCTCTGCTTTTCTATTAAATACTGAGCACACTAGGCATAAGATCATAGCATGGTCAGTCAGCTATTCACTGGGAAGGCTAGTGTGCTGCTGTTTCTCCTAGCTCAATAAGATCCTTATGGAGATGAGAACAGAGGTATTTATAATGTTTTTATATCTATATACAAATGTGTTACCTTTCATTTTTATTTTAAACAGAATGAGGCTGATTGAGAGAGCAAACTGGAGAGAGCAAAACTTGGTGCAGATCTGCATGGTAGGCAATCAGCTTCTAACTTCAGCTGTTTCAATTAAGCTTTGACAAAAGAAAAACCTGGAAGCCAGTTGGTTACTTTTCAGTTTTAGTAAATCAATCCCAATGGGTTATTTTATAAGGTGAGAGCTTACATTTACTTTAATGCTTCCAATAAAGAAGTCCAGAAACAATGCATTAATAATCAAAATGCTTAGGTATAGCCAACAAATTTTGGTAGTGCATTCCCCCCCTTCCCCCCACCAGGGTGAAAAATATGAGAGATTATAAAATTACCACAGATGCACACCCACACTCATACTCCAAAAATCCACAATGGTTACATATTATACAGAACACTAAACAATTTTACTCATTGGAAACAAAACACACTTTTTTCTTTAATTGTCCCACAGGGAATTGACAAGTTCTTTTTAGAAACTGTCATATCCATTCCTACGCCGTGTATTCCAGATATAAGAGCAGTACATTCATTTATTCTCATATAGCGGTTTTTGTTCCGCTAACAATGTTCCATGGAGTGACAGACATGACGGGCTATATATTACTTCTCTCTCTCTGTCTTGTGGTGTCATTGTGTCATGCTGTAGCGTCAGACTTGATTGGTTCTGTTTTGCTTTGTTTCACATTATTTAAAGAGATTTTTTTTTTGACTCTCTGTATTTGCTTCCCTTCTATCTCTTTGGTTGGACAAGTTGACCAGCTAAGCCTATTATTCTTGAAAGATGGAGAGTCTGTTGTTTTAGCTCCGTTCTTCATATCACAAGCAGGTTCTTGCAAGCTAATATTCTGTTTGACAATGTCCTATTGTGCCGATGAAGACAGATTTAGTGGGCAGTAAGGTCCTTCTGTCTATGTGTTATACCGTGATGAACAGAATTGATAAGTCAAAAGGTTCATCTCTCGCTGTGTAGCTGGGTTGAGAGTGGACAAATCAAAACTACTTAAGATTCTCTCCTTTTAATCCTTGTTTCTGGATGCCAGTTGATAATGGATAGAGTGAAATGCCTGCTCAAGATTTTTTCTACTTTTTCATCTTTAAAATGTATATAAACCCATAGACTAAAATCTCATATAGGCTTTGTAAACACATGTAAATGTATTTTAAAAATCCATTTTCAATATGTTAAAACAGCTTTTAATAAAATAAAATTCGGTGGTCTTGCCATGAAGGTACATCCTTGGGCACTTCCTGCAAATTAGTGACAATGTTCTTTCCCTGTCTTCTCCTAAATTGTCACTTTGGGGCTTTAATTGAGACTAAAAATGGCCATTTTAAAACAAATTACACAGTCATGGTCCACTGTTATCATCATCAGTAACCCCAGCCTGAGGAATGCCATGGAGCTATTGTGGGGTTCATGTATGTAGACAGGAAGAGGCTGTACTGTAAAAAAAAATATTGTGCTGGGTCTACTCAAAAAAAATTGAGACAACTATTTGCATCAGCTTTTTTTTTTTTTTTTCAAATAAATGTTATTGATAGAATTGTGCATTACACAAGTTATAGACAGTACAGTGGCTTGATAAAACCACTGAGGCAAAGAAACTTTTACAAAGTTCAAATCAACATCAGAAAAGGTGATAATAAATGTAACGGCAGTTATGATAAAAAGGAGACTTAGAATCACATTATAACCTAACTGCGGAGGGCTGGATGGTTGGTTAGGACTAGAGGGGATATTCACAGCTGAGTTCCTTGTATCCAGCAGATGGGGGAGGGGGTAAATGGTGAAAACGGTGAATAAAAAGTAGAAGTAGAAGTGAAAGTGTTGTGAGATGAACAGTTCTGGGATGTGCATCACAAGAGGTTTGATTGATTTTGCAGGTTAAAATTCCTGATCGTATAGGGTTCTAAGATAGTTGTGTCAGTAATGTAGAGGGCCTTGAAAGAGGTCTTGTTCCTCTCTCGAAAGTGAACGTTCCATAAATGCCTGCCACTTCTTAAAAAATTTTTGACTACGGTTTGGGTGTGAGAAGTCAGTTGTAAGTTTCTCTCTATATAACGTGAGTCGAAGGTCCCTTTTGAGCTGAGAGATTGTTGGGGAGGAAGGAAGTGTCCAGGTCTTCAGAATTACTTTCCGGGCAAGCAGCAGCGTTGTTTGAGTCCATGGGTTAGGGTACTTGCAGTTTTTAGAGGACCATGTAAGAAGTTGCTAATGTTGGCTTTGGCAGCTGGCATAAAGGGCATAACATTGAGTTAGAGACAGCAGGAGATCTCTTGTAAGGGATGTAGACTCGGTGTATCAGTTTAAGTTGAGTCTCTCTCCAGGCTTCATTGGGAGTAAGTTTTAGAATGGAGTTGTATCCCGCGAGTATCTTGTGGAAAATGTTTGGGTCGGGAAAGTCTGTATTCCTTTTGGCAGCCGCTTGAGTGACTGACAGGGGGGCAGATGCCAGCCCTATTGGTTTGTAAAGCGCCGATATAGAGTAATTTCCATTGTCCAGAAAACTTTCTAGTAAGGAGTGTTTGAATTGGGTTGACCTCTCTTTATCCGATGACTGTAGATAAATGCGTGAGCTATCTACAGTAGATGATAATAGAAGTGAGAGGATGGCAGAGAGTATAGCTCCGCAATGTCTTTGAAGGGGAGAGGGGCTCCCGTGACCGGATTGCAAAGGGAGGCAAACTTGGTGAGGCCACGGTCCTCCCATTCTTTATAAGCCTTGTGTTCCATCCCCGAAGGAAAGCCAGGGTTCCCTTGTATGGGCACGTATCTGGATATGGAGACAGGCAGTTTCAGGCATTTTCGAGTTTCTCTCCAGGCAATGATTGTGTCTCTGAGAAGAAGACTTTGTTTTAGGTCTTGGTGAAGAAGATTAGGTTTGGTGTGAAGCAGAGCCTCCAGTGATAAGGGGTAGATCATTGCAGATTCCAAATCATAGGATGTGTATTTGGAGGATTTGGATATCCATTCTAGGCCTATACAGTTCAGACATGCCAGGTTGTACATTCTAGTGTTGGGTAGGTTTATCCCCCCCCCGCGCTCCTAGGAAGATGAAGTTTATTTAGGGCAATACGGGCCTTTTTTTTTTTGCCATAGAAATTTGGAAAGTGCACTGTGTAATAGCTGAACATCCCTATGTTTAAGGAGTAATGGAATAGTTTGCAAGGGGTATAATAGTCTGGCGAAGCTGACCATTTTATAGAGGTAACATCTCCCTAGGAGCGAGAGGGGGAGATCCATCCAGCCCTCCAATTACCGCACTATCTTGGAGATTAGAGGAGGAAAGTTGAGAGTATATATAGAGGAAGGGCATTTACCAATTTTTACACCTAGATATGTTATATGAGATTTTGCCATAGAAAAGGGGAAGGTGGAGGCCCAAACAGGAATTCGGGGGTTTCCCAAAGAGGACTTCACTTTTGCTTAGATTTATGCGTAGCCCAGAACATGACCTAAATTCTTCGAAGATCCTTTTGATAATAGGTATATCTGAGGCGGGATTCGCAGAAAAAATTAGTACATCATCTGCAAATAGAGCCGATCGGATTTCTAAATCTGCGAAAGGGATGCCATGGAGGGGAGCCTTAAAAGTTATGTGTCTGGATAAAGGTTCCATAGCTAGGTTAAACAGCAAGGGTGATAGAGGGCACCCTTGCCTTGTACCCTTGAATAGCCTGAATTCTTTTGACAGGAGCCCTGCCACTACAAGTTTTGCCATAGGGGAGGAATACATCTCACTAAGCAGATGCATAAAAGGACCATCAAAGCCCAATTTTTTTAGCACCATAGAGAGCTAGTCGAAATTGACATCGCCAAAGGCTTTTTCCGCATCTAAGGCAATGATGGCTAGGTCCGCTTCACAATGCAAATTTGCATAATCCATCATTACCTTACGAATGTTTAGGGTGGCAGTTCTGCCTTTGACAAAGCCAGATTGTGCAGGATGTATTAGTGAGGGGAGAATGTTGGCTAGACATGTGGCTATTAATTTAGAGAGAATTTTGACATCTAGGTTGTATGAGAGATGGGACGGTAAGAGCCAGGTTCCAAAGGGTCCTTCCCCTTCTTCTCCAGTAACTTGATAATGGCTTGGTGGCCTATTGGTAGGTATGGGCCTCCCTTCCAAAATGTAATTATATACAGGTAGTAAAGTTGGGCATAGGATGTTGTGTAAGGATTTATAAAATTCGCCGGTATAGCCGTCGGGGCCTGGAGCTTTGGCCGGGGCTAGATTCTGAACAGTGGTATTTAATTCTTGAGCCGTTATCTGGGCATTTAATTGCTCGAGTTGTAAGGGGGTAATTTGAGGTAAATCCAGGTTATCTATAAACTCTCTGGCTTTGGAGACATTTATGGGGTCTAGGGCATAAAGGGAGGTGTAGAAGTTATGCATGACTTTGGCCACCTCGTGGGGTTGGGTTTTGACGGTGCCTGAAGGATCGCGTAGTGATAGAATGTGGGTGGGTGTATGGGGTCCTCTGCATAGTCTTGACAGAAGCTTCCCCGGCTTGTTTCCAAACTTAAAGAGGACAGCATCTGAGCGGGCTTTTCTGGACAATTCTAAGGTGTCTACCCAGTGATCAAACTCCCGCTTGGCCGCCAGAAATTATTCGCCTCTAAGATAGGCTTAGCCTGCTTCCCAATATAAATTTGGGTTTTCTAAGTGTTCTGCATTGACTTGAGAGTATTCATCCCAGGCTTTTGAGATGTATGATTGGAAATCAGCTATTTTGGCTAAGTGCGCTGGGACACGCCAAAGTTTGAGAGATGTAGTGGGGTTAGGGTCTAATAACGATAGAGAGACTGGAGCATGATCCAAAATAGCTATTTCCTCAATTTTAGTCTCTTCCATAAGAGGGATACAGTGCTCGGTACCAAATATGTGGTCTAATCTCGTGAAGACTTTATGGGGTGTAGAGTAAAAGGTGAACTCCCTATCTGTAGGATGTTGGAGTCTCCATAGTCTTGCAGACCTAAGGATTCTACCATTGATGCTAGGATTCTTGGTTCGGAAAGCCTGAGGGGCTCCACCGATTTTTTGGCATGGGACCTGTCCTTGGAGTCCTGCATGATACAATTGAAGTCACCGCCAACGATATGAGGGATGTTGGGTTGTTTTAGAAGATGAGCTGTTAAGCTCGTAAAAAATTGTTTGTTAGGATTGTTGGGGGCATATACATTAGAAATCTGAATTGTTCTGTCACTCCAGCTAAGTTGAGCCGAAACAATGCATTCTTGGGAGTCTGAATCTGATAGGAGTTTACCTGGGAAGTTTTTACCTATTAGGATAAGGACACCTGCTTTGCGGCCAATAGCCTCTGAACCCAGGACTGTCCCTATCCAGAACTTTTTCATGCGGTGGAAATCGGATTGAGGTAGGTGGGATTCCTGAATAAGAGCAATATCCGTGTGGAGCCTTTTAAGGTGCCTCAGGATTTTTGCTTGTTTGATCGGTGACCTAAGACCCTTGACATTCCATGTAGTTATTTTCATAAACAGGGGGAGTAGGATGACAAGTTGTAGGTATTTTTGCTCTTAAGGGATTTAGAAAAGTTCGGTAAATATCTGGCGGCATGGTGGACCCTCTGAAGGGACATGAGGGGAGAGGTAAAGCTGTAGAGGAAGGGAGAATCATAGATACCTTGTGTGCACAACATCAACCAAAGCATAAAAAGAATAAACATGTCAAATCCAAACAAAGAGTAATACAAAACCCATATTAAGGACTTCCCTTTTTTCCACATGTACTCACTGCAATAAGTCAGTTCCCTGTAGCAAGTACCCTGTGATCATGGTGCTACACTCTTCCGTGAGGTTGGGGTGTTTGAGATGGTGTGAGCCCAGAGGTTAATCAAAGAGAAAAACGGTTCATGTGGAAGAAAGAGCATATGAGCAGGAACGACAACTTCTGAGGAACATAAATAAAACTGGTTATTACGTATCTGCTGAGAGGACTGAAGGATGGTCAGGACTAGAGTTGAGCGAACTTCTAGAAGTCCGGGTTCTGCTGGTTCGGCAGAACTTCGGGACAAAGTCCGGGTTCGGGTCCGGACAGAACCCGAACTTTGTCCCGGACCCCGAACCCCATTGAAATCAATGGAGACCCGGACTTTTAGGTACAAAAAGTGCTGTAAAATAGTCCTGGAAGGTCCTAGAGGTCTGCAAAAGGAAGGAAATGTGGGTAAGGGTGGGACAAGTGACCTACAAAGAAATGGGGACAGGGAAATAACTTTAAATATTTAAAAAAAAATAAAAACATAAAAAATGCAAAAATGGAGATCATCTTCAAAATGGGTCTGAAAAGTATTAATTAACATTAGAGGCCATAGAACTGTTCTAAAATCATCTTGAAACTGTGTCAAAAAAGTATAAATAAGCCGGGAGTACCCATATCACTGTTCT
>BLSH010445592.1:105442-116408 GCA_018402905.1 Glandirana rugosa
CCTCTAGATGGAACAAATGTGTCCGTCTAGGGGCAAGGTAGTGATGTCCCTTACTAGGCCGGTAGCTCAGGCGGGGTGGGCGACTAACCGAGGGGACGACCGGTCACCTGTACGTACGTGGGTGTTTTATCTCAAGGGTTCGACTGCATCTTACCACCGCTATTCGCCCTTACTCGGCTGGACGACGTGATATTACTGTCTCCGACCAGCCGTTCACCAATTTGTCAAATGACAGGAATTCTGATCTCAACTCGCTTGTGGACCTGCAAGCCCAAGACGACCAGGCAGGCTTGAAGCCCTGTTTCAGGCCCAGGCCCCATTTTACTTCCTTTTGCAGCCCTCTGGGGCTTTCCAGGACTTTGCTACAGCCATTTTTGTGCCTAAAAGTTCGGGTCCCCATTGATTTCAATGGGGTTCGTTGCCCGGACCCGGACTTTGTCCCGAAGTTCGGACGGACCAGCAGAACCCGAACGTCCAGGTGTTCGCTCAACTCTAGTCTTAAGGACAGTAAACTGTTTAACCACTTGCCGACCAGCCTCTGTCATTATAGTGCAGCAGGTCGGCTCATTCCCGCTTATCGCCACCATTCTACGTCAGCTTGGGAACTCTATTTTGTGGGTGCATGCATGTCCACTGGCCAGCAGGGGAGCCAATCAGCGGGTGGGGCGGACTCGATGGCCGGATCATTCCCTGTAGTGATGGAACGGGGATCTGCCTGTGTAAACAAGGTAGATCTCCATCCTGACAGGGGAGATCACACATATCCTGTCTTTCTGCTATGCAGGAAGACGGGTCTGTGTGTTTCCCCAGGCAGCCCATCTCCCAAACAGTTAGAAACACACTGAGGGAACACATTTATCCCCTTGATCGCCCCTGATGTTAACCCCTTCCCTGCCAGTGTCATTAGTACAATAACAGTGCATATTTTTTGCACTGATTACTGTAATAATGTCACTGGTTCCCAAAAAAGTGTGTGTCAAAAATGTTAGGTGTCAGATCTGTCCGCCACAATGTCCCGCTAAAAATCGCAGATCACCGTCATTACCAGTGGAAAAAAAAATAATAATAAAAATGCCATAAATCTATTCCCTATTTTGTAGATGCTATAACTTTTGAGCAAACCAATCAATATACGCAATATATATCGGCCTAAACTGAGGAATAAATTAATTTTTACTTTTTACAATTACATTTTTTTTTTTGGATATTTATTATAGCAAAAAGCAAAAAAATATTTTTTTTCAAAATTGTCGCTCTTTTTTTGTTTACAGCGCAAAAAAATAAAAAACGCAGAAGCGATCAAATACCACCAAAAGAAAGCTCTATTTGTGGGGAAAAAAGGATGTCAATTTTGTTTGGGTACAACGTCGTATGACCGCACGATTGTCAGTTAAAGCGATGCAGTGCCGAATCGCAAAAAGTGCTCTGGTCGGGAAGGGGGCGAATCCTTCCTGGGCTGAAGTGGTTAATGTCTAAACCGCTGGCAACAAAAGTGAGAACACCCCTAAGTGAATATGTCCAAACTGGGCCCAATTAGCCATTTTCCCTCCCCGGTATCATGTGACTGGTTAGTGTTACAAGGTCTCAGGTGTGACTGGGGAGCAGGTGTGTTAAATTTGGTGTTATCGCTCTCTGAGGATCTGAAAAAAAGAATTGTTGCTCTACATAATGATGGCCTAGGCTATAAGAAGATTGCCAAGACCCTGAAACTGAGTGTCACGTACCTGGTGGTAGAGTCTGGCTTATGCGGGGGCAACCTCTCTTGCGGCCCTGGTTCGAGAACCCCTGGTTGTGTAGACAGGGAGCTCTGGAGCACAGGGGGGCACGAGGGCTGGACAATCTTCAGGTGGTAAGCAGAAGTCCACAGAAGCTAGTGCAAGACGGGAGAGTAGTGGTACAGTCCGGGTCGGCAACTGGCAGGCGGTGCGGTACAACGGGATCAGGCAAATGGATGGTTGGGTACAGGCAGGGTCGGTAACATGCTGGCAACAGACGTACAGAGGGAGCTGGCAAGCGGACGGTCATAAACAAGCCTGGGTCAGATGCAGGCAGATATCAACAGGTCCAGAGGAATAGCCAGGTCACAGGAACAGGAAGTCACTCAGAAGTAGTCACAGGTGCAGGGAACGCTGTAAAGCGGACAGCACCCTGCAGGGCTCTGCTGATTGAAATAGGGCCGCCAGGTGCCGTTTCTGGCACACGGGCGCTCGCGAACGCGCACAGGCGCACGCACCACCGCGGAAACACTCGAGGGAACTGTCTTTTTCTGACACTGAGCTGCAGCAAGTTAGCCAAGACCATACAGCAGTTTAACAGGAAAGGTTCCACTCAGAACAGGCCTTGCCATGGTTGACCAAAGAAGTTGAGCGCACGTGCTCAGCGTCATATCCAAAGGTTGTCTTTGGGAAATACACGTATGAGTGCTGTCAGCATTGCTGCAGAGGTTGAAGGGGTGGGGCGTCAGCCTGTCAGTGCTCAGACCATGCGCCGCACACTGCATCAAATTGGTCTGCATGGATGTTGTCCCAGAAGTAAGCCTTTTCTAAAGATGATGCACATGAAAGCCTGCAAACAGTTTGCTGAAGACAAGCAGACTAAGGACGTGGATTACTGGAACCATGTCCTGTGGTCGATGAGACCAAGATAAGCTTATTTGGTTCAGATGGTGTCAAGCGTGTGTGGCGGCAACACGATGAGGAGTACAAAGACAAGTGTGTCTTGCCTACAGTCAAGCATGGTGGTGGGAGTGTCATGGTCTGGGGTTCATTGAGGGAACCATGAATACCAACGTGTAATGTGACATACTGAAGCAGAGCATGATCCCCTCCCTTCGGAGACTCGGCCGCAGGGCAGTATTCCAACATGATAACGACCCCAAACACACCTCCAAGACGACCACTGCCTTGCTAAAGATGCTGAGGGTAAAAGTAATGGACTGGCCAAGCATGTCTCCAGACCTAATCCCTATTGAGCATCTGTGGGGCATCCTCAAACAGAAGGTCGAGTAGTCCCCGTAATTGTCCTTACGGAGACAATTGATGTACCATGCTAGTCCAACTTATGACCTCTTGTAGTCAGAACCTGGAGCACATGTGACATGAGTTACAATGTAGGAGCACAATTAGGAGACAGTGTGATAGTGCCTGAACAAGGGCCTTCATGACAGGATCACCACATTTTCTTTTAATGAAAGCTTCAGATTAAAAAAAGATTGAAAACAATCTTTAATGACATTGACATGTTTAATGACATTGACATGTTAAAGTCTACAGTATATCTATTTTTCAACAAAGTGATGATGGTTACGACTTCTACTGGGGGAGCTTTCTCCATGTGTTCTGCCCTGATATTGGTGTCACTTGGGACAGGAAGAGAGGGATATTCCTCCTACAGGGACACAGACAGCATTAAACAATTTTTAACCCAACCACATTCTTTCCCAGATCTAAAATATTTTGGCTAGACTACTCCTTTAACCAGTTGCCGACCGCCTGTCGTGGCTTAACGGCGGCAACATGGTTCGTTATTGCGAAACGCCGTCACCTGACAGCAGCCGCGAGAACGTGTATTGTGAGTGTGTGCGCACTGCCAGAGGTGCGCTCGCGCACTCACTGTGTTCCGGGGGAGTCTGGGCATGCTGTAGGGTGGACTCGATCTCCGCCAGCTACCCGCGATGGCCTTCCGCAGTGAGAGAACAGAGGTCAGTGTATGTAAACACTGATCTCCAGTCTGACAGAGGGGGAAGGGATGTGATCACAGGCTCCCTGTATATGAGAGCCGTAATCACTCCCCTCCCCCTGCCAGCCCAGCCCCCATACAATTAGAACATACCCAGGGAACACAGTTTCCCTTTGAGCGGCCCCTCCAGGTTAACCCCTTCACTGCCAATGACATTTATACAGTAATCAATGCATTTTCATAGCACTGATCCCTGTTTAAAGGCCAATGGTCCCAAAAAAGTGTCAAAATGGTCTGACATGTCCGCTGTAATATCGCAGTACCGCTAAAAATTGCAGATCACCGCCATTACTAGTAAAATAAATAAATAAATAAATAAAAACCCCATAAATTAATTCTCATAATTCGTAAACAATGCATCTTTTGCACAAACCAACCAATAAACACCGATTGTGATTTTTTTTTAACAAAAATATGAGCAAGAATATAAATCGGCCAAAACCGATGAAAAAAGTGGTTATATATTTTTTTTTGGATATGTATTTTAGCAAAAAGTAAGAAATAATCACATTTATTTTTTTGTTTATAGCGGTGATCAGATATGACGCAAAGGGGATCAAATACCACCAAAAGAAAGCTCTATTTGTGGGAAAAAAAAGGATGCAAATTTTGTTTGGGTACAACATCGCACGACAGCGCAATTGTCAGTTAAAGCGTTGCGGTGCCGAATCGTAAAAAGTGCTCTGGTCCTAAACTGGGAAATCCTTCCAGGGCTGAAGTGGTTAAGGGCTAGTCCATTTCATTGATTCCCATCCTGGTTCAGTGTAACTCTAATAAATAATACTGCAACGCTACAGAAAATCAAAATTTTTCTCCCTCTTTTCATATTAATACTACACATTAAATGTAGCAATTTGTCTTGTAAAGGCAGCCGCTTACAGACACAGCTGCTCTAATTATCCCTATTGTGCTGCGCGGCTTGCAGCTCGATGTCACCACTCAGCAAGTGAAAAATAAAGCTGAATTTCTCAGATACAGCTTATATGGACTATGCACGCATGTTTTCTCTATTCCTAGTCATCTTTTTTTTTTTTTCAGGACAAAGATAAGCAACATAATGTATTCAATACCTGTTATCAGAGTGTGTGGCAGTAATATTATGGCTATTCTGATCCTGAATAAATAACTAGACCCCACTATCATAGGCGAGGAAGATCTTCATGGTCACCTGCCTAACACCTGGTTGATATACTTGTGTATTAAGTCTTCTGATCTTCATCCATTTAGAATTGATCCATTTTAAACATAAAGGAATAAGAACATTTTTTCCGTTTTGGCACCACTGTGCAGAACTGTTTTTAACAACTTTCCACATAGAATATATATAATTTTTGTAAACCTCTCTCTATATAAAGTGATTATAAGGCTGAACTCCAAAGATCTGTATATCTGTCCATCCAATTCTGAGATTTACAAAACTATACCACAGCACAGCCCTGTGACTGGATAGTGAACAGAAAAGAAGTATACTGTTGAAGTCATCTCCCTGCCGCTCTGCTCTCTTCTCCTATCAGCATGTTCTTCATTAGAGACTGATACCTGGTCAAAGTCAGATACATACACTGTTTGCAAAAAAAAAAAATGCAATGAAATATTAATGAACACAGAGCTGCACCAATTTGTGGACAGTTGAAATCATTTCCATCACAAATTTGAGATGGCTGAGCCACAAATAAGCATAAAACAAGTCGGCAAATAGTCAGAATTCTCTATACGTTGAATATTGAAGTGATAGAAACATTGTCCTTTCTATTTCTGTATGTTAATGATGGCACTGTAATTATTTTAATAATAAAAAAAAATCTAAGTACCTTTTTCCTATTTGATACACAGCTGTCACATGGCGCAGCCCTTTCCCAGCTCCTCTGCAGGGAAGCATAAGCAGGAGGAGTTTCTAGTCATAGTTGCTGGTCACATGTTCAAAATAAAAAAGACATCCTTTGGAATACAGAGTAAAAATAAATAAGTAATTTTAATAAACTGTTTTAAATTGTCATACAAATATATATTTAACCACTTGCCGACCGCCAACTGCAGGTTGACGGCGAAAAAGTGGTTCGATATCGCAAACCGCCGTCATACGACGGCGGCTGCGAGATCGCGCACTGTGAGCGCGCGCGCGCTGTTGGAGGCGCGCCCGCACGCTCACTGTGTTCGGGGAGGGCCAGGGAGCGGGTGCCGCAGACTCGATCTCCGCCGGCTACCCGCGATGGCCCCCCCGCACTGAAAGAACTACATGGAAGCTGTGATCACTTCCCTTCCCCTGCTAGGGCAGCCCCCATACAGTAAGAACACACCCAGGGAACACAGTTAACCCTGCAGGTTAACCCCTTCACTGCCAATGGCATTTACACAGTAATCAGTGCATTTTTATAGCACTGATCGCTGTATAAATGGCAATGGTCCCAAAAAAGTGTCAAAATGGTCCGACATGTCTGCCCTAATATCGCAGTACCGCTAAAAATCGCAGATCGCCGCCATTACTTGTAAAAAATAAAAAAAAAATAAAAACCCCAAAAATTAATTCTCATCATCCGTAAACGCGATCACTTTTGCGCAAACCAATCAATAAACGGTGATTGCAATTTTTTTATCGCAAATATGAGGAAGAATATAAATCGGCCAAAACCGATGAAAAAAAATGTTTTTTTATATTTTTTTTTTGGATTTGTATTTTAGCAAAAAGTAAGAAATTTGGTTTTTTTTTGCAAAATTGTCACTCTTCTTTTGTTTATAGCGGCGATCAGAAAAGAAGCAGCGATGATCAAATACCGCCAAAAGAAAGCTCTATTTGTGGGAAAAAAAGGACGCAAATTTTGTTTGGGTACAACGTCCCACGACCGCGCAATTGTCAGTTAAAGCGATGCAGCGCCGAATCGCAAAAAGGGCTCTGGTCCTAAAGTGTGAAATCCTTCAGGGGCTGAAGTGGTTAAAATCAAATTTGTAATTTTTTTTGGCAATTACCTGGCAGTGGATTTCTGCCAGTCACAGGCTGTGCCAGGCCCCTCCAGCCCGTGTCTTAGAATAAAAGGGAGGTGAAGCCTCCATTAATCTACATGTTATATCCCACCCCATTGTGTTTGGCTGGTTAGTGGGCATAGAAGAGCAGGGATGGAGTGAACTGTCATTTACTACTGTGTACATGTCCACATATGTGACTCTATAGTCACATGGGCTGCTCAGATGTGAGAGGGAGGAAATACTCAGCATAGAAACTCACTGAAAACTGAGCATGTGCAGAGTTGCCAACACAGCTGCAAAATCCCTAGCTGAATTGGGCACATGGATAGAAGGTGGATATAGAGAGCAACAGGATCAACCAGGTTTTTTTTGCAGAATACAGAAAACTAATCTCATAGTGACTGAGAGAGTATGAACAGCATGTAATACAGGATTTATAGTTTTTTTTATAATGTGGGTTTTGTGACACTTTAATGTCGAAAAACAGCCAGGCCATATTTTCACAATCTATCTCATGACAAGCTGTAAGGAGAGAGTAGTGACCTAAAGTTAGAGATAAGTTTAAGGCCCCTTTCACACATGCGGACCATTCAGGTCCGCCTGTCAGTTTTTCAGGCGGACCTGAACGGAAGCTCAATGTAACTCTATGGAGCGACGGATGTCAGCGGTGACATGTCCGCTGACATCCGATCCACTCTGCTAAATCCAGACGGATGGAAACCCTATTTTCAATCCGTCTGGAGGACTGGATCAGATGAAAGCGGACAGGCGGGTCCATTTTCATCCAATCCCCCATAGAGGAGAGCGGGGCTCTGACAGATCCGTCTCAGTACAGTGAGTGGAGCTGGATCTGTCATCCGCCGGCTCAGCAGGGATCAACGGATCAATCCCTGCTGAGCAAGCAGAGTCCGTGAAAACGGACCAGCAAGTGTGAAAGGACCCTAAGGCTGGATTCACACCTATGCATTTTTAGTGCTTTTTGCATTTTGCAGATTTGCACTACAGAACGTGTTCCATAGGAAACCATGTTAAATGGACTGTAGTGCAAACCTGCAAAATGCAAAAAGCACTAAAAATGCATAGGTGTGAATCCAGCTAAGTATATGCAAAGACAAATCTTTCTTTTTAGTTTTGTACAAAGTATTTATTTTTTTTTTTTGCTGTTTTTGGCAGATTCCCCTTTACTTCCTGCCTCTGAGATGCAGCCGGAAGAAACATTGCACCTCTACAAAGTGAGGGGAATTTCATTCTCATAATTTGTCACCAACTAAAAGCATCTTCCATCACTTTGAGATTCAGTGACAATAGTTTCCAGGATAAATAATGAGGGTGAATGCATTTGGCAGGGACCCAGACAGCAAAAAAAAAAAAAAACTTGAGGCCTGTTTCACACCTATGCCGTTTATTTTTATCCGTATCTGCAGTGCTTTTTGCGGTGCACATTTTCGTTTTTGCACAAACGTTTTTTACGTGTTTTTCACACCTTTGTTAATATGTTTTGCGTTTTTTATGCTTTTTTTGGCCAATTTGTTGTTGGAGCAGATTAAAAACACATAATGCATCCAAAATACATGAAAAACGTGTAAAATAAGCACTACATGCTTTTCTGCAGCATCTCCATTGAAGTCTATTGAATGAAAAAACACACCGTTTTGCATTTAAAAAGTACCTGGCCTTTTCCAAAAATGCAGGACCTGAAAAAAGCTTAGATGTGAACGGTTCCCAAGGAAACCATGGACTGTAGTGTCTTTCTACAAAAAGCACCAAAAAATGCATAGGTGTGAATCCAGCCTAACAGGGATTTTAATATGTACTTACTCTATTCAAACATTAAACATTTTGGCTATAAAACACTTTAATTTTTTGAAACCAGTTATGATTTGCTATTGTAGTTTGGAATTTAAATATTTACCACAATTTATGATTAAATATGGTTGCATTTTTTTCCAAGAAACACAGACAAAAGGCTGTATCCCACACAAAACACCCCTTTTTCTATTGCTAAGCTATAAAAATATCATAGAATAAAGTGCATTTTGGTACAGCAGTTCCTACCAGGCACAGTGAATAAAACAAACAAGCACTAGAAGTAGAGATGTTTTCCAATGTGTAAAAAATCTGTTTTAAAGCTGCAGTTCATGGGACCCAAAGAAGTATTGAAATAACACAAACGAGATAAAATGTAAATTATTCTTATTATAAGGCTCATTGCTAGGCAAAATGATACAATGGTGAAATTCCAGAAGGTGTGGGGACCATGTATAGTGCTCACCCCCTATTTTGCCCCAGGTTCTTTTCTCAGATATGTGCCACAGCAGCCAGACATACAGCAACATTCACTCTTCTGGCTCAGTAAACAATTCAGAGGTTGCCTTTTTTAACGTTTATTACAGATTAACCTGGATGGGGCTTAGGGAAGCTGTGAGATACTCCAAAACAGTAAACAGAAATATGAGGACACACTTCTCTCTGCTGCTACAAAACAGTCCCTTCAGCAATAGGACATAAAGTGGACAACACTGGGACAACATACAGGTGCTGGTCATATAATTATAACATCATCAAAAAGTTGATTTATTTCACTAATTCCATTCAAAAAGTGAAACTTGTATATTATATTCATTCATTACACACAGACTGATATATTTCAAATGTTTATTTCTTTTAATTTTCATGATTATTACTGACGACTAAGGAAAATCCCAAATTCAGTATCTCAGAAAATTAGAATATTACTTAAGACCGATACAAAGAAATGATTTTTAGAAATCTTGGCCAACTGAAAAGTATGAACATGAAACATATGAGCATGTACAGCAGTCAATACTTAGTTGGGGCTCCTTTTGCCTGAATTACTGCAGCAATGCGGCGTGGCATGGAGTCGATCAGTCTGTGGCACTGCTCAGGTGTAATGAGAGCCCAGGTTGCTCTGATAGTGGAATTCAGCTCTTCTGCATTGTTGGGTCTGGCATATTGCATCTTCCTCTTCACAATACCCCATAGATTTTCTATGGGGTTAAGGTCAGACGAGTTTGCTGGCCAATTAAGAACAGGGATACCACGGTCCTTAAACCAGGTACTGGTTGGCATGTGCAGGTGCCAAGTCCTGTTGGAAAATGAAATCTGCATCTCCATAAAGTTGGTCAGCAGCAGGAAGCATGAAGTGCTCTAAAACTTCCTGGTATACGGTTGGGTTGACCTTGGACCTCAGAAAACACAGTGGACCAACACTAGCAGATGACATGGCACCCCAAACCATCACTGACTGTGGAAACTTTACACTGGACCTCAAGCAACGAGGATTGTGTGCCTCTCCTCTCTTCCTCCAGACTCTGGGACCCTGAGAACATAACTTTGGACCACTCAGCAGCAGTCCAGTCCTTTTTGTCTTTAGCCCAGGCGAGACCCTTCTGATGCTGTCTGTTGTTCAAGAGTGGCTTGACACAAGGAATGCGACAGCTGAAACCCATATCTTGTGTACGTCTGTCCGTAGTGGTTCTTGAAGCACTAACTCCAGCTGCAGTCCACTCTTTGTGAATCTCCCCCCATTTTTGAATGGGTTTTGTTTCACAATCCTCTCCAGGGTGCGGTTATCCCTATTGCTTGTACACGTTTTTCTACCACATCTTTTCCTTCCCTTCGCCTCTCTATTAATGAGCTTGGACACAGAGCTCTGTGAACAGCCAGCCTCTTTTGCAATGACATTTTGTGTCTTGCCCTCCTCGTGCAAGGTGTCAATGGTCGTCTTTTGGACAACTGTCAAGTCAGCAGTCTTCCCCATGATTGTGTAGCCTACAGAACTAGACTGAGAGACTATTTAAAGGCCTTTGCAGGTGTTTTGAGTTAATTAGCTGATCAGAGTGTGGCACCAGATGTGTTCAATATTGAACCTTTTCACAATAGTCTAATTTTCTGAGATACTGAATTTGGGATTTTCCTTAGTCATCAGTTATAATCATCAAAATTAAAAGAAATAAACATTTGAAATATATAAGTCTGTGTATAATGAATGAATATATAAAAGTTTCACTTTTTGAATGGAATTAGTGAAATAAACTTTTTGATGATATTCTAACTATATGACCAGCACCTGTAAGTATTGTTATAGGTCAGGCAAGCCCTAATGTTAGTCCACCGAGGTTAACAGCAGCAACAGTCACTAGATGCCTTCATCCAGTCTCAGAAGGCGGTATCCAAAGTGCATCTTCCAGACTGGATGCTCAGTGAAACCCCTCTTTTAGCTTCAAGAGAATTTGTAGCATTATAC
>BLSH010445592.1:127954-143307 GCA_018402905.1 Glandirana rugosa
ACTCGTTCTCACTCATTTAATTCGTAACACAACAGTCTATCCAAAGGACTTGATTGTTACTGAACATATAATTATTTCTTAATTCCTTTCGAGCACGAGTCTTTGCTTACGGTTTAGACATCTTCATTACGTAATCTGGCGTAAAAACTTCAGTATTTGTTTTGTACTTGGTATTCAAATATGCGTCAGACCCCATACATTCCTTGGTACGCAGTAGTGTCATTGTTATAGGGTGTCCTTAGAAGACTTAGTGGAGAGAACACAAAAAATACATGTCAAAGAACCCGAACGATTTTTGAAATGTCCGGGTCCGGGTCCGTGCCACGGACACCCTAAAGTTCGGTACGGACCCGAACGTTACAGTCCGGGTTCGCTCAACACTAGTTCTGAGCATAAACAAGAATTTTTCTAAAAAAACTGTACATAAAAAACACAAGAGAGGTGATTCAGAAGATTCCTGTGGGATATTGTTACTGTGATGACGCATGGTTCCTTACATACCCCAGACTGCGTATAAACTTATGGTTCATGTTTTGTTTATGACTTCAAAAATGCGGTCTAATGCATTACTTCTACAGATTTGGCATTCGTTTCTGAGCACGAGCTTTCCTTAATTCTTTATTAATATACAAGTCATTGTTAGTTCAGGAAACCTATCTGACAACACAATGCTTAATTTACTCACTCTTGCTCAGAAGTCCAACTATAGCCATAGCAGCCAGTGTGGTCAAAAGGTAATTGCCTGCACCAATGATCTTTCCTGACAACTTATATCCACAACACTGGTCCATAACAGTGTACTGACTATATTGTCCCAATCTGGGATCAGGTTGGAGCTGCACAGTGGGCAGTTTGTTTAAGGCTACATCAGATAATGTTGGTTGCAAGGACTGTTCTCTACTGTACAAGAGACGTGCTTTTTCAGAGACCTGATGTTCTAGAGATCTGCTGTTTCGGTGTCAGGTCCTGAGCTTAAATCCGGGACCTCTGCTGTGTCCTGCAATGACTCTGCTTGCTGAGCCACCTTGAATGCTGGACAGCTCCCTGGACAATTCCTTGAATGATCCTGCCTTAAAGTGGATGTAAACTTGATTCATGAAATTTGAGCTAGCCACATATATCTGCAGTGTATTCTTTTCTCTCTTCAAAGCACTAAGTCCCGTGGCTTTCTCCTGCTCCGTTCTTCTGTTATCAGCATGATAACTTCTGACAAGTTATCCGACACATGTGATAAAGCCAGCCTGAAATTTGTGTCAGGGTGGGTGCTATAAATAGATTAGCAGAAAGCTGTTCTACTCACAGGACAGCTCTGAAAGTCTCTGCCTGTGTAGGGGGGTGTGTGCCTTTCCTCCAATCAGCTGTCTCCCAGTGTAATCCAATACTGCACTGCTACTGCTGAATGAGGAAGTGACATTTCTAACAGGAACTGCGCTTTCTAAAGAATATAAAAAGCTGAAGACAGCAGATATACATGTAAAACGTAGGAGGATTTGTTTCTTCTCTGTGTATCATCTGTGGCTGTTCACTTCACTGGGTATATGTGAGGGTTTACATCCACTTTAAATCTTGTTTGTCTTGAACCTTGACCTCTTTGCTTCTCCCATGAACTTCTTGATTCAAGCCATGTCTTAGCACTTCCTGTCTCCCAGATTATTATGCTCTCTCCAGCCAATATCTTGCTTTTGCCTCTCCTGCTGCTTTCTTCGTTACCATTCGTCACCTACCTTTGGCCCGTTTACTGACTATGCTTCTACTTGATCCCTACCTGCTATATCTGCTACTGGGCCCCTGGTGGGGCCATACTGAGGACCATGACCTGGTACTAACACACAGCAAAGCTTATCTCTGCCATTGGGAGCTCTGGTGAATACCAGTTAGTACTTAGACCCCGCACCTCAGATGAACCTGTGTCATCAGCCAGGGTGACCTGCTTGTATACCTGTCCTGCTTGTCAGTGCGTTCTGCTCCACTGCTATTGCTACTAGCCTCCAAGCCTGACCTTGAAACTAGCTGTTCCAGAATCCTGGTGTTCCAGGCATTCTGATGCAAGGCTGTGCTTTTGGTAACCTTGGTTGAGTTACAGCAAGCGCAGGATTCTGAGTCTGTTGTCAAGGACACTGCTGGGTCATCTTGAGTGGTGGGAGGTCTGGCCATTTGTTCCTGTTGTACTGGGGTTACTAAAACTGGAGAGTGAAAAATATGGTGCAGCTGTGCGTGGTAGCCAATCAGCTTCTAACTTCAGCTTGTTCATTTAAGCTTTAACCACTTACCAACCGTAAGGTTTTCCAGCTTTAGGACCAGAGCACTTTTTGAGATTCGGCACTGGGTCACTTTAACTGACAATTGCGCGGTCGTGCGACGTTGTACCCAAACAAAATTTGGGTCCTTTTTTTCCCACAAATAGAGCTTTCTTTTGGTGGTATTTTATCACCTCTGCGTCATTTCTGATCGCCGCTATAAACAAAAGAAGAGCGACCATTTTGCAAAAAAAAAACAAATTTCTTACTTTTTGCTAAAATTCAAATCCAAAAAATAAAAATATAAAAAAACTTTTTTTTTCACCGGTTTTGACCGATTTATATTCTTCCTCATATTTGTGATAAAAAAAAAATCACAATTGACGTTTATTGATTGGTTTGCGCAAAAGTGGCCGCGTTTACGGATGATGAGAATTCATTTCTGGGGTTTTTATTTATTTATTTTTTTTACTAGTAATGGCGGCGATCTGCGATTTTTAGCGGTACTGCAATATTGCAGCGGAGATTTCGGACATTTTTGACACTTTGTTGGGACCAATGACATTTATTCAGCGATCAGAAATTTAAATGTCCACTGATTACTGTATAAATGTCATTGGCAGTGAAGGGGTTAACCTTGGGGGGGCTAGGGGTTAACTCTGTTCCCTGGGTGTGTTCTTACTGTGGGGGGTTGGGCTACTATGGGCATGAGAGATCTAACTGATCCCAGTGACAGGGATCAGTAGATCTCCCATGCCTGCACTAACAGAATGGGAAACCGCCGTGTTTACATCGGCGGTTCCCCGTTCTTTCCCTGTGGCCACTCATCGCGGCTCGCTGGCGGACATCGGGTCTGCCCGAGCCGCGGGCACACTCCTCAGGAGTGCTGTGGTAGCGCGGCCCCCTAGCGGCTGTTCGCAGATCACCGCCTTTTTTACGGCGATTTGCGCTCAGCATCCTGACTGCCGCCATGAAAAGACGGCACGCGGTCGGGAAATAGTTAACAATAAGCCCCCATTCACACCGGTGTGACTTGTCATGCAATTTGAAGGTCCAAATTCCATGACAAGTCACACCCTATTGTCGGCAACTGTTGAAATTGGTGCACAATGACTTTGCGGTGCCACACAGCTTTGGAGATTTTAGCTGTGACTTGCATAGACATCTGTGCATGAAGTCACACAGATGTCAGCAAAATTGCATCTGAAGTCACAGACATGCATCTTTGAAATTGTGCGAATTCAAGTAAAGTTGCACGATTTCAAAGTCGCATTCGGTGTCAACGGGGGCTAAACTCTGGAAGCTAATTGGTTTTAATATAGAGCTGCACTAGGTTTTGCACTCTCCAATTTTAGTAAATCAAACACACTGTAGTAACCCTTGGGAGTAAAAATACTCCACGTTGGTTATGAGCACTCCAATCAAAGTTATAGGGCCCTACCACCAGCTGACTGTATTCAGAATTCACTGCCAAGTGGTTTAGGGAGGGACTCCTAAAGAATAATTTGAACCCTTAGCTTACTTCTATGAATGGATGTCCCCGCTCTGCAGCACTGGACATCAATAGGCAGCAGCTTGGACCACTTAATACAGGTGTAACCATTAGCATCACTATAAAGTGAATGGCATTGCCAAGAATTGTATGTCTTGAACTATATACTACCTACTGGAACTTTGATGTTTTAAGCACCAACCTGATTTTAAGGTTATTTTAAAGATAGTCTAGTTCTATTAGTAACCCTCTTACATGATTATCCACCTTGTGCGTCCCCACATTCCAGCACATGAGCCATTTGTGGCCAAATTGGGGTACCTCTGGGAGCCCTGGGGATTAGTACTCCTGCTCTGGTGTCCGTAGTGCAAACACATCAAGCTCCTGAAGAAGCGACTTTGTGGTCACGAATGTTGAGCAGAACTTTTGTATATACATGACGACAAGTGGTATCCCCAACTTGAAGGATCACATATGTGGATATATTGAATGTATAGTCTATAAATACACACTTGGTATTATATCCTTTAGGGGAATCACGTGGAGTCCAATTTTATTTTAGATGTCTTGTGTGTTCATTATTATTTATTGTTTTTTTGTGAAAAACTTTTTTAATGTAAACCAATAAACTGTAAAATCTTTTTATTATGCGTGCCTCTAAAGTCCATTATTCATTTTTTCTAGCACCTTTCATGCCAATTTCGGGAGGTAGCACATGTTTAGTAGTGGTGTCCAATTGCCACCCACAGGCACCTTAAACCAATTTGCTTTACTAACTACTTCTATGAACTGTCATGCCTATTTATAATATGGTTGTATCTTCGAGTTGTGTTCATTACATTTCTGTGTTTAACATAATTATAATATATTGCAGTGATTTACTATCTGTTTGTTGCCTTGCCTATTCTTAACTTTTTGCGGGGCATGTTCTCCCAATAAAACCATTAGAAACCCCAGGTGAATTCAGGTACTACCCGACTGGTCTGTCACCTCTGCAGGCAGAATGACTCAATCATCACGCAGCTCCTCCAGGGGAAGTGCTACACATGTTAAATGTAAGGCTTTTGTCATCAGTAGAAAATCCAAATCTGTGATTACATTAACTTTTTTATTTCAAATTGATCTTGCTGTAAGTTGAACTTTAAATATGGCTTGAACAACAGTCTTTAATGTTCCCTCCTTTTAACCAATCAGTCTGCACAAACCAAACTGCCTGCACTTATTTATGCAAAAAAATGTTGACTTTGGCAAAAACAAAGCACAGATTCACTTTATTTGTGCAGATTTTTTTTTTTCAAAAGAATTTATTGAGGATTTTAAAATACACAATACAATTCCCAGCATTGGGGGGAGGACCCCAATGCCCGTAATAACATTTTATTACAGAACAAGGATAAAAGATTAAAGTGAGGGTATAACATTGTACGAATAACCATAATAAATGGATGGATCTTTGATCTGTACTGGTGTAAAAATAACTAGAAAATAGGATGGGGAGGGGGGGGGGATCCTGCAACACCTAAATCTTGAGAAGGTGGAAAATTGGCAATGAGAAGGGAAGAGAGAGATAAAAAGGTAGAATACTGGGTTTGCATCAAGTAAGTCTATAGTGACTAATTTCGCAACTGGACCTCGTCCGGCTATGGATAGGAGATGGAGAAGATATGTAGGTTTCAGTGGAAGTTTTCTGGGCAGGGACTTGGGTGTTGGTGGTGAGAATAAGTGAAGGAGTTGTTGAAGGAATCCATATCCCCAAAGGGATGGGTAGCGATGAAGAAGGTGCTCCAACGTAGGAGGAAACGGTCTTTGGCTGCAGGGTAGTTGAAATCTGTTAAGATTTTTTCCTTGTGCAGTTGGGATGATAGTTCCAGTTTGACCTGTGATGGGGTTAGGCAGGTTGCCGAAAGCCAGTTTTTAAGAATGACCCTGCAGGCTGCAAAGAGGCAGAGGAGGGTCCAGTCCTTGTGGGAACGGATTTGACCACAGCAGTAGTTGTTTGTCCCAGTGGCCAAATATCAGAAGGAGGGGGTCTTTAGGTATGCGCATCAAAGTAATTTCTTGGATAAAGGCTATGATTTTGTCCCAGAAGGAGCATATGACTGAGCAGGACCAGAAGCGGTGCGCTAGGGAAGGGTTCTCTTGTTTGCAGTGTGGGCAATACATAGATTGTGGAGAGTCCTTTACCTTGAGAAAGGGAACATGCGCCCTATGAATGATTTTCATTTGTGTCTCCCTCCAATATTCGCATGGTACTAGTTTCAAGAGCTTGTTATATCCAAGAAGAACCTTGTGCATTAGGTCGGGGTCATGAAAGTCCTTACTCCAATTGGCAGAGGAGGTTGAGGAGAAAGCAGGGGTTATTTTGCTAAGTAAGGGTTTGTAAATGTCTGAGATGTTAAAAGTTTTTGTTAGAAGAAGGTCATCCATAATTGAAGGTTGGAATCTCTTCAATCCGTCTCTGACAGATGAGTTGATGAAATTTGCACATTGCCAGTAATAGAAAAGGTGGGAGGGAGGGAGAGAGTACTGTTGAGCCACAGTGCTGAAGGGCAGTGGTTTTCCCGTGGCCAGATCACAAATGGAAGCAAAATTTGTTAGCCCATTTCCTTGCCATATCGAATAGGGGTGTTGAGCAAGTCCCGGGAGAAAAGAAGGGTTTCCTTGGATCGGGAGGGATCTTGAGATATTAAAAGGCAGTTTTAACAGCTTACGTACTTCCCTCCAAGCTATAGTTGTATCCCTCAGTAAAAGGTTATGTTGGAGTCTGGGTGAAAGTTGTTTCCATTGTGAGTGGAGTAAGGCCACCAAGGAGTAGGGGTGCGCCATTGAGGATTCAAGAGGATAATTTGAAAACTGAAATGACCTGGAAATCCAGTCCAGGCCCACCCTCACTAAACAAGATAGATTGTACAATCTTATATTTGCCAAACCAATACCTCCTCTCTCCTGGGAAGGTGCAGTTTGGACATAGCGATGTGCGGTCTTTTGCGTTTCCATATAAATTTGGAAATAGCTGAATTTAGGGTGTGGATGTCTTTATGCTCTTTATGCTTAAGGAGTAGTGGGATAGTTTGTAAGGGATAGAGCAGCCGCGCAAAGCTGACCATTTTAAATAAGTGGCACCTCCCCAGGAGTGAGAGAGGCAGATCCATCCAATTCTCCAGTTCGGTAGTGATCTTGTGAATCAGCGGAGGGTAGTTTAGAGTGTAGATGGAGGAGGGGATCTTCCCTATTTTTATGCCCAAATAGGTGATGTGGGATGTGGCGACAGAGAAGGGTGAGTGTTTGGTCCATGATGGGGGAGGGGATGCGCCTAGGGGTAGAATTTCACTTTTGTTGTAATTTATCCTCAGACTGGAACATAATTTAAAGTCGTCAAAAATGGATTTGATGGTATTCATGTCTACCGAGGGGTCGCTGGAAAATATAAGAACATCGTCGGCAAATAGGGCCGACCTCAGTTCCTGTGTTCCTACTTGAATACCATGAAGAGGGGCAGATGTGTTTAATAGTCTGGACAGGGGTTCTAGCGCCATGTTGAAAAGCAGAGGGGATAGAGGGCAACCCTGTCTGGTACCCTTATGCAACTTAAATTCACCCGAGAGGAGACCAGCAAACCACCAACCTGGCTGCCGGAGAGGTATACATGGAGGAGATCAGATGACAGAATTGACCTGAGAAGTTCATCTTTTTCAGTACGAGAGAAAACCATTCGAAATTGACATTATCAAAAGCCTTCTCCGCGTCCAGGGTGATGATGGCATGCTCAAGGACCATTAGAACTTTGCGAATGTTCAGACAAGCGGTTCTCTCTGTCACAAAACCAGATTGCGCACTGTGAATCAGGTCAGGTAGGATGGATGCCAGCCTGTTGGCAACTATTTTAGAGAGGAGTTTAACATCTAAGTTTAGCAAGGATATGGGTCTATATGAACCCGGCTCAAGAGGGTCTTTGCCTTTTTTGAATAGAAGCTTGATGATAGCTTGGTTGACTGAGGGTAAGTATGACCCTCCCTCCCAAATCCCATTAAAAACTTTGACTAGGGTGGGTATTAGGGTCGTTTGAAGGGATTTGTAAAATTCCCCTGTAAAGCCGTCCGGACCCGGGGCTTTGTTTGGGTTGAGTTGGCGAATGGCCATGGTGACATCTGATGTGGAAATGGGACTGTTAAGGTATTCTAATTGGGATGAGGTAATTTGTGGTAGGGTCAGGTTTTCAAGGAGCTTGTTTGCCAGGGTGTAGTCAATCTGCTCAGGGGCATATAGAGACGTATAGAAGTTTTGCATGATCTGACTGATTTCCAGAGGAGTTTTCCTTATCGTCCCTAGAGGATCTCGTAGAGAGGTTATATGAGTGGGTGACATGGGACCTTTGACTAATCTGGCGAGGAGCTTACCCGATTTGTTTCCAAATCTGTATAGGGAGGCTTCCATCTGGGAGCGCTTGGTTCGTTCCAAAATATCTGCCCATGAATCAAACTCAGCTTTAGCTTCCTGCCATTCCCTCCTGTTGGGGGGAGAGTCGCAGGAGGGCAGCGCTCTTTGTGCCTGCTTTAGACGAGAGCTTGCGTTTTCAAACTTGAAGATCGAGTTTTTCTAGAAGGATGCAGTGTAACTTATGATCTTCCCTCTTAAAAAGGCTTTCCCTGTGTCCCAGAAGAGATGGGGATTGTCCGCGTGTGAGGAGTTCGTAGAGGAGAATTCCTCCCAGGCAGTGGCAATGTAAGATTGGAAGTCGGTATTGTCGTGAAGGTAGGAGGGGAAGCGCCAAAGACGGAGGTTTGGCTGGGATAATGAGTCATTGAACGTGATTGCTATTGAGGCATGATCCGAAATCGCTATTTCGTGGATTTTGGAGTCAGTCACAAGAGGGATTAGGTCGCTCGAACAGAATATATAGTCTATTCTGGTGAATACCCTGTTGGGATTAGAATAAAAAGTATATTCTCGATCCAGTGGATGGAATAATCACCACACGTCTGTCATATGGATTGATTCCATGGTATCAGCTAAAGGAGAGTGTTTCAGCCTGTGGTGAGGAGTTTGAATATATTTAGGGTGTGATCTGTCGTCATCCAGATCCATGATGGAGTTGAAGTCGCCCCCCACCAAATGTGGGGTGTGGGGCGACTCCAATAGATTGGAGGCAAGGTGGCTAAAAAAAGAAGACCCCGGATTGTTGGAAGCATAAATGTTTGTTATCGGCATTTCCTTATCTCCTAGGCAAATACGGGCTGTAATACAGCGACCTTGGTCGTCAGTTTTAGTTGTCAGGACTCGGCATGGGAGATTTTTGTGGATTAGGATGATAACTCCTGCTTTGCGGCCCACCACCTCGGAGCCAAGTACCGAGCCCACCCAAAGTTTTCGGTGCCTGTGGAAGTCTGATTTTGACAAGTGCGTTTCCTGTAATAGGGCGATATCTGTTTTCAGCCGCTTGAGGTGTCTTAACACCTTGAGTCGCTTAATAGGGGACCTGAGTCCCTTAACATTCCATGATGTGATGTTCATGGAGGTTTTACACGTAGTGGGATGTGAAAGGTTATTGAGGCTATATGAAAGGAATCAGTCACTAGAAAGGGCGTCGTGGAGATTATCATCCAGTATGTGGATTTGTAAGTGTCACAGAGTAGTTGGGGTCATTGCAGGGGGTGATGTGGAGATGTGGGTGATAGAAGGTGGGGGGTTGCTGAAAAGGTAACAACAGTCAAATGCAGATATGTGAACAAACATTCATTAGAGAAAGAAGACTTCGCTTTTTTCCACATGGGATCACAGAGAGAGGACAGCTGCCAAGCTGCGGTCACATGCTAGACACAGCAGTGCCATGTGCCCAGACCAAATATATGGAGTGCCAGTGGCAGAGAGGGGGGGTAGGTTTTGGAGGTGAGAGCTGATAGGGGGATGATACCCATGTTAGGAAAAAAAAGAAGGGTAACATGTTGAAAATACAGCTGTATAAACATTAGTCATTTAACAAGGATCAAGGAAACATTGAAACATCATTGAGGACGAGGTACTACCTGACCCAAGGAGAGCCCCCGGGGGGGGGGGGGGGGTAGTTTAGAAAAGGTAGTTAAGATGCCGAGTACCGGCACGGGACCCAAATTATCTTGGCAAAATTTGACCAGGACTGGATTGGAAAGTAAGTCAGCTGGGGAGACTTGAGGAAGCAGAGCTGGAGGGTCTGAGACGTTTTGGAGAGTCCTTGCGGGGACTCCGTTGTTCCAGTGATCTAGGTATCGAAGTGGCTTTGGAAGCAGGATTGATACGAGAGTCAGGTTGAAGAGATTGCATATTTCTCAGCTTCTTTGGGGTCCTGAAAGGAGAGCTGTTCTCCATTCATGTATTTGAGCCGCAGGATTGCCGGGAAGGCTAAGGTAAATTTTATCTGGCGCTGGTATAGAGCCGAGCAGACTTGTTGGAAAGCCTTTCTTTTTTTGGAGACCTCTATGGAGTAGTCGGCGAATATCAGAATTTTAACTCCATCGATCAGTAAGGATTTTCCTTGTCTGTACTTGTGTAGAATATCCACTTTATCAGCACAATTTAAGTAGTTTGCAATAATTGTGCGGGGGGACTTTTTTTTCGGCCGAAAAGACCCCTAAGCAGTGCGCTCTTTCTACCGTGCATGGTCTCTGCAATCTTAGGGCTTCAGGGATGCGGCTGGCGCAGAAGTCCAATATGGCGGAGGGTTGGAGATATTCGGGTATCCCTACAAACCTCAAGTTGCTCCTCCTGGATCTGTTCTCCAATTCTTCCAATTTTTGGATGATGTATTGGTTTGTCTTGTCCTGTGCCTGTTCCGTGGCTTGTGCCTGGTAAAGTTCGTCTTCTATATTTGAGATCCTGTGTTCAGCCTCATTGAGCCGTGAGGCATGCTCTCCCAACTCCTTTTTGATCAGGAGCATGCCTGCATTGACAGCCTGCTCCACTGTGGCTGTTATAGTGGGGGCTAAGATTGCTGCCACAGCCTGGGCAATCTTGTGGTAATCTTCCACATCTCTAGAGTCAGGTGAAGGAGAGGCCCCAGATACCTCCATGCTGGTAACGAACGTTCCGCCGCTGAAAGGAGCGGCTTTGTTCATTTCGCCGGGAAGCAAGGCCGCATCCCCGGTCTCGATTTGTAGGGCGCCCGGCGGAGCTCGCGGGCTGACTTTTTCAACGAAGCGATCCATCGGGGCGAGAGGAGGAGGTCACTACTAGTCTGTCCTGAAGTCAGGAAGATGGATTGAAGGGTCTGGGCAGGTCTGTTAAGCCGATTTTAGGACTGGGAGCGGGAGCTGTGCTGGAGAGCCTCTACTCCATGCGGTGCTGGAACCGGAAGTCGTGCAGATTTTTTAAAATAACATTTAATATTTATCAGTAGATTCAATATTTGTAGCCGCATGCCTGGTCTTGAAATACTAAAAATGAAATATTTTATTTTCTACTAAGAGTTTAATTTGTAAAACTGCAGATAATAAAGTCCCGAACAATTTTTCCCATAGCTGTTGGTAATTCTTCAAAATTCTTTGCTCTTACCACAATTCTGGGTTTCTAAATATCACCCAAGAGAAAGCAAATGATGTGGATGGTCAGACCAGAAATAAAGGCACAAGCAGGCTGTGCAGTTCCTCAACAGATTCCAGCATGGTGCATCACAGCTTTAACAAACATTGATCTGAATAGCAGATAAAATTGAACCAGAGCTCAGAACTGCAGATGAGATATTAAACCAGCCCCAGAGACTTAATTATGGGCACAAATAATCAAAGGGACATTATGTACAACAAGCGCCAGTACGATTTATCTTACAAGAATAGGTTTAGTGAAGTGACAAGCCTTGTTTTCTGTAATAAATTTCAGAATATTATCTATAGATTATATACTTAATTTTAAGCTGAATTGAAGGCATGTCTAAAAAAACACAACTTAATGCAGCTCTGAAAGCAGTACTATAAAATTACATTACATTTATTTGTTTTTTACATGCAAGCAGTTTAAGCATTTGAATTTGACTTGCTATCAGCTTCTTGCATCATCCATCTATAGACTGGGATTGAGAGAAGCAAAAAAAGAAGCCACTCACAGAATGAGGGAGGGGCAAGATCTTTTAGGCCTTGTTTAAGCCAGCCATAGATGGAGCAATTTTCTTTCCTGCAACCACGGGATGCAGTAGAGAAAATAGCTTGATTCCTGACTGTGTTGATGGGGGAATTCATCCCATGGTGCTATTGTGTCCTCCAGGCAGGGGGTGCGGGAAGCTGTCCCTGCTGGGAGAACACAGTGATTATTGCTAGCACCTATAGCTACTGGAAAATATTTACATGTAAAAATCTGACATGCTGGTTGTACCCAAGTCAAACGACCGACCGACTTGGGAACAATCAGCTTGCCCATAGATGGTTCCCTGCTAAACTGGCCGAGATTCAAATCATCTATGGTTGACTTTACCCAATTGCAGTAGAGAAAAGTTAGGTCCCCAGGCTGGCTGATCTATCTTTGACTTGTCGAAACAACGGTGCAATAAGGCAACAAGCTGTTCTTGTTCTCCTATGCATGTCCTTCAAGAGCTGACTATACTTACATTAATAAGGGGGGTACCAAGGAAGAGTCCAAGCAGGGTTATCTTATATTATTATTCAGCAAGACAGCATTCACATTCTCAACACAGGATGACTTTGTACAAATTTATAAAATAAACAAGCAAAAGATATGCTTTTCCAAGCCACTAACTAAATCCAGGTTAGTTATTGACTAACAAGATGAACCCAATGGGTTCCTCAACTCGAACAAACAACAGTTCCACCTTTTTTAGCATTGGTTCAACAGTCTGGGAGCGAATAGTATGTCAAATAAAACACCTTGAGAGCAAAAGAAATAAAACATGCATATTGGTGTTGAACTTCATAAAATTACTGCCACAATTGAAAGGTTTTTTAGTATGAAGGTAGTGGTTTGATTCAGTCTTTGACTTCCCTCTTTCTCTCAGGTCAGAAATGTGCACCTCTGGATTCATAGCCTTTGTGGCTATTAAATAATATCGTTTTATGAAATCATTTTGTGCTTGGAGTCCAGCTTTAAAAAAGAGAAATGTAGGTGGAAAGGTGGAATATAATATATTTTGAGAGAATTCAGAGGGCTTTTTTTAGATTCAGGAAACTAGAAACCCCCTCTTCTTACTCTTGTTTTATGGAACAAGAGAGATGTACTTCTATACAATAAATAAAACATATGCATTCTGACATTAGTTTTTACTAAAATAATCATATTACAAAATGGGTGGAGTCTGTGAAAAAGATTATCATCATTTTCCTGTGATTAGGGCTTCTTGGTGTCTAAATGCAGCCTTGTAGACAGGTTTCAAATTCACCCTACAAAAATTCTTTAAAACCGGCAAACTAAATAAAAGGGCAATGCTTAGATTCCCTACTGGCCTCCTTTATAGCTTACTGTTTTCTCCAAGGCTACGGGTACATTTTAAAGTTCTCTATGTCCTGTCAATAGTAATAATGTACTTGATATATAAGCTTTTGATAGCTATTCATGTTTGACTGTTAAAGAATTACACAGTAAAATAAATTATTACTGATCCTAAAATAAATGTAGGAATATGTCATCAGTACCTCAGGTTGCCATAGAAACCTTCTCATTTAAGCTCTCAAGTATACATTTTAAAATTTCTTTTGATTTAATGCACAAATATACTTTATGCGAACATCAACCTGCAAGAATGCAATTTAGCACTAAGTGTGAATGTTAAGAAAAAAACTAGCAAGGGAGAAATATACAAAGATTGTCATGGAAAACTGCAGACATAATCATGAAAACCCATAAAACTGTAGGAAGCAGCTGTAGGATGCTATAGATTGGGACAGGCTGAGACCCTGCCACTGTGAAAATGGAGGAGAATATGACACAGGATTTATATTAATGGTTAATGTGAGGTTCCAGGCTATGGCTTCTGAATGGAGAAAGCTGCGTTTTTGGTTTTCTCTGGATTCTGTAATTCTGCTTTGGAACTTTCAATCCTGTGTCCGGGTTTTACCAGGTGCCTGAAGTCTGAGTACACAGACATGCAGGGTCGTTATATACCCAAGCCTCAGGATAACTTATGGCTCCTAGTTTGGAGACAGCTCCCAGTGTGGGAGACAGAAAGTTTCCCTCAGGGGTCAGGGGAGCCCCAATTAGGGGTCAAGAGACAGGAAATTTCAACCAGGGGTCGGAACAGCCCCAGCCAGGATTCAAGAGACAGGAGGCCTCACCCAGGGGTCAGAGCCCCTATTCAGAAGCCAAGATTGGGCTATGCAGCAGAATGCTGCGACTAAAGGCTAAGAGAGCCAAGTGGACCAGCAGAGCTGGACAACACAGTCAGAGGGGCAAGAAGAGCAGCAGTGCTGCAAACAAAGGAGCCAGGTGGCTCAGTATTTTCATTTGCTCATACTGATGTGGAAGAACCCCTGCGTAGGCAACTGATGTCAATGTGAACTTACTCATTTATTTTAAGAAAAGTGGGCTGCCATGCCCTTAACTGCAGTTTTGACTGGCACAACTAGTTGGAAAAGCATCTGCCGCTAGAGTTTATTCTCCCCAATACACCAAGATCCAAACTATAGCACCGGCTAAGAGAATAGCAGAACAATATAGTGACATTAAAATGCATATGTTGGCAAAATAAACAAAAATATGTATTACATCTCTGCAACACATACACATTTCTGGATGTTTTTTTCTTTAAAAATGTTGCAAATACAGAAAAATACCAGTTGTCACCCCTACCTTAATTTTTCTTTGATGAGCTACAGAAATTCAGCTATTGTTTATTTTCTATTACTTTTTCATTTCTTTCCCAACATTGCCAACAATTACATATTTTTCAAACCAAATCTTAGGCAAATAACATGTGAATCTTGGGTAAAAGTTGTGTGAAATAAAATTATAAATATATACCTGTGTGTAGGGAAAGAGCACTTGGGGGATGTAATTCTCTTCAGGGTCCCTACAAGAATTTGACACCTTCAACAGGAAAGCTGTTTCTGTCTGCAAAAACAAGGTAAAATAAATCTGAATCTAATCTCACATTTTTCTTATATTAAGGTGAATCATATTTAGAAAAAAAATATATATTCTTTCAAACCACAAATTCTGTTGCTGGTAAAAATTAGATCATTGTATGGGCCAACATCTTATGGGAGTCATTAGGTGCCATGATAGCCCTGCATAGGTATATGATGGTCAGGCATAAGAGGTAATTTTACAGGATGTATTCTGTGGTGCAAGCATTGCTCCCTCATGATGTTCCTGTACAATATGATGATTTGTTACTATCAGGTTTAAACATCTTTAGACCTTTATATGGATGTCTGAAGTTCAGAAAAAGGAAATAAGACTTCATCATTTTCAGATTATTGTTCAAAAACCATTGCCTACTCCTATAGGGCCAGGTTCCAGCTGTTGCTGTAAGTGACACATTATTGTTCAAAAATCATCTCCTAGTTCTAAAGGGAGAGCTTCCAGCTGTTGGTGTGAGCAGTGCATTTCTTGCACCAAAATAAAAAGTCCAGCTACGTTGGTGTTTTTTTAAAAAAAAGGTATTAATTGGTATTAATAAATACTTACATAGGGCTACATAGTACATTTGT
>BLSH010445592.1:162605-181848 GCA_018402905.1 Glandirana rugosa
TGATTTACCCCCCCCCCCCCCAGTCTGTGACTAGACAGTGAAAGGAGAAGCAGCAGGCTGATGACATACAAACAAACAAGAAGTGTGCATGCTAAGTGCAGTAGTATTAAAATCAAATGCAAATTGGTCACTCATAAAACTAAAGTAAGAAAAGCATGTACTCAACACTCCCAGCATGAGCATCCCTCTGTATTCACACGTGTTGTCTTGGATAGCAGTGCTGTCAGATGGAGGAATAGCCACAGCTGGAGGACAGACCAAAGCAAGGGGTTTCTCCTATTTTAAGTTTGTGAGTGGCCAATTTGCACTTGATTTTAAGATTAAAGCCATTACCTCTACTTCATTTAGTGTGCGCTCTTCTTGTTTGTTTGTTTGTATGTCTGTAGCGCCCCCATAGTGTAGGTGCTTTACTTTTGTAGATTTTGGAGAACTTCTAGTCAAGCCTGACTGTAGGTTCAGGCCTGAATGTTTTGATCTGGGCTGGGGAGTGGCTCAGGGGAGGGGCAGGAGATGGAGGGAAGGGACACCCCTTGGAGATTTCCTCCCCTTGAGCTGGGAAAGCTCTAGAAGGAGGATGGATGAGGAGGTGCACTTCCTGATGTATGACAAGGAGCCCTGACCAATCCACAGGCTGGGTTGGCAGGGGGCAGGCCTCCTTAAATACAGCAATCTGCCAACAGGTGTCAGAAGAGTTTGGTGGAAGAGATGAGGATGTAGCTGGAGCTGCGGAGCAGGCCTCACCCGGGAGGAGAGCCCCCAGTCTGGGAGGGGGGGTGAACCTGAGGCCTGGGGCTTGGGTGCAGCCAGGAGCGGAAGGCGGCTCCTGGGGTGGCACAAGGAAGCAGGAGAACAGCTGAGGTCTACATGGAAAGAGACTCCAACAAATAGTTGGTGAGTGGAGGCCCCTGGGAGTCAGAAGAGAAGGCTGAGACAGTCTGAGAGGAGAGCAAGCAGTCTGTAGAGGCCGGGAGGAGCCAGCCAAGGGGAAGGAGAGTCATTAGACTGTAGGACAGGCCAGATAGGTCTGGAAGATGGATGGACTGGGAGTTGTAGTTCATCTAAGGCCCAACTAGCACTCACGTACTAAGCTACACAAGGGAGGGTCCATGGTTTCACAGATGGAAACCTGTGCTTCTTACCCACAAATGTTAGTTGCGGCTGCAGCAGGCCTCACCATGTGCTAGCTGTGGTGAAGAAGAAGTGTAATGGAGGTCTGATAAATTTCCTTCGGACCAGGGAGAAATCAGTGTAACGGTCAGCAAGTGTGTGCTGGAGAGAGGAAAGGAGAAGAGTAACGGTCAGCAAGTAGTGTGCTGGAGGAGAAGTGTATATACCGGAGGTGTATATAGCAAGGTCCCATATTCAATTACTGGGCATCCCACAGTCATCCCTAATCTCTATCCAAGTTCAACCCCTAAATAAAACAACAAAACGAAGTACCGGTCTGTTCAGTGACTCCGGGTGTGTGGAAATTGTGTGATTGAGGACAGCGGGCAGGTGGACCACTCTTGAGAGAGCACATGGCTACATGTCATTTGTAGATTTCCATAATCTAGTAAGCAGCAGAACCAAAGGCAGCAAGAGGTGTTTTATCACTCTTGATAATGCCAATGCCTGGACTAAGGATTTGTGGTTTAATCAATTTATGGACATAAATAGTTTTCTCTAATGGACTAGATTTTTGTTTACATTCCACAAGTTCTTTAATTCACAACTTTTAGTCATAGTTAAGTATTTTGAGGGTACTAAAAAAGTTTTTGTTTTATTTTCATTGCATAGCAGGCCAGTAAGCCCATCTTTCTGTCACTCTGCCCTCTCCTACTAGTAGCATGCTCCTTGACTTGCTTTTCCCTCTCCCTATCTGAGCCCTGTTGTACTGAAACTGCAAGACGCTGATGCCAAGTCAAATTTAGATAATTGCACTGCTTGCATTAAAAAACACAGTTAATAATGCCAGGAGTTCAGTTTTAATGCTTTTTTTTTACAGTTCCTGCCATACTTAGTTCAGTCCAGTGTCACTTGTAAAACAGCAACACTGCATATCTTGTTGGTGCCTTGAATGGCAATCAGGAACATACACAAATTGCAGTGGCGGCTGCTCCATAAGGGGCACACAGGTTTCACCCCCCCCCCATACGTCTGCCCCCCTGATCTACGCTGAACTATGGATCTCAATGGCGGGGGAGTGTTTTTTTGAAGCACATGATTAAAGCCAGAGGCTTTAAATAGGCTTCAAAACAGGGTGGGCTTGGGGTGCAGAGCACTGCACCCTGATCCCACCCCACCCAGTTGTGTGACGGTAGCGGATGAATTCTCCTCCCGGCCAATCAGATAGACCCTATTGGCCAGGTAGTCTTATGACTCCCTGGCCAATTGTGTGTCAGGACACATTTCTGGGCTCCAATTGGCTGGAAGGAGAATGTCTGTGTCCTCGCTGGAGCGGTCCCAGCTCTTCCTTCTCCCTGTCTCCATGTCTCCTCCATGCCTCCATTAGGTAGGGAGATCTCCGCCTGTGTCCTCCACAGGGGGGGGCTGATAGCCGCCTGTGTCTCCTGCGGGGGGGGTGGTATGGCTGTTGGATGACCCGTCGTCCGTTTCCCTTTGGGGGGTAGTGTTGGTTGTACCGCCCCCCAAAAAATAGTAAGCACCAGCTGCCCCTGGCAACTTTACAGGAACAGTAGTGTGCTTATAGGCTGCAGAGACAAAGAGGCAGCTTTTCACTTTATAGTGATTAGACACACATTTTGTTGCCATCATCGTCTGAATTTTTTTTTCATCAGTTTACAATAGTTTAAGTTAAGTTAGCACCAGTAAAACAAGAAAATATCCTGGGTGGAAGAAGAAATCCTAACAGATTGCTGTTGCTTTAGGTGCCAAGGGCTATGTGCCTACAGGCTCCAGGGATGACAGTAAATATAGTTATTGCCAAAACCACGGAGCACAAAGTACTTCCACTCTTGTGGTGTAATACTGTGTGCAGTCAGGCCCTGAGATGTCTACTATTTCTTAAGTTTGACAAAGAAAATTCAAGATTTATTTCTGATATCTGCACTGCCAGCACTGGCAAAGGACATTGCACTCCACTTGGCCAATAAATAAGATTTGTAGTTAACACCAAAAATGTCTGTAAAAAGCAGAGCCAGTTTTATATACTGAGGCAAGGAATTTTATAAGGCAATAGCACACTGGAGGGGCAATAACAGATGCAATAAGTGTTAATGCTGGAGAAACTTAACAGTTCAACATTTATTCTGTGCAGAACACAAGCACTGTGCTTTTATAGTTAGTTTATGAATGTTTTAGCTAAAGTGTGTACAGCTTCAGAATCCGAAGACGCATATTCTTGCACTACATTTGCTATCAGTGTTTCAGAAAGAGCTTTAGTTGTTAATAGTGACAGAAATTTTGGCACTTGAACTTTGGGCTCAGGTTGCTTTTATTGCATGTATTCTGCATTCAGCAACCTTGAAAAAGGAGCATTTCACAGCTGAAAAAGTAATAATTACAAAATGATCTTTAACATCAACCTAACTCTCATAGTGTATCTAAAGCCAAATTAGATTTGGATGAAGCAGGGAAGGATTGGGCCTCATGCGCTGGTGCAAGAGACTGGTATTTTGGTGCTAGCAGAGGCACAGGCATTCTGTCAAGCAGCCTGTAAACCTCTATGAGAGGTTACAAGCTGCTGTGGCTAGAGGGGGCTGGAAAGTGCATTGAGCAGTACTAACTGCTTGTGTGCTGGGAATTTGTTACTGGGCGCATACTGCTCTGAACATTAATATCGCTTAGTGCACAATCCAGCCCTGTCCACCCACAGCAGCTTTCAGCCTCTCATAGATCTTTACAGGCTACTGGAAGTAGGACTAGATGGTGCGCCTACACAGAGGCGTAGCTTGAAGCTTGTGGGCCCGATGCAAAAGTTGACGCGGGCCTTCCCTCCACTACCACCCACCACTTCCACCGTGCGTGCAGATACACCCATCACACGCCAAGATACTGAAAGTAGCTTAAGAGTTCCCAGAGTTCCCCCTTACATCAGAGGACAGGGATCACCGCTGGAGAATCAGAGGACAGGGATCACCCCTGGCAGGTCACTTGGCAGAGCTCCTTTCCCATCACAGCACTGTATACAGCTCCCCCCCTCCCCACACTACATAGGGCTGAAATCACATTCCTTTACACACAGCCCTGTCAGCCTTCACAGGGTGTATCTGGCTTTTATGTTGCTGTTCTGACCTGTGAAATTCTCTGGTCAGAATGGCAGTGTCATAGCAGTAAGCGGATACACCCTGTGCAGCTCAGCAGGCGGGCATAGCATCCGGAGGGGGTGGTCAGGGGGCTTCGGGGGGGACACAACTTAGATCTGGGGGGGGGCGCAAGGCCATGTGACACAAAATCTGGAGCCTGCAGCCCCTCAGGAAGTGTTAAGGGATTTGTTTTAGCAATTTCTGAAGGTTTCTCTGTCAGTGTTGGCAGGTGTTGGGGGAAGGTCCCCACCCCAAGGTGTGTGTGTCTTTTCCCCAGTTGTCAGAGAAGTGGGGTAAGCGGACAACCCCAGGTGGGTGGGGGAGGGGGGTACAGAGAATCCCAGCTGGTGACTAGGAGCGGTGTCTTACCTCACCAGTGACATCGGTTCCATCATGGCTACAGGACGGCACGCTCCTTCTCTTAACTCGCTGAGCTTGGTTACTATTCTATGTTACCAGCACACAGCACAGACACTTCCCCATCCTGGGCTGTTCTCACCCCATGCTCCTCTCCATTCAGGAAATGACTCACAGCTTCTCCCTAGCCAATGAGAATGGAGAAGTGTGGACTGTGGAAGGCAAAGTGGAAGCCCAGTATTGGAGCATGACTGTGGGGTCCTAGGGCAGATCTGAGCTGGACTTTGTGCAGTATATGATATGACAGGGAGGTTGCAGGGGCTGTGTGGGGTTGCAATTGTGACTCCTGCAACCGCTTATGCTACGCCCATACGCCTACACCTTCCACCTGCACCTAAACACCCAGTGTGCACGAGGCCTTAGTAACCCTGTCACATTTTCACTGCTGTCTGTGTCCCTGTAAGTGAAGATTACTCCCTCTAGTTATCCTGCTTACCATTGTTGCCACAGATGAAAGTGGGGGAAATGCCACATTTTATCATCAGAACAGAAATACAAGGGAGGTCCCCCAATGGGCACACTTGTTGCAGTGTCTATCTAAAAAAATAATTCCCCTGACTTTTGAAGCAATTTTCATTTTTAACAAAATGCAACGTACACATTTTTACCTTTTTTTTAATCCTTTGCTGTACACCAGTTCTTCTAATCTTCTTTGCAGCCTCCTCCTGTCAACATGTTTGCATACCAGAGATAAAACCTCCATCATAACTTCAGGTGACAGGGTGACAATGCAGGAGAACAATTGGAAAACTGGAAAAGAGCATTGCCACTTTTTAAGAGGAAGTGCGTGAACAAGGATTTTCAAGGCATGATCACCAGGTATTACATACAGTAGTTACATAGTTAGTCTGGTTAAAAACAGACAGAAATCCATCCAGTTCAACCCACAGAGAAGAAAACACACACACACACACATCGAAAATCTCCGCATACACAATTCTATACCCACAGTGGATCCAGAGGAAGGCAAAAAACCCAATAAAGCATGATCCAATTTGCTCCAGCGAAGGAAAACAAATTCTTTCCTGATCCCCCAAGAGGGGATCAGATATTCCCCGGATCAACTTAACCTATACATGTTAGTATCCAGCTATTTTTTTCTGCATTTAGGAAAGAATCCAGGCCATTTTTAAAACAATCAACTGAGATGGCCAAAACCAGCTCTCGAGGGAAGCTGTTCTACATTTTCACAGCTCTTAGTACGAAGAAACCTTTTTGCATTTGGAGCTCAAATCTCCTTTCCTCCAGATGTAAAGAGTGCTCCTTTATCCTCTGTGATGACTTAACGTTAATAACTCTACACCAAGTTTACTATATGGACCATTTATGTATTTATACATGTTAATCATATCCACCCTTAATCTCCTCTTCTCAAGAGAGAATACATTTGTTTCAGCTAATCTTTCCTTATAGCTGAGCTCCTCCATGTCTCTTATCAATTTGTTTTCCCTTTTCTGTACGTTATCCAGTTCCCTAATATCCTTTTTGTGAACTGGTGCCTAAAACTGAACTGCATAGCCTAGTTGAGGTCTTACAAATGATTTGTCTCTCTCTCCTAAGTTCATACCTCTTTTAATGATCAGAGGTACCTCTTTATGTTCTACCAGAACACCCAGATTCTTCCCCACCATTGATTCCTCGAGTTGTACTCCTAATATGTATTATGCATATTTTTAGCCCCCAAGTGCATAATTTTACATTTATTGACATTAAAACTCATTTGCTACATATTTTTTTGATAAAAAGTGAAGATTTAAAAAATATTTGAAATAACCCTTGAAACAATGAGAAAATAATAATTTGGATAGAGAGAGTTGATTATCTCAACACAGCCATGGTTCTCTCTGCCTCCTGCCATGTCATAGCCCTTTTCTATTCTGGGAGTGTCTAATTTATCTCTGTGCTGGCCCAGCACCTTTGCCCTTCCCCTCACCTCCCTTCATATCCTTGTATGTAGTAGCTGTGGGAGGAGCAAAGGGGAAAGCTATAGAATGTTACTTGAATGACAGCTCTGAGATTGCAGGGACTGTTGACATCACATTCAAGAAGGTGGCAACCCGCAGCTGTTTTAGGGCTTTGGTTGCCTACACAAGAGAGGCTTTTAAAGGTAGATGTAGCCAACAGTGGACTATTGTTGCTTGGTTCTGCAGACCACCCTGTCATTCTTCAACTGTTCCTGTGTCCCACTAGTTCTGGGCTCTAGTGACTGACATCATATCTCTGAGCCAAGCAGGGAGGATTGTGGGACTAGTAGTCTCTTGAGCAGACATTCTGGAGTTGTGGAACTATCCTTGGACTACACATCCTATAGGGCTCTCTGCAACACCAAAGACATCTGGGAGAAACTATAAAAGGGCCAGCAGATTCAGCCCGTGCTCTCTTCTTCCTGGGCCTCATTGAGTGAACACATCTCTGCTACTGTGCAAGAGGGCTGCAGCCTACCACGTGGCAATCAAGTGACTCTAGCCCAGCCCCGGAGGGCCCAACTCTGTTTGCAGTTCGCAATGAATTACCGCAGCACCACCCCATCAGAAGGATCTGACAAAGCCCATGTCCAGCAGTTGGTCGGCCATCTCCGTTCTTTCCGCAGACAGAAACCTCATCCAGAATCGCTGTTCATGAGGTTCCTATTGGGTTCTTCAGTTGGTGAGAGGGCTGCCGCCTGCCAGTCACAATTCTTGCCTTGTTATCTTGCTTGGACATTGTGTACAGACACCTTGCCTATGGTATCACTTTATTACATTACATAATACACTGTACATAGACATCTGTTACCCAGAAGTACTATAAGGAATACCACCAACCAGTTTAAGCTGTCCTGCTTACTTTAACATCACTGTGTCATATTTTGGATACAATTCAAAGAGCTCCAACTGCCAGTGAGATCACTGCAGGCCTTGCACACTGGACATTGCTGTTACTACTATTTAAAGGGTTCCTATCCTATTTTTATTCAATCTGGTCTCTCATTAGGATGTACAGGTTTAATAGGCCGGCCTGGGATTCCCCTTTAGTGTGGTATCACATTGTAGTAACTAGTGGATTCTTTATAATCACTCAGTTATTCTCTTGCCTATGGTATCGCTTTATTACCTTACATAATACACTGTACATAGACATCTGTTACCCAGATTCTTTATAATCACCCAGTTATTCTCTGTAAATATGTATATATATATATATATATATATATATATATACAGTATCTCACAAAAGTGAGTACACCCCTCACATTTTTTGTAAATATTTTATTATATCTTTTCAAGTGACAACACAGAAGTAATAACACTTTGCTACAATGTAAAGTAGTGAGTGTACATGTAAATATGCTGTCCCCTCAAAATAACTCAGCACACAGCCATTAATGTCTAAACCGCTGGCAACAAAAGTGAGTACACCCCTAAGTGAAAACTAAAACTGAGCTTGTAATATTTCCTCCTCCCCAATCCTCTCCTCATGATTTTACCATTGAGATCAATGGCACAACCATTGGTCCTTCCACACATTCCAGAGTGCTGGGTGTAATCCTAGACTCTGACCTCTCTTTCATCTCCCACATTCAATCACTGGCTAAATCTTCCCGCCTTAACCTCCGCAACATCTCCAGAATTCGCCCCTTCCTGACTAACGACACAACAAAACAACTTATTTACTCCTTGGTTATTTCCCACCTTGATTACTGAAACTCGCTCCTCACTGGCCTAACGTTACACAGGCTATCCCCCCTTCAGTCTATCATGAATGCTGCTGCCAGACTTATAAACCGTACTAATTGATCTGCGACTGCTGCCCCGCTCTGCCAATCCCTGCAGTGGCTTCCCCTACCCCACCGTATAAAATTCAAAATACTAACCACAACATACAAGGCCATCCACAACCCTGCCACCAGCTACATCACCAATCTCATCTGAAAATATTGCCCCAATCGTCCTCTCTGCTCCTCCCAGGACCTCCTGCTCTCTAGCTCCCTTGTTATAGACTCCCATGCTCGCCTACAGGACTTCTCCAGAGCCTCTCCCATCCTCTGGAACTCCCTGCCCCAGAATGTCTGGTCAGCCCCCACCCTGTCCGCCTTTAGGTGATCCTTGAAAACTCACTTATTCAAGGAAGCCTACCCCACCTCCACCTCAGAACAGTGCTTGAGTCACCTCTATCAGATCATCCCCTGCAGCCATTACCTTTTGTACCACCTCCCCCTCCCTTTAGATTGTAAGCTCCACGAGCAGGGCCCTCCTATTCTTTTTGTATTGAACTGTATTGTAAATGTCCCTTCTTTATTGTAAAGCCCTGCGCAAACTGTTGGTGCTATATAAATCCTGTATAATAATAATAATAATAATAAGTGAAAATGTCTAAATTGAGACCAAAGTGTCAATATTTTGTGTGCCCACCATCATTTTTCAGCACTGCCTTAACCTTCTTGGGCATGAAGTTCACCAGAGCTTCACAACTTGCCACTGAAGTCCTCTTCCACTCCTCCATGATGACATCACGGAGCTGATGGATGTTGGAGGCCTTGCACTCCTCCACCTTCCGTTTGACGATGCCCCACAGATGCTCAATAGGGTTTAGGTTTGGAAATATGCTTGGCCGGTCCATCATCTTTATCCTCAGCTTCTTTAACAAGGCAGTGATCATCTTGGAGGTGTGATCAGACCACAGGACATGGTTCCAGTAATCCATGTCCTTAGTCTACTTGTCTTCAGCAAACTGTTTGCGGGCTTTCTTATGCATCATCTTTAGAAGAGGCTTCCTGCAGGGATGACAGCCATGCAGACCAATTTGATGCAATGTGCGGAGTATGGTCTGAGCACTGACAGGCTGACCCCCCCACCCCTTCAACCTCTGCAGCATTGCTGGCAGCACTCATAGGTCTATTTCCCAAAGACAACCTCTGGATATGACCCTGAGCACGTGCACTTCTTTGGTGGACCATGGTGAGGCCTGTTCTGAGTGGAACCTGTCCTGTTAAAACGCTATATGGTCTTGGCCACCATGCTGTAGCTTAGTTTCAGGGTCTTGGCGATCTTCTTATAGCCTCGGCCATCTTTATGTAGAGCAACAATTCTTTTTTTCAGATCCTCAGGGAGTTCTTTGCCATGAAGTGCCATGTTGAACTTCCAGTGAGCGATAACACCAAAGTTAACACACCTGCTCCCCATTCACACCTAAGACCTTGTAAAAGTAACGAGTCACATGACACCTGGGAGGGGAAATGGCTAATTGGGCCCAATTTGGACATTTTCACTTAGGCGTGTACTCACTTTTGTTGCCAGCAGTTTAGACATTAATAGCTGTGTGTTGAGTTACTTTGAGGGGATAGCAAACTTACACTGTTATACAAGCTGTTCACTCACTGCTTTCCATTGTAGCAAAGTGTCATTTCTTCAGTATTGTCCCTTGAAAAGATATAATAAAATATTTACAAAAAACGTTTGTGAGATACTATATATATATATATATATATATTGTGACAGCCGGCATGTAAAATCACCTGGGTGCGTTCAACATGGCAGATACATTTGCCCCAGGTTCATACTTTATGCAGATGGCTACCACTAGGGGGAGTGCTGGGAGTCTTGCAGGAGTAATGAGCCCAGTTGAGTGGAGCTGGCTCATTAAGGCCTCTACAAGAGCTCCCAGCAGGCATAGGTGAGTGCTCCATCCTGGAACCAGTATCTGTGACCATAGACTGGGGAGCGTAACACACATCCTGTACATGGTAAGGCCTGTGTGGCTGAGTGTCCTGCAGTGAGAGGTAGGAGCTAGGTACAGCGGTAGGTTGTACCCAGCTGACAGACAGGGAAACCTATTGTGCAGTCAGTGGCCACGTGGCCTAGGATTTATTTTGTTGTTTGTTTTTGTTTTGCTGTTTTTCACATTGTAACTAGTGAGAATAAACTACCTTTTTGTTTTCACCTGAAACTGCTGTCTCACTGTGCCGAAATTGTGTAGTGCACCCTTCCAGGGGGTCACACACACCCGCTGCTGAGCTAACCCCCTTACAATATATATATATATATATATATATATATATATATATATATGTGTGTATTGTACCTGTGATTCTGAACTGTAATTACACTGTTTTGGGGGATGCCTCACCTGAGTCTTGGTTGTCGTCCAGGACTCAGTTGATTCATATCCTCCTATTCACGTATCTTTGTTCCAGTAAAACAGAATATTTTATCTAACTTGTGTTGGAGTGTAATTCAAAGGTGCCTGCAAAATGTCTGAACCTAGAGTGTTAGGTGGGCTGGAGGGTTCACAGGGTCAAGGCGGTGCAGATGAACATGTAACTCTAAGCAGCCCTCAAGGGGGCAATGCTACATAAATAATATGCATAAACTCTATTAAATATACAGATAATCTCATAGGAAGATTGTTGAAATGAACAGCCTGGCAACAGAATTTCTTTAAAGTTTATGTGAAATTTTAGGAAATGGCTTTACATTTACTTTAAGAAATCTCACAAATGGAGTCTCAAACTAAATAAATAAATAAAAATCCGAAAGCCAGTTTGCTCTAGAGATAGTGAAAGCTATGATATCAGTCTTGGTGGAGTTAGCATTGTAATAATTTCCTGAACACAAGCTGCACCTTGCTGGTTCTTGCTGTATAATGACTTAGTGGATAACATCAGAGCAGCCATAAATCCAGCACACTGCCTGGCTTCCCTTTTAAAGTACATTCTTTGTGTTATGAGAATGGAAAGCTAACAGAAAATGTTCCACCGGTTGTCCCAGATGTCATCTTACCTAGTTCTTTATTGAGGAGAATATCTGTCATTATAAAGAGATCTGACTCAGCAGCTTTCTTTGTTGACATCTGGAGAATGGATGCAATTTTTACCTAATCTGGAATGAGTGATTGCCTGAATGAAATTACATGCAGGAAATACCCCCTTGGCCATCTATTGCACTCAGATAGTTTTCTGTTTAACAAACTCATAAATGAGATTTTATACATATTCTATGTATTTTCATACTTGAGCAACAGGCGTACAGTGCTCTCAGCATGTATTTTGACTCTTTAGCCCTAGCTCTGCTGTCATCACTGTCCTGGGCAAGGGCGAGGGATCCACTTAAGTGCCACAGTGTTAAAAACATCTATGCATCCATCAATAGAGTGTCCACTCTGAATATCCAATCATGTGCATAGGAAATTAATGTGCACATAATTGGCTGATTAAATTGGAGTCAGACTTTGCAGCTGCAGGCTGTCTGGAAATCTATGGTCCAATTATAATAGACTTGGGCAGGGCAGGTTCTGGAACCTCCTGCCTTGGTCATGTAGACCTGAACACTGCTCACTTTCAGGGCAGGTGTGAATTGAAAAAAAAATATTCATCACGCTTCAAATGTGCTTCTGGTTTGTAATACCCAAGTGGTCTCAGGCAACAAGCATTTTCTCTTATCAATCTGTAAGAGGGTTTTAGGTCTAGAAGGGTCAAGGTTTTGCCCCTAAATTTACAGACAATGAGCCTGTCAGTGGGTTTTTGGAGTATTTAAAGTGGAAATAAAGGTAACAATTAAAAAAACGGTGAGCATGCAGCTCTTTATTGCATAAGAGACAATGCTGCCTGCTCACAGTCTTCTATTGAATACACACTGAGCTGCACATGTAGTCCTGAAATGCCTGCTGTGCTGGAAAGACTGCCCATTTGGCCACTGGCTAATCAGAAGGCCAAAAACTTAGAAATAGCTGACAGAAAAGATGACAGTGGCCAGGAAGGTTTTGACTGGCCACATTGTTGGCATGAGGAGGTGAATATTTCTTTCAGTTTAGTTCCACTTTAAGGGTTGATGCGAGGGATTAAAGGAAGTTGAGCCAAGAAGCTTTCCCCAGAGTGGACCCCGTTTGGAAGGGCATAATTACTTGCTGCACCACAGGAAGTTGGAACTCATTATTGCCAAATTACTTTATAGTTGTAAGACTTACTCCTAAATGGGAACCTGACTGTATGCCTGTGCATTTGTGAGCTCCCCTACCCATTAAAAAAGGAGAATACATGTTGGAAAGCTTGAACAAGACACTTTGCTGGGACACCTCTGTAAAAGCGTAAACTGTTAAAATACAGTTCGAAACTATCTGTGTCAGTATGCTGGAATGAAGAGAGAGTGAAATGGCCAAGTAGCCAAGTAGGGCAATTTATTTCGGTCCAAATACAAAATTGGACAGATTTTTGGTTATTCGGAGATTCGGATGTATTTAAATCTCCAAATGAAATAGTAATGAATAGTAACACATTTTGTGATATTTGTTAAAATTAGTTTTGTTTATTCATTTTCTAACAAATTCCACATTTTCAGAATGATTAGAATAAGGACTGGTCGAAAAATATTCGACCGATCCAAATTCTGTTTGAAGAATAGCTGGTTTTTAAGCAGCGGGCCAGGAAGCCGGCCGCCTCGTCCTTAACAACCGATGAGTCATCCCCACTGACAGCTGAAATGTAAACAAAACAATGGTGGCAATAAAAGATTCTGAAAAAAACAGCGTGGGTCCCATACCAGATCCTTATCTGAGCATGTAGCCCCACAGGTTAGGAAAGGGGGGGGCGAGCGAACCATACCAGGCCACATGCTCTCAGCATGGGGGGTTTGTGCCTCAACCCCACAATTCTGGCCGTTGGTTGTGGGGGTCTGTGGGCAAGGGGCTTATCGGAATCTGGAAGTCCCCTTTAACAAGGGGGCCCTCAGATCCTGCCCCCCATGTGAATGAGTAAGAGGTAAATAGTACCCCCACCCATTCACAAAAAATGTGTAAAAAGTAAATAGAGACAGTAAACAACAATTCCTTTATTAAAAATTAATAAACAACGCCCCCCCCCCCCCGATGATCTCAAGCCATCCACCGTACCGTCAAACCCAAAAAAAAAGAAAGAAAAAAACCTCCAGCCTCGTTGAACGCTTCCCGCAGACTACATGCTGGGCAACCCCACTTAAGGTAATACAATAAAAACAAAAAAAATCCTTTAAATATAGTGCCTGTAAAGTTTTGCATCTGTAGCATGCATAGAACATGCTGCTGCAAAAATTACATTTCTAAAGAAAAAAAACAAGTCAAATCACATTTAAATTGACTTGCGGTTTCAATTTCCGGCACCCAGCTATTTAAAGGATAAAAACGGTGTGGGTCCCCCCAAGTCCATTATCTGAGCACTCGGCCTGGCTGGCCAGGAAAGGGGGGGGGGCGAGCAAGCGCCCCCCCCCCTCCTGAACCACTGAACCACACCAGGCCACATGACCTTAACATGGAGGGATGGGTGCTTTGGGGCAGGGGAGGGGGCAGAAGCTTCCTTCTGGAACGAAAGCCATGCAGACCAATTTGATGCAGTATGCAGCGTATGGTCTGAGCACTGACAGGCCGACCCCCCACCCCTTCAACCTCTGCAGCAATGCTGGCAGCACTCATATGTTTATTTCCCAAAGACAACCTCTGCATATGACGCTGAGCACATGCACTCAACTTCTTTGGTCGACCATGGCGAAGCCTGCTCTGAGTGGAACCTGTCCTGTTAAACCGCTGTATGGTCTTGGCATCCATGCTGCAGTTCAGTTTCAGGGTCTTGGCAATCTTCTTATAGCCTCGGCCATCTTTATGTAGAGCAACAATTCTTTTTTTCAGATCCTCAGAGAGGTCTTTACCATGAGGTGCTATGTTGAACTTCTAGTGACCAATATGAGAGAGTGAGAGCGATAGCACCAAATTTAACACACCTGCTCCCCATTCACACCTGAGACCTACCATTAATGGCTGTGTGTTGAGTTATTTTGAGGGGACAGCAAATGTACACTGTTATACAAGCTGTACACTCACAACTTCTACTACTACATTGTAGCAAAGTGTCATTTCTTCAGTGTTGTCACATGAAAAGATATAATAAAATATTTACAAAAATTTGAGGGGTGTACTCACTTCTGTGAGATACTGTATATAATGCTATAACCACAGTTGATCCAGACGAAGGCAAAAAACCCCAAAGCATGATCCAATTTGCTTCAGCAGTTGAAAAAATTCCTTCCTGATCCCCCAAGAGTCAATTGAATGTTCCCTGGATCAACTTTACCCATAAATATTAGTATCCAGTTATATTATGTGTATCTAGGAAATAATCCTGGCCTGTCTTACAACAATCTACTGAGCTGGCCAGAACCACCTCTTAAGGGAGTCTATTCCACATTTTCACACCTCTTACTGTGATGAAGTCTTTCCGTATTTGGAGCTCACCGCCCCCAAGTTCACTATATGGACCCCTTATGTACATATTGATCATATCCCCCCTTAATCTATCCTCATAGCTGAACAACTCCATGCCTCTTATCAGTTTGGTTGCCCTTCTCTGCATTTTCTCCACTTCTCCGATATACATTTTATGAACTGGTGCCCAAAACTGAGCTGCATATTCCAGATGAGGTCTTACTAATGATTTGTACAGGGGCAAAATGATGTCTCTATCTCTGAAGTCCATGCCTCTCAATACAAAGGATTTTGCTCACTTTGGAAACTGCAGCTTGGCATTGCATACTATTATTAAACTTATGATCTACCAGAACACCCAGATGCTTCTCCACCATTGACTCCCCCAGGTATTCTCCTCCTAGTATGTAAGATGCATGCATGTTTCTAGCCCCAAAGTGCATAGCATTTATTAATATTAAACCTCATTTTCCACATTTTGTTGCCCAATTAAACAGCTCATTGAGGATGGCTTGTAAATTGGAGACATCCTGTAAGGACGTTATTCCACTGCATAGCTTGGTTTCATCTGCAAACACTGAGATGGTATTTTTAATCCCAGACCCTATATCATTTATAAATGAAAAAGTAAGGGTCCCAACACTGAACCTTGGGGTACATCACAAATAACCTTAGATCATTCAGAGTATGAATCATTAACCACTTCTCTGAATTCTGTCTTTTAGCCAGTTTTCTATCCATTTACAAAGTAAGTTTTTCAAGGCTGTAGAATTACCTTACCCATTAGCTATGTGTGGGGAACTGTGTCAAACACTTTGGCAAAATCCAAGTATACTTTGTTCACAGCCACTCCTTTCTCCAAGGTTTTCCTTTTTTTTTCTAGCAAGAACTAATCTATGTGGTATTTTATTAAACTCACCAGTATCTTCCCAACTATAGAAGTTAAACTAACAAGTCTATAGTTACTTGGTAAAGACTTTGACCTCTTTTTAAAAGTAGATACCACATTGGCCTTATGCCAATCCAGTGGTACTATGCCAGTCATTAAAGAGCCCCTAAAAATTAGAAAAAAGGGCTTTGAAATGACAGAGCTCAATTCTTTTAGGATCTGTGGGTGGATGCCATCTGGTCCAGGTGCTTTATTCACCTATATTCTGTCTTAATATTTCTGGACCATATAGATTTTGAGCCATAGTGGATCATTTGGGGCTGTGTAAATACTATTCTTATTAGGGACATGAGCTCCCCCATGTTCCTTCGTATACACAGAGCTGAAGAAGGTAATACATTTGTTTTCTTTTTGTTCCCAGTCACCCACTCTAGATTATTATGTAATGGGCCTACATGCTTAGACCTGACCTTTTTACTATTAACCAGTTGCCGATTGCCCGCCGTGGCTTGATGGTGGAAACTTGGCTCGATATCGCGAACTGCCGTCACCCGTCACGCAGATCTTAAGCGCGCGCGCTGCCGGTGGCACACTCGCACGCTCACTGTGTTACGGGGAAGCTAGGGAGCCGGTAGGGCAGACTTGATGTCCGCTACAAGCCATCACTCCCTTGCAGTGGCAGAACGGGGACTGCTAATGTAAACAAACGGATCCCCATTCTGTCAGTGGGGAAGGAATGTGATTGTAGGCTCCCTGTGTATGAAAGCCATGATCACTCTCCTCTCCCAGTCAGCCCAGCCCCCCACACAGTTAGTAACACATCCCAGGCAACACAGTTAACCCCTAGAGCAGCTCCCCCTAGTGTTAACCCCTTCCCTGCCAGTGACATTTGTATAGTAATCTGTGCATTTTCATAGCACTAATCGCTGTATAAATGGTCCCAAAAAAGTGTCAAAATTGTCCAACATGTCCGCCGCAATGTCGCAGTCCCGCTAAAAATCACAGATCACTGCCATTACTATTAAAAAATAAAAAAATGAAATCCCCATAAATGTATTCTCATGGTCCGTAAACGTGGCAACTTTTGTGCAAACCAATCAATATACTCCATTTAGGATTTTTTTATTTTTTTACCAAAAATATGAGGAAGAATACATATTGGCCAAAACATTTGTTTATATATATATATATATATATATATATATATATATATATATATATATATTGGATATGTATTTTAGTAAAAAGTAAGAAATATTGGATTTTTTGCAAAATTGTCGCTCTTTTTTTGTAGCGATGATCAGAAATGACGCAGAGGTGATAAAATACCACCAAAAGAAAGCTCTATTTGTGGGGAAAAAAGGAAATCAATTTTGTTTGTGTACAATGTCGCACGACCGCGAAATTGTCAGTTAAAGCGACACAGTGCCAAACCACAAAAAGTGCTCTGGTCCTGAAGGGGGAAATCCTTTTGGGCTGAAGTGGTTAATATATTTGGAGAATTTTTTGGGGTTTGTCCTATCTTTTGCAATCTGTTGTTTGTTTTAAAATTTTGGGTCCTTTATTTCCTTTTTACATATTCTGTTATACTCTTTGTAACATTTAAACTATGATAGTGTGCTTCATTTTTATATTTTTTAAAAGCTCTTTTCTTATTATTTATAGCTTTTTTTTAACTTTGGATGTGAGCCACATAAGTTTTGTTTTTAGTCTTTTAAACTTGTTGCCCATGGGAATATACTTTGCAGTGTGCTCACTAGAGTTGAGCGGACACCTGGATGTTCGGGTTCGGTGGGTTCAGCCGAACTTCGCGAAAAAGTTTGGGTTCGGTACCGAACTTGACCCCGGATCCCGAACCCCATTGAAGTCAATGGGGACCCAAACTTTTCGTCACAAAAATGGCTGTAAAAAAGTCCTGGAAAGTGCGAGAGGGCTGCAAAAGGAAGTAAAATGGGGGTAAGAGTAGGACAAGTGCCCTACAAAAAAATGGGGATAGGGAAAATAACTTAAAATCAAATAAAAAAATAAAAATGGGAAGGGGGAGTGGATGTGGAGTAGGAGCCTAGAGGTTGACTAGGCCGTGACCGTGGCAGTGTAGGTGGAAGTGGCGGTGGTGGAGGAGGAGGAGGTAGCCAACACTTTTTGCTGTTTGTTTTTTTTTTTCTAATTGGGGTAGCGCCCAAAATATTGAGGCATATTCAAAAAAACAAGTATACCAATGGCTGTGTGAGGCCAGTCTAAATGTCTATTCTGCAGGACTTCTTACAGGAGCAGAAGGAACCTCTCCCTATAGAACTAGGAGACAATTTTAGAACAATAATCTGTCCCTTACAGCACCAGCAGGTACCTCTCCCTATAGAACTAGGAGATAATTATAGAACAATAATCTGTCCCTTACAGCAACAGCAGGAACCTGACCCTATAGCAGCAGGCGATGATTTTGGAACAATGATCTGTCCCTTACAGCAACAGCAGGAACCTGACCCTATAGCAGTAGGCGATGATTTTAGAACAATAATCTGTCCCTTACAACAACAGCAGGAACCTGACCCTATAGCAGTAGGCGAAGATTTTAGAACAATAATCTGTCCCTTACAGCAACAGCAGGAACCTGACCTTATAGCAGTAGGCGATGATTTTAGAACAATAATCTGTCCCTTACAGCACCAGCAGGAACCTCTCCCTGTAGAACTAGGAGATGATTATAGAACAATAATCTGTCCCTTACAGCAACAGCAGAAACCTGACCCTGTCAGGAAAGAAGAAGAACCCGTATTGCCGTACAAAAGAGCACGGTGCGCAGGCGCGTGCACGAAGGAACGGACGGCACGAACGTTCGTGCGCACTCGCGACCGGGAAGCGCGCACCCCCGTTCGTGATTATTCTTGGCGCCAAGAGGACTATTTAAACGGAACAATGACATGAGATCAATGCCGTTTGGTCTACAGCGTTCCTGTGTATCCTGTTACCTGTTCTTCTGCTTTACCTGCTCCTTGATTACCGGCTTGATTCTGACACTGCCACTTGCTGCCTGCCCTGACCTTTGGCTTGCCCTGACAATTCTTCTGCCTGCTCCTTGGTACCTCTCCGCCCGCCTGTTGATGACCCGGCTCCTGTCTGACGATCCTTCTGCTTTACCCCTCAGTTCCTGTTCGGCCTGGCTGCTGCTTGTTCCAGTCTGTTTCCAGCCTTCTCGTCCAGCATCATCCGCTTGGTTCAGCCCTGCAGAGCGAATTGCCAGCTGTTTCCCGGAGTGTCTCCTCTGTTCCAGCTCGCTGCAACACCTGCCCTGCCAGCAACCATCGCACCTGTGTTCCAGTCAAGCACTCGTGCCATCCTGCACTCTTGAGCTTCCTGTCTACCATATCAGGGGTTCCTGAGTCAGGGTTGTAAGAGAGGCTGTCCTCGGCTATTGCAGACTCCACCACCAGGTACGTGACAGTACCAAAAGGCCATGTCCAAGTCTGCGCCAGGACCCTCTCCCATG
>BLSH010445592.1:188950-203616 GCA_018402905.1 Glandirana rugosa
GTTGTTCGCAAAGTGACCAAACGGGAATCTTCGGTAGTGTCGGTACGGATGATTACCGTACCGACACTAACCGGTCACGTAGTACACTGGGTCGGAGACATATTCGACCTCAGTGCATCACGACGTACAGTGTACGAGAGTCCGATCGCATCCTTCTCCTACGACGGTCGCGACACTCCCCGTCTAACGTCTATATTATTGTAGAGTAGGACGTAATGTCTTGCTAGACTAAGACCTGATCCATCTCTAATGATGATGATGACGAAACTCCCTGTCTAAATTCTAGAGTAGGACGTAATGTCTTACTAGACTAAGACCTGATCCATCGCAAACGATGAGGACGAATAATCTGTCCCTCAAAGCAGTAGACTCTACCTAGTCCAGTATCAGATCGTTCTGTAATGCAAGATGAGATGTTATTAGATCTGCAATCTGTCCCTAAAAGCAGGAGTAGCAAACGCTACCTAGTCCAGAATCAGATCATTCTGTAATGCAGGATGAGATCTTAAATCTGTCCCTCAAAGCAGTAGTAGTAGTAATCTCTACCTAGTCCAGAATCAGATCGTTCTGTAATGCAGGATGAGATGTTATTATATCTGCAATCTGCCCCTCACAGCGCTGGCAGCATCCTCTTCCTACGCTAGCCTGAGAGCATGTGACATGCAGCACTACGTGACTCCAGCTTATACAGAGGCTGGGTCACATGATGCACTGGCCAATCACAGCCATGCCATTAGTAGGCATGGCTGTGATGGCTTCTAAGGGCAAACCAGTGAAACGCTTGTTGATTGGCTGCCCTGCAGCTATTCAACAGGCGGGATAAAATACCTGAACCCTGAACCCGAACCCAAACTTTTTTTCAAATGTCCGGGTTCGGGTCCGGGTCCCGGTCCCGGACACCCCAAAGTTTGGTACGGACCCGAACTTTACAGTTCGGGTTCACTCAACTCTAGTGCTCACATGCAGTCTTTTTTAAGAATTCCCATTTTCTTTCTGTGTTCATTGATGCCAATATTCCCTCCCAGTCTAAGTCTTGGAGAGCAGCCCTCATCCTTGGAAAATTTGCTCTTTTAAAGTTCAGCGTTTTTATCTTTCCTGTATGTGTTTTTTGCTTTTGGCTAACATTAAATGAAAGCATGTTTTGGTCACTGCTACCCAGATATTATTTTATATGAACATAAGTAATATGCTGTGCATGGTTTGCGATTACCAGGTCCAGCAGAGCATCATTTCTACTTGGGGCCTCTATTAACTGTACCATAAAATTATCATGTAATAGGTTTATACATTTTCGACCTTTACCTGTACCAGCAGTGCCATTACTCCAGTCAAATTCAGGGTAGTTAAAGTCCCCCATTATTATTACTGTCCCAGCCCTTGCAGCTCTTACTATCTGTGCAAGGAGCTCCACCTCCTCATTATCACTGGGTGGCCTATAGCAAACTCCAATGGTTAACTTTGAACATCGCACCTCAATATGCAGTTCCACCCATAATGCTTCAGCCTCATCACACTCTCCATCCACTAGGTCCTCTTTTACACTCTCTTTGAAATCACTTCTGACATAAAGACAGACACAGTCACCTTTCCTTTTCACCCTGTCTCGCCAAAAAAGAGCATAGCCAGGAATATTAATAGCCATTCATGTGCAGAATGAAGCCAAGATTCAGCAATACCAATTAAATCATACTTCTCTTCATGCACCAACGTTTCCAACTCTCCTATTTTGCTTGGCAGATTTCTGGCATTGGTGAACAAACACTTTAATGCATCACATTTTGCTCTTGTGTTTTGCATATTTTTACAAATATGGCAATAGTTATAATAGTACAAATAGCACTGTAATTTTCAAAAGTTGCTTGTAACATGGGAACCTTCTTGTCACCTGCCATAACCCCCCCCCCCCACCCCCATCTATCCCCATTCCACCCTTCATTAAAGCGGAGTTCCACAGGTTTTTTTGTTTATTAAAAGTCAGCACAGCAGCTACAAAAAGTGTAGCTGCTGACTTTTAATAAGTACACACTCACCTGTCTCGCAGTCCAGCGATGGCTGAGCCCGAAGCCTTGCTCACCTCCCCCCTCCTCCTGACGGCCCCGCCATTCCTAGTGTGGGCACCCGCCCAGCTTCACGGCTGGGCATGCACTGCGCGAGTCATGCTGCACGTCCCTAGTGGCCAGGCAATCTTCTGGGACCTGTGACGTGTCCCAGAAGATTGCCAGGAGGGAGGGGCCGCCTAGGCGGCCAGGCTACAGAAGGAGGAAGTGTGACAGGAAGTACCTGTCAATACAAGGTACACACTCCCCGCCCCCCAAAATAAAATTAGGGGGAGAGGAGTGCTTAAAGCGGAAGTTCCACTTTTGGGTGGAACTCCGCTTTAATGTCTGACCCCTAATAGAGTCTAATAGACCCCTAATAGAGTGTAAAGTTCGGGTCCATACCGAACTTTGGGGTGTCCGTGACCCGGACCCGAACCCGGACATTTGAAAAAAGTTTGGGTTCGGGTTCTGGGTTCGGGTATTTGATCACGCATGTTGAATAGCTGCAGGGCAGCCAATCAACAAGCGTTTCACTGGTTTGCCCTTAGAAGCCATCACAGCCATGTCTACTAATGGCATGGCTGTGATTGGCCAGTGCATCATGTGACCCAGCCTCTGTAAAAGCTGGAGTCATGTAGCGCTGCATGTCACATGCTCTCAGACTAGTCTAGGGAGAGGATGCTGCCAGCGCTGTGAGGGACAGATTGCAGATATGATATTAATAACATCTCATCGATCTGATTGTGGACTAGGTAGAGATTACTACTACTATTGCTTTTAGGGACAGATTGCAGATCTAATAACATCTCATTCTGCATTACAGAACGATCTGACTGGACTAGGTAGAGTCTACTGCTTAGAGGGACAGATTATTGTTCTAAAATCATCGCCTACTCCTATAGGGTCAGGTTCCTGCTGTTCCTGTAAGGGACAGATTATTGTTCTAAAATCATTGCCTACTCCTATAGGGTCAGGTTCCTGCTGTTGCTGTAAGGGACAGATTATTGTTCTAAAATCATCGCCTACTCCTATAGGGTCAGGTTCCTGCTGTTGCTGTAAGGGACAGATTATTGTTCTAAAATAATTTTACTTCCTTTTGCAGCCCTCTAGCACTTTCCAGGACTTTTTTACAGTCATTTTTGTGCATAAGAGTTCGGGTCCCCATTGACTTCAATGGGGTTCGGGGTAAAGTTCGGGTCAAGTTCGGTACCGAACCCAAACTTTTCTGCGAAATTCGGCCGAACCCACCAAACCTGAACATCCAGGTGTTCATTCAACTCTAACCCCTAACTGACCTGTCTGCCAGATTGAATTCTAGCTAACTCTTACCCCTCAATCCTAGTTTAAATACTCCTCCAGCCTTCCCATAAACCTCTCCCCCAGCACAGTGGAACCCCTTCCATTTTGGTGCAAACCATTTTTAGCATATAGGTTCTACCCCAATGAAAAGTCAGCCCAGTGCTCTAGAAACCCAAACCCTTCCTTCTTACACCAGGTCTTTAGCCATGCATTCAGTTCTTTAATCTCCTCCCGTCTTTTCTGTGTTGCGCATGGCCCAGGCAATATTTCAGAGAATATCACATTGGGAGTCCTTCCCTTCAACTTGCAGTCCAGTTCTTTAACTTGAACCAAGATGGCTGGGTTGTGCCCAGCCCCTCCCAGTAATTTATCAACCCAGACCACCACATGCAGAACCCTAGCACCAGGGATCCTGGCCACAAAGGATCCTTTATAATCAGTCCTTCTGATTATAGAATCCCCTATTACCACCAACTTTCTAGGCCTACCTACACTGCCCTCTCCCCCCCCCCCCACCTGAGGAGCTGCTCTCCCATACATCATATTTGCTCTTACTGGTGTCGGGCTTTAACCACTTGCCGACCGCCGATCGGAGATTGACGGCGGCAAAGTGGCTCTGTAAGGCAAAACGCCGTCATACGACGGCGGCCGCCAGACGACGGCGGCCGCCAGATCGCGCACAGTGAGCGCGCGCGCCGCCGGAGGCGCGCCCGCGTGCTCACTGTGTCCGGGGAGGGCCGGGGAGCGGGTGCGGCGGCTTCGATTGCCGCCGGCCACCCGCGATGGCCCCCCCGGAGCGAATGAGCGGAGGTCCGTGTATGTAAACACGGACCTCCGCTCTGTGTGAGGGGGAAGGGCTGTGATCACAGCCTTCCTGTACGTGAAGGCTGTGATAACTTCCCTTCCCCAGCTAGGCAAGCCCCAATACAGTTAGAACACGCCCAGGGAACATAGTTAACCCTTAGCGCGCCCCCTGCAGGTTAACCCCTTCACTGCCAATGGCATTTACACAGTAATCAGTGCATTTTTATAGCACTGATCGCTGTATAAATGCCAATGGTCCCAAAAAAGTGTCAAAATGTTCCGACATGTCCGCCCCAATATCGCAGTACTGCAAAAAATCGCAGATCGCCGCCATTATTAGTAAAAAAAATAAATAAATAAAAACCCCAAAAATGAATTCTCATCATCCGTAAACGCGACCACTTTTGCGCAAACCAATCAATAAACGCCGATTGCGATTTTTTTTATCGCAAATATGAGGAAGAATATAAATCGGCCAAAAACGGTGAAAAAAAATGTTTTTTTATATTTTTTTTTTGGATTTGTATTTTAGCAAAAAGTAAGAAATTTGTGTTTTTTTGCAAAATTGTCGCTCTTCTTTTGTTTATAGCGGCGATCAGAAATGACGCAGAGGGGATCAAATACCACCAAAAGAAAGCTCTATTTGTGGGAAAAAAAGGACGCAAATTTCGTTTGGGTACAACGTCGCACGACCGCGCAATTGTCAGTTAAAGCGACGCATCGCCGAATCGCAAAAAGGGCTCCGGTCCTAAAGCTGGAAATCCTTCCGGTCCTTAAGTGGTTAAAGGAGAAATAAGGATACACAGTAACCACACACCACTGTGTTCTGTTTTTGACATTTCAAAAAAGCTTGATGGTTCATAGAGAATAAAACATCACCATTACTATTTATCTCAGTGGCGGTGGGCGCCAATAAAAACAGAGCATCCAGTCTCTCCAATTTGGTCAAAGAGAACAATAAAAAACACAACAAGGTGTCTAACTCTCTTCTGATTTTTTAAAAAATCAAAAAAAGTTTTTGCCTTGACATTTTAAAGTGGATGTAAACCCAATTCATGAAATTTGAGCTGGACACATATATCTGTAGTGTTTTCTTATCTCTCTCCAAAGCACTGAGTCCTGTGTGTTTCTTCTGTTCCATAGTTCTGTTATCAGCATGTAAACCTCTGACAAGTTTTCCGGGACAGGAGATAAAAGCAGCCTGAAGGTTGTCATGTGAGGTTGCTATAAATAGATTAGCACAGAGTTGCTTGATTCAGAGCACAGCTCTGCAAGTCTTTGCCTATGTGGAGTGGGGGTGTGTGCCTTTCCTTAAATCAGCAGTCTTGGCTGTATGTCAATAATCCACTCCTACTGCTGAACAGGAAGAGAATCTCTAACATGATTAAGAATTCTAAAGAGTATAGAAAGGGAAAGACAGCAGATATAGATGTAAAACTTATGTAGGGAGATTTGCTTAATCTCTGTATCGTCTGAGGCTGTTCACTTCACTGGGTATAGGAGAGGGTTTACATCCACTTTAAATGGGACATTTGCTTGCTAGCTATTCATGGCATGATATAAATATTTTCTTTTCCTCTGGACTAAAGACAAATATGACCTTCTTCTCAACAAGCAGTTTTTATACTGTAATACACTGAAGTGTACTATGGAGCAATATGCAGTTTTGAGCGGATTGTTAAGCAACCTTGTGATTTAAAAAAATACAATTAGTTGGAACATCTGTTGGATCCATGGTTGATGGAAATCATTTTCCCACTATTTTACCATCCAAGATTCACTGCTTGACATATGGAGTATATAAACATAATTAAAATGCTGAATTTTTTTTAGTTGCCATGGAATAATATACATAGCAGTAAGATATTAGTTTAGAATTTACAATAGAAGCAGTGGTCTTTGATTTTTTTTCTTCTACCTATCTATTAGATAAAGCCTGTAATTAGGACTGGACTAAAACACAGGCAGGACAGACACGCGGCTGTCAGTCTGTCAGACAGGTCCTGCTCTGTATATTGGGGGCTCAATCAGTGCCTGCTGGCTTTAATCCTAACTATATTGTAACAATAAATATAGGTAAAATGCTTTTTTCTTAGTTCTTGTGTGAAAGTCAAAGAATTGTCATTTGAATTACAATATCAAAAACACAAACCAAAAACGCTTTTGCTTAACCATATTTAGGTCCTATACTGTTCCTGTACCAGCTCTGAAATTATAGAAATCCTATAAATTTCTGTTGTAGAGATTGATATACAACAAATTCTTCAACTAATAAGTAAAAATATCAATTTTATTATTTTTATTGCTAAAGAATCTTTACAAATCCATAAAAATGGGGGAGAATTGTTAATTACCGATAGACAAAATAAAGGAAAACATTGCTTATGGATTATATTTTCACAGGATAATTACCCTCAAATGCCCCACCACTCAACATCACCTATTATATGAAACAGAATTGATCTTTCCATTGGGCAAGTGCTGGTTCTACCGATGGGGTAAGGGTGCTGCTTGACATGTTTGTCAGACCATAGGAACTGTCTTGTCAGGATACAGTGGAAAACTTCAATATGTTTGTATTATTTTTTATCAATTCAAAAAAAGCTTTATTGTTTATAGAAAATAACACCTCACTTTCTATCTCTGTGCCAATGGTCACCAAGACAAATAGAGGATTCAATCATCCCAGTGTGGACACTGAGACCAATACAAGTCTGACAGCAGTGTTAATTTCATCAACGAAAACATTTTCGTCTACATTTTCATCAGCTGCCTTTTTATGGTGACAAAAAATTAAACAAAAAGTACACCACATTTTTGTCCACTGACGAAAACTATGATGAAAATAAATTATGTTTTCGTTAACAAATGAAAATGAAACAAAATTGTGAGGCAGGGACATTTACCCTTACAAACTTCAGATGGGAGAGAAGCAGTGCCAATCTAAGTGCAGTAGGTGAAGCAAAAAGGAAAATTTATTATGTATTGGACTTACAGAATAAGACCAAGTACATGGCATGGCATGTTGCTGGCTGTGCCGGTGGTTTCCAGTGCTCCGGGCCAGCTGGAGAGCGATCAAGCATCACCAGGGAGACAGAGAGACTGCGGTGGGCATGGTCGTGGCTCGCATTTGGAGCATGCGTGTTCCTTCTTGAAGCCTCCTGAGCGGCCATCTCAGCTGAGGTTAAATAGGGGCAGCGGTGCGGGTGGACCACAAGGCTCAGCGCGCCAGCTCCAGCTATAACCCCACAGAAACAGCAGCTGCGGGTACATGCCAGTGGTGTAATGAAAATTAGGGGAACACAATAGTGACCTCTATCTATGGGATTAGGGACTGACTCAAATAGGCGGTTTAAAAACTAGAATGATTTGATTGGTTACTTACCTGTCATTTGATTTTTTTCAAAATCTTCTAGAAAGTTCTGCAGATTGCCAATTGACTCAACGGACCTATAAGATTAAAAAAGAAATATAAGAAGCATCACCAACAGCTGCAGCTGAAGAAGACACTTCCCTCCCTCCCTTGTCGCAGTCCTTCATTATGTGGCTTTGTCCCTTCTGTGGAAGGGGACAGTTGGTAGCTGCTTGGTTCAAGCTTTAATGGCTGAACCATTGGTATGGTATTAACATGTACTTATATGGTGGTATGGTTAAGAATAAATATTTTATCATTATAAAATAAAATGGTTTATTATTGGTAAATTGTTCTATTATGCAAATAATAAAGGGCCACTGCCATTTATACCACAATTGTGAGTCTAGTTGTCTTATTTATATTATATTATTAATGTTATTATATATTAGGAGTAGCATTTGAGTTTGGTCTCTAGTCCCATGCATTAAATAAACAATTGTTTCTTCATGACACAAACAGCAAGGAATTATAGTATAAAAACATAAGATTAATAAGTGAAAAATATATAGAAGTAAAATATAATGTCATAAAAGTATCTGTGCAAAATAAAAGGGAGTAAAAATAGGATAAAAAATAATAAATGATAAAAATAAAAAAAAATAAAAAACAATGGATGGGGACTAATAGGTCAGCTCTTTATCTAGAGGGACTTGGTCTCTTTTACGTGCCATGCTTGGCCGTATCCTGTAAGTGCAATACCTAATAAATGCTCCTTTTTGCTTCACATACTGCACTTACATTGATGCTGCTTCTCTCCTATCCTCTTTACCTACAGAGCCACTTCTTGCTCTGATGGCTGACTGCCTGTTCACTAAACACATTCAATTTTAGTTGACTAAAATTATTTTATTCAACTAAAATGTACTGGAGATTGGGCGTGGCCTGGGCAGAGATGTGAGCAGACGAGTGTGGAGTGAGCTCCGGTCCCTGTATTCTCCTGTATCGCCTATCCTGCACAATATTCAGCTCTAATTGTGCCATCTTGGGTAAGAGACCTTCCTGACACACTGGGGGTAATGTCTCCACCGAAAATGGCCAAGGACGCGGCCAGTAAACTGGCTAAATTCCGAGCGACGGACAAAGAGCCGCCGGCCGAAAATCGCGCCAACGCCGCACCCACGACGGAGCAGACAGCCTCAGAACTCAGAGTACTGGAGGCGATAGCACAATGTCAAGGCACCCTCACAAACAAGCTGGATGAGGTCAAAATTGACATTTCCCTGATCCGCCATGACATGTCTGCGCGTCGGGACAGAGTTAAGGAGATGGAGGACAGAATCTCGGCCGCTGAAGACGCCATATACCCGCTGCGCCACACCACCGAAGACATGCAGCGACAGATACAAGCCATGTCATCCAAGCAAGACGACATGGAAAACCGTCTGCACAGGTGTAATTTGCGCTTTATTGGATTACCAGAGGCCGCGGAGGGTGCGGACCCGGCTGGATTTCTAGAGGATCTCCTTGTTACAACATACGGCAGAGAAGCCTTTTCAACCATGTTCGTGGTTGAAAGAGCACACCGCATCCCAGCCAGACCGCCACCGCAGGGGGCCCCATCGCGGACATTTATAGCTCAATTTCTCAACTTCAAGGACAGTGACAGGATCCTGAGGCTGTCAAGAGAAAAGGGCAACATCCAATATCACAATGTGCAAGTCACAGTGTTCCCAGACTTCTCCAATGAAGTTTAGAAACAGCGCTCAAGGTTTCAGGAAGTAAAGAGAAGACTGAGGGCCCTACATTTAAAATATGCAATGCTCTATCCAGCACGGCTGAGGGTGGAGGTGGAGGGGCGGGCCCAATTCTTTGATTCTCAAGAGGCTGCAATGGAGTGGCTGGATCGGAGGGGGGACAGGGCCTGAGTGTCCTGATAATGCGATTGATGCCTGCTAGACTTTGTTGGGATGCATTCTGTGAGTAATTTTCCTCATATTGCCGATCAAAATGTGTGACTGTATAGCTTCGTATCCATCATTTTTGTACCATGTGTCCCCCCTTCCCCCCCCCCTTTTGCTCTTTGGCTCTGTTCTCCCCCTCACCGCCCCATGCACTGGCAAAGGCGCACGTCTAATAGAGCCCGCTGTTTTCATGCACCCTTGCTGGGCCTATTGAGGTGCGCAGCTCCTGGACTGAAACACAAAATGTGAACCTCCCTCTTTGCACCCGAGGACTCAAGCGCGTCGGATAACCAGCCTGGACAAGGGAATAGCTGGGCAAATACTAAGGAGCCATCTCTGTTTGGTAGCACACCACTGCTAAGATATGCAAAGGGGCCCATCCGGGTCAGCTCACGTGTGCAACAGCTGCCCCAGAGATATGATCGCTCCCCTAGGTGGGGGAAATTTTTCTGCAAGTACCATTGTTACAGTACTTAACCATCTCCTGTTTACATGTCAAATTATCTGCTTGACACAGATCAAGATGTATAGAGTAACTGGTACGCACTTAAGTATTATACCTCCATCTCACAGACTGAGATGGAAGACTGTTATTTGGTTATGGGTTATGGGACTTAAGCTCGCATCAAGTTGGGGAGATGCAGAGCAGGGAGGGGGGAAACTGTTTACCAAGAATTACAGTTTTACTAGATTGATTGTTCTAAATAGACAGATGTCTAGATTTCAATGCAGCTTGAGGTGTAGATATACATACAGATTAGGAAGTACATTGTATGCTAATATGCGATTCTCCTGGATACGAGTTGTGCATGAAACCCTGCGGATCCGTTTGAGGATGACAGACTGGCGGATGGATTATCCCAAGTTTCTGGGATGGCCACCATAAAATTCCTTACCTGGAATGTCAGCGGGTTAAGAAATCCTATTAAAAGAGCCGCAATCCTCTCTTATATTAAAGCTCAGCAAGCAGGTATTACTGCATTGGTGGAAACGCACATAACGGGCCGCTTGCAAATGTCGCTGAAGCGTCCATGGGTGGGATGGGCGTTCCACTCAACACACTCCCAATATTCCAGGGGGGTGTCTGTTTTAATCAGCAAGAGAGTCCCATTCGAGCTGGTTGTGCTTAGAACGGATCCGCAGGGACAATATGTATTTATGTATGCAGCTATTAGAGGTAAACCGTTGTTAATCATGGCTTGCTACATCCCCCCTCCATACTGCTCTACTGTGATCCAGGAAGGGCTGGCCTTTATAGCACAATACCCACAGGTGCCCGCAGCGTGGATGGGGGACTTCAATATGGTCATGGTACCCGGGCAGGACAGGATAAATACATCGGGGGGAGATAACATGGCGACCACTCTTACACAATTTGGTAGACTGATGACTTTGTCCTTGTAGATTCCTGGCGTTATAAATACCCTGACTCCAGGATGTATTCCTGTCATTCGACAACATACCACACTATGTCCAGCTGTTCGAGCATGGCGAGAGGGCAGGGAAGCTGCTGGCATACCGGGCACATCTTGACAATGCCCCTCCGGTAGTGGTCTCGTTAACTAATCTAAATGGGGACATGATTACGGACCCTCGGCTCGTGGCCTACCCCTTGAATTCTATGCCACTTATTCTGATGTGCTGGTGGATAAGCTGACAGCCTTATATCAACACATGTTTGACGCGGAAACCGTACCCGAGTCCATGAAGGAAGCAAAGATAGTGCTTTTGCCTAAGCCAGGGAAGGACTCCCACTCCCCGGAGTCATGTAGGCCAATCTCGCTGCTACAAGTGGATATAAAAATCCTTGCCAAAATCCTGGCTTCACGCCTAAACCAGGTTATATTGACCCTGATACATTCTGACCAAACCGGGTTCATGCCCGGCAAGAATACGGCCATCAATATTAGGTGCCTGTTCATGAATATACAGCCTAGGCATAACAATATTGGCTCTAGAGTAATGGTGTCGTTAGACGCCGCTAAAGCCTTTGACCCCGTGGAGTGGGCATTCCTATGGGAATGCCTGGGGAGGTTTGGATTTGGCCCGAACTTCATTAAGTGGGTACGAATATTATACCAAACACCAAGGGCTAGGGTACTCATAAATGGGTGGCTATCTGACAGTTTCTCCTTGGCAGGGGCACCCGGCAGGGTTGCCCACTGTCTCCTCTGTCATATGCGTTAGCGGTGGAACCACTGGCGCTAGCTATCAGAGCAAATGACAAAATTATAGGAATGCAGATTGGGGACATGGTAGAGAAGGTGGGGTTATACGCAGATGACATGATCTTATTCTTAGCAGACTCTCAGGGGTCTCTGGTAGAAGCGCTCGCGACTATCAAGACTATGGGAAAGTATTCAGGGTTGAAGATAAACTGGGATAAATCCCAGATCCTACCTATTAACTTCTTCCCTCAGCCCAAGACGGACCACCCTCTGCCACTGGCCAGAGTCTCCTTGATAAAATACCTAGGAGTGGTGGTCACTAGACAACTGGACGATTATAACCTACATAACATTGAACCCCTGTATTCCCTAATAAAAATAAAAAACACAAATTTGGGCGAAGCTACCCCTGGGAGTCACTGGACGAGTTAACATTATTAAAATTATACTGTTGCCAAAACTGCTATATGCAATGTGGCATGCACCACTTCCTATTCCAATGAAATTCTTTAAAACAGTGGACACTATCCTAAACTCCTTTGTGTGGGGATCGGGCAGGCATAAATGGCACACACTGAAGAATCCCACTGACATGGGCGGACTGGGCTTGCCGGATTTTTGAGAGTACTACCTGGCCTCACAGGTCTCCCATTTTTATCACTACTTGCACACAGACTTATCGAGATACAAGGCTCTCATATGCCAGGCACCTAACACTCCTCTACAACTTATACTGCGTAACACCTCTCACCCTCCCCGCTGTAGGCACCCGAAGGATATGGCCTCGCACCATCAGTATGTGTGGAGCCATGTCATGAGGAAAATTGGCGTCCCGACTTATCATAAATACACTCCCCTTTGGTTCAACAACGACTTAGCGGAGCTCCTGATGGTCCCGGATCCTAAGTTATGGATTGACAGGGGAGTCATCTACTTGTCCCAGGTTTTGACCTCGCAAGGGCCCAAATCCTTTCAAAGGCTAAAAGAGGAACTGGACCTGCCTAACTTTATGTTTTTCAGGTTCCTCCAGCTGAGGCACGCTTTAGAGACACAGTTTGCAGCTGGATACCCTGAACTTGGGGAACTAGATATACTCCTGATAGTCCTGGGAGATGACCCATCTAAATTAATCTCTGTATTATACCAGGCTCTTCGGGTAAAAGAAGTTATGTGGATAGCAGGTGCTGCTAAGAGGGAGATGGGAGGGAGATGTGGGACAGATAACAGAGGCAGACTGGGACGACGCTCTGGGGGGGCCAAACAAGTGTCCCCTAGGGCGTCAGACAGACTGACACAACTGTATATCCTACATAAGGCATATCTCACACCCATACAGATGGCCAAATACCAGCCCAATAAAAACCCACTCTGTCCAATATGCCAGGCGGCCCCTGGCTTCTTCTATCACCTCATCTGGTCATGCCCCCGGATGCAGACCTTCTGGCTCCAAGTAGTTACGTTTCTGCATGATGATATGGGTACCCCGGTGGCCCTTGACCCAAAGTTGTGTCTCTTGGGCTTGTCACCAGACAGCAGCATGGACAAATATACCAAAACATTTGTTGGGGAGACTTTATTTGTGGCCAGAAAAGTTATAGCCCAACAGTGGATTCGGGCGACTATACCAACCCTCCAAGATTGGGCTGGGGAGATCGATAGGGTGCTACCATATAAAAAAACTGATTTACACACACAGAGGATGCCCTCAAAAATACGAAAAGATATGGGATAGGTGGCTCTCCAGCCCTGGACCTTGTCCTCCCTAATCGGTTGGATGGAAGGGATATAAATCTTGTAGTAATAAAGGTAATTTAGAGTTGAGAACACTGTCCTGCTTGGGGAAAATAAAATAAAATAAAATAAAATAAAGCAGATTAATATAAACTGGTCAATGTTGTGGGCAATCGACATACAATATACTGAGTGTTCATCCTGGCCGTAAGGCCAGAGGATGACGGATGGATGTCTTGCACCGGATTCTTACTTCATGGCTGACTGTAAAAATTGGATTGTAATCAACTCAAGTAATGTACGTTGAAAAGTTACTCTTGGATATCTGTATCATCAACCGCTGTAATTTTCAATAAAACTGATTTTTGTTTAAAAAAAAAATGTACTGGAGATTATAGTCGACTATGATTCGACTAAAACTAAAACAATCGCAGATAACTAAAATGGAACTAAAATGGCATTTTAGTCAAAAGACTATAACTAAAACTAAATCAAAATTCTATGCCAAAATTAACACTGTCTGACAATGGCTCTAACCTCCACTTAATCTCTCCAAAAATAAAAGAAATGTATTTTGCCTTTACATGTATGTTAACTAATTATGTAGCAAATGCTTTAGTGATATGATAGAAATTTATGTTTTTTTCTCCTGATACTAAAGGCAGATATGACCTGCTCTATTTCCCCACTTTACCATTTTACCATCCAAGACTCACTGCCCAAAATATGGAGTATACAAGCGTAATTAGAATGTTGAATATTTTTAGTTGACATGGAATAATATATAGTATATAGCAGTAAGATAGTAGTTTACAACGGAAGCAGTGATCTTTGTTATTTTTCTGACAATGTCTATAAAAGCTCATCATAGTGCAACCAACACAACCCATTTCCTGCTCTAGTGGGAAAGAGGAAAAGCAGCTAACAATAAAAACCCCACAAAGGGAATGTACTGGGAATATACTTGATCTTCTCTGCACCACAGGAGTGAATACTAATGGGGACGACTGGAGGCGATTGTGTCAGATGTCAAATTATAGTAGTTGCCGATTACATGAAAGATATAGCTGTCTGGATATAGTTTACACAATATATATATATAGTGGGGTGTTACCAGTGACTGTTTCAAATTCTAACTGGGATTGAGTGGCACTGACTATTCCTCTGAAACTGCTAACATAAAGATTTGCGAGATATGATACATAGAGTTGAGCGAACCCGGACTGTAAAGTTCGGGTCCGTACCGAACTTTGGGGTGTCCGGGACCCGGACCCGGACCCGGACTTTTCAAAAAAAGTCCGGGTTCGGG
>BLSH010445592.1:205658-218195 GCA_018402905.1 Glandirana rugosa
TACAATTATATCACTAGAATCAAGGTCACTGACGATTCACTGGAACACAGATCCGAATAAGTCTATAGATAAACGTTTTTCTCTAGTATGGCAGTAATATTTCCCAGTGAGCTTCCTACTACATAGTAATCTCAACTCGCTTGAAGATCTTCAGGCCCAAGACAACCAAGCCGGCTTGAAGCCCAGTTTCAGGCCCAAGCCCAGGCCTGTCTTGGGCTTGAAACAGGGCCTGGGGCTTGGGGTAACTTTAGTTACCCCACATTTCCTTCCTTTTGCAGACCTCTAGGACCTTCCAGGACTATTTTACAGCACTTTTTTTACCTAAAAGTCCGGGTCTCCATTGATTTCAATGGGGTTCGGGGTCCGGGACAAAGTTCGGGTTCTGTCCGGACCCGAACCCGGACTTTGACCCGAAGTTCGGCCGAACCAACAGAACCCGGACTTCTAGAAGTTCGCTCAACTCTAATGATACATCATCCTTCGAGTGACCCTTTATAATGACGGTATGATCTCTTTTTGCAAATAGATATCTGAATAAGCCTAGACACAAGGTCACTTAGCAGTCACTGGAACTAAGATCACTATATTAACATATACATATTGTCTTGCTCCAGTGAAGTGCAGCCAACCTACCAGATTGAAATTTACTGACACAACACCAAAAATTTACTGGCAAAGCTAAGTTTTTACTGGCATTTCCAAAAGTATAAAAATACAGTTTACAGGCTACAAAAAAGTGCAATATGCAATTAGCAATGTGATATAAGGTAGCTATTAGGGAAAAAAATATATATTTCTTATTTTATTTTCCATATAGCAAGTAAGCAGCTCAGGGACAGGACTCAGGAGGGCAATAAATTAGAATGGGCAGCACACACATGAAATTGACCCTCACAGTGACACTGACAGCAGTGTGCAACAGCTCAGAGGATGATGAATCCTCACCGACACCATGTGTCCCCTCCTAAGTCACAGTGACAATCTCGCTCCATGCCAGGTGGCCCCTTCAGTCCAAACAGCACTGACCGGCTCACTCTCTGCTTGTCTTGCTCCCAACCTGCACACGAGGCTCCGGCCACTGCGCTCGGCTTGGCCTTGCACCATGACATCAAATGACACGCTCAAGCACTACCTCCGCTAGACTAGCCAGCACCACTTGAACACACTGTAGCAAGCACTTGGATGGTCACAGCCGGCTCCGGAGAGGAGCTGCCAATATGCAGTTCCAAGCCAAGTGTCATGGCCATATTTTTTCTGGCAACCTTTTCCTATCACTGGTATTTACTGGCAGGAGAAAAGTGCCCATTTTTTTACTGGCTGCCAGTAAAAATATTGACGGTTGGCAACACTGATCCAGTGGTTCCTTGTATCCCCCTATTTTTGGAGTTTTTATTCTTTGCTGTTTTTCTTCTTCCCCATTAGCAGGAATTGGGTTGTGGTAGTTCCACTATGATTAACATTGTCTCATATATAGATATACACTATATTACCAAAAGTATTAGGACACCTGCCTTTACGCGCACATGAACTTTAATGGCATCCCAGTCTTAGTCTGTAGGGTTCAATATTGAGTTGGCCCACCCTTTGCAGCTATAACAGCTTCAACTCTTCTGGGAAGGCTGTCCACAAGGTTTGGGATTATGTCAATGGGAATGTTTGACCATTCTTCCAGAAACACATTTGTGAGGTCAGGCACTGATGTGGACGAGAGGGCCTGGCCTGCAATCTTCACTTTAATTTATCCCAAAGGTGTTCTACTGGGTTGCGGTCAGGACAGTCAAGTTCCTCCACTCCAAACTCACTCATCCATGTCTTTATGGACCTTGCTTTGTGCACTGGTCCAAATCAATTGGAAGAGGGGAGATTATGGTATGGGGTTGTTTTTTCAGGAGTTGGGCTTGGCCCCTTAGCTCCAGTGAATGAAACTTTTATGGTGTCAGCATACCAAGACATTTTGGACAATTTCATGCTTCCAACTTTTTGGGAACAGTTTGGGAATATCCTCTTCCTTCCAACATGACTGTGCACCAGTGCACAGAGCAAGGTCCATAAACACATGAATGAGCGAGTTTGGGGTGGAGGAACTTGACTGGCCTGCACAGAGTCCTGACCTCAACCCGATAGAACACTTTTAGGATGAATTAGAACAGAGACTGCTAGCCAGGCCTTCTCTTCCAACATCAGTGCCTGACCTCACAAATGCGCTTCTGAAGGAATGGTCAAACATTCCCATAGACACTCTCCTAAACCTTGTGGACAGCCTTCCCAGAAGAGTTGAAGCTGTTTTAGCTGCAAAGGGTGGGTCAACTCAATATTGAACCCTACGGGCTAAGATTGGGATGCCATTAAAGTTCACATGTGTGTAAAGGCAGGTGTCCCAATTATTTTGGTAATGTACTGTATATCCACGGTCTCCTGACATAGCAGGTCCCTTAGTCTGAGAAATATGTGAAACAGAACCTTAACTGTATTGAAAGAGCTAGCACTTACCTTAAAGGAAAGATCAATTCCATTTTATATAATAGACTACTATAAGCAGTGGGGCATTTAGGGTTTTTTTTTCCCCCATTTTTTTTTTCTTTTTAGTCTATGGTTAACTTGCAAGTTACAACACTCTATTTTTTTTTCCTTTTAAACAATTTAGAGGGTTAAAAAGGATATTTTTTTAATAAAAATGTTGTTATAATTTTTTATTATACCTATGACTGGCAACATTGTTATTGCACCATACTCCTAGAAGTTAATAAATACACAATTGGGATTTTTCAGGTGATATATCAATATATATCACCTGAAAAATCCCAATGGTGTATTAACTTCTAGGGGTGTGGTGCAATAACAATTTTGCCAGTCATAGGTATTATTAAAATCATACTGGAGATTGACAAGTGGTTGCTGCCCCTTTATGAGGCACTGAGAAAGCTTTGTTTGATCTTGTTGAAACGGATTATGTAATACATCTCATACTGATGTAAAAGGATGTGACCCAGTGATGTTTCCTGGATTACATTAGCAGTTATGCAATTGTTTTTTTTTTTTATTATTATTATTTATTTATTTTCTGATCATCAGTTCAAGGGACAAAGTAGTAAAGCAGAAAAACAGAGACTTCATATAAATGGACAGAAGGAAAAAAAAGAGGTCAGCAAGTAAAAAATGCAAGAGAGTGGGAAAAACTAATGAAGCTTGATGCTTTCATTATTATACTCAGAAATCCAGCTCTTGCCCACACGTCTCTCGGAGCTTTGTACAGTTTGTTCCATCCAGCCTTTCAAATATCACGCAGTGAAAGCACTACACTTATAAAAGATTCTGAATGTCGGCAAGAGAAAGGGCAAATGGAGTATATTTAATATTTAAATCCATTAACCTTAAAGTGGAGCCTTTTTCACTCTCTGAGTGGCACAAAAAACATTTAAATTATTAGTAAATGTGAAGGTGGCTTTATTACATCAGGTGCATCGAGAAGACAAAAACAGTTTTTCAAGCATTTTTTAGGTGCTTTTTTTTAGCTGTGTTTTTTCAGGCCTTTGCAGGTATACATGCTTTTGTTTAGGCCAGTGGTTCTCAACCCTGTCCTCAAGTACCCACAACAGGCCATGTTTTGGGAATTTCTCTTAGATAAAATATCTGTTCAACATGCCAAGCCATTGACTTTGATTTAAAGCAGCTGTACAAGATAAAGGAAAACCTGCAAACATGGCATGTTGGGGGTACTTGAGGACAGGGTTGAGAACCACTGGTTTAAGCCAAAGGGAAGCAGGTTGCATGCAGGAGGAGACTGGCTGTTAGGCATGAAAACGCCAGAAAAACATGTGCCAAAAATACACAACCTTGCCCTGAAGAACCTGTAATTCTTTGGCCGGATATTACTTAGATAAGAATAGAACGGGATCAACAAAATATAATGCAAATTTTATTTTCAAGCTCTATCATGCTTCTGGAAACAGGGGACAAATCAATCAGGAGTGAACAGTGCTTGCAGTTGGGACAAATGATTTAACGCTGACTGGGGTTCTTAGTTATAATGGAATGCTTTTGTTCTTTTGGATTTTCCAAAATAAAAAAGCTGTTGCTGTAACTGCTTAAAAAGTGACAAGCCAGGTTCATATATGTCCAGCTGCGGGTTTGTGCCTGTCTAGTGCAGGTCTGTTCACCGTTTCAGGTGCGATTCAGGTCCAAATTTTTGCCTGATTTCACACCTGAACCAGACTCAAAACACGCACAGGACCCTTCTGCAATCCATTGAGAGCCGGTCACACTCGCCTGTAATGTGAATTGGATGCGGAGAAACCCACATCCAATTCACTTATATGTGAACCCAGCCTTAACTGAAGTTGGACTTTGGCTTGTTTTTATCTTAACTTAAATCCATCTAAAACCACATAACCATTTAATACAGGGGTGTAAAACTCAATTTCCTTGTGGGCCTTATCAATATTATGCTTGCTTTTAAAGGGCCAGTTGTGTCTGTAAGACTAGATGTCCAGAGCACCGCACCCCCCTTTCATCAGATGTCAAGAGACCCCCCCCAATATCAGAAGTCAAGAGCTGTCAACCTTCATTGGGAGCTGAATCTGCAAAATTACTAGCCATTTTCTTGGTTATTAGTCTAGGGATTTTCAAACAAATGGAATGGGGGCTGGCCATAGACCTGGGAGCATGTACTAATGCAAAAAAAAAAGTTTTTGGGGAAACCTTTGAAGGGGACCCCATGCCATTTTTAACAAAAAAGCCCCTTTTGTTGTAGTACATCCTATTGCAAGAATGGAAGAAAACGTCTGTGTGTGTGGGGGGGGGGGGTTTCCAAAATCCATCCCAGACTCTTTAGATGTGATATGGTTTTTAAGGGGGAACTCAACACAAAAAAAAAATTGTGTGGCATCAGCCATCCCCACAAGATTCCTACTCAACCCTTGATTTGCACATGCAACCTGGTTGGCCAGGAAAGAAGGAAACAAAAATGTCCCCCCCCCAAACCCCCATACCAGGCCACATGGCCTCAATATGGGACGAGGTGCCCTGCCAGGGAGGTCCAAGTTGATGAGGACAAGGACCTCTTCCCTGCAACTCTGGCCACTAGAGGGAAGCAGAGCTGGGTAGTTTGTCATACAGTGGCACCTCGGTTCACAAACCTAATTTGTGAATTGACTTTGGTTGCAAACCAAATTGGTTGTGAACCGAGGCAAATTTTCTCATAGGGTTCAATGTAAATCAGGTTAATTCATTCTGAACTTTTTTTTTGTTTATATATACAGTAAAATTATGAAATGTATGTACAAATAAGGGATTTTAAACATGTATTACATATGGTCTTTTACATTAAGCTGACCTCTTTCATGTGTACATCTAAAAAGAGAAAAAAAACTATATCTCCTCTTTAATCCTTGTTTGAAACAATCCCAAACTCCAATTTAACCACTTCAATACTGGGCACTTAAACCCCCTTCCTTCCGGGACCAATTTTCAGCTTTCAGTGCTGTCATGTGACACTGTACCCATATGAAATTTTTATCATTTTTTTCACACAAATAGAGCTTTCTTTTGGTGGTATTTAATCACCCCTGGGTTTTTTATTTTTTGCGCTATAAATTAAAAAAGACTGAAAATTTTCAAAAACAATGCATTTTTCTTCATTTCTGTTATAACATTTTGTAAATAAGTAATTTCTCTTCATAAATTTTGACCAAAAATTATACTGCTACATTTCTTTGGTAAAAATAACCCAAATCGGGGTTTATTTGGTGTTGGCGGACAGACAGATGTGACTGGGACTGTGACAGATGTGACGGGGACATACAGATGTTTTGGGGACTGTGACAGATGTGACGGGGACATACAGATGTTTTGGGGACTGTGACAGATGTGACGGGGACATACAGATGTTTTGTGTATGGTGACAGATGTGACGGGGACATACAGATGTTTTGGGGACTGTTTTATGGGGACACTTATGTGTTTGGGGACAGGGGTATCAGTGTGCTTGGTGCACTGTGTGGGGGGCGATCTGCGAGAGCTTTCTGCATGAAATCATCATCATGCAGAGAGCTGTCACATAGCTTCAGATTCCCCCCTTCCCCCCCCCCCCACACTGAGCTCTCACTGAGCTCAGCGGGGGGGAGAACTGTCAGAGACGTTCGTCTCTGTTTACAATGTGACGGCTGTGATTGGACACAGCCGTCACATGATCGGGAGGGCCAATCAGAGCGCCCATATCCCGATCTCTGCTCAGCTGGATCCTGTGATTATAATGATCACAGGATCCAGCCGCAGCGCGCCGCGTGGCCGCGCTGCGAGTACCCGCTCTGCAGGACATATATGCATGACCTGTCAGAACGGGGAAGCTCCCACCCGGCCGTATATATACAGTGGCCAGGTGGGAGGTGGTTAAATGACTAATCTAGGGGCCAGAAAACAGCATTGTGCATCTAGGAAAAGATCATCTGGGGGCATGATAAAGTTGTAGAATTCATATGAACTGTTTTTCCATGATTCCCAATCAAGTGAGCCCACCCTCATGGTAGTCAGGGGGCAGAAACCCCTATCTGAGTGAACTGGTTCTCCTAAGACTCTGCTCTTCTCAATATGAAAGTGTCAGAGCATGGAAGATGGCAGTGGCTCGTGTTCGTGAACCGAAGCGGAGTTCGTGTACCGAAGCAAATTTTTGTGAACTCTTCTGTTCGCGAACTGAGTTGTTCGTGAACATAAGCGTTCGTGAACTGAGGTAGATCACTTCAAATTATTCAGATTTTTGGACAACTTGCTATATTTTTTAGTGGAAAACTTCAGTATTTCATCCAAGAGATTCTTTGGATAGCAATAATTTTATTCATGCTGCTGTCTTCATTGTATATGGAATATACATTTTACCTATATGAAGTTTTTGCCCTAAAATGATTTTACTATTTACATATCAGCGATCTGATTCTACCTTTGGTGCAAAGGTGAACACATTGGGCTCGTACACACGGTCAGTCAGGGGGTGGCAAAAGCAGCAAGTTGAACCGCGGTTTACAGGCCACCAACCACCCACCTAAATACAAAAATGCAGCCACTCAGGGCTGTACAGTACACGTGCCCCGGCTAATATGCTTTGCTTTAAGGCTGTGGAAAAAAATAAACATTGTGCCGTATTTGAAGAGAAGGAATGGTTTGTGATGCAACCTCCCAGAAGCCATGTGCAATGCAGTGAGTCAGCATTCTGAGAGTTAAGTGGTGAAGCCTGCTGTCTTCCTACCATCACCTGTCAAAAGCCCTTTGAAAAGCGATCCACCGCGGATTGCTTTTCAGAGGGGCGGCAAGACTAAAAGATATTAAGACGTTCTAATAAAGTTTATATTTTACGAAAACTAAGTTAAGTGGTGGGACGTCCTTGCCTGCATTTCTATAAATAGTTTAATACGAAGGCAAAATCTCCCACTGATAGAATATTACATTTTACTTATATATTTTTTGGGCTGAACAGATATTTAGAGGTTTACACTTTTCTTGACTATACCATTTTTTGTAGCTCAGTAATGCCGCTGAAATTGTTAGCAGCAGTTTCACTAAGAATAGAGCTGTAGCAGTGATTATTCAATCACAACAGGATGATTGTGCAATCATGCAAGATTAATTGCCACTGCGTGCTACTTGTATAGCTTTTACAATGGGTACCTATTTGTTTTATCGCTCAACAATTATTCACTAGAAAATTTAGGAACGCTACTAAGCTACTAAAGATCATGACCACAGCGAGTAATGGATATGTCAAAATAGCAAAGGTGAGTAAATCAGAAGCATGCAGGATTTTATCTTCCCGGTATTGCAGATTGGCCAAAGTGGCGACTGTAGTCCAGAATTAAAGCACCATATTGCATTGGGTCACACAGCAATAATGAGCATGAATTGAATATGGACAATAAAGATGTTAGCCTGGCAAAAACACAGAGTAGTCTGTGCTCTTGTGTAAGCTACCTATGGTTGTCAAAGTTGGACCATGAAAAAACAATACAAGCAAGTACTGGAGTGCATCAAGCCAGATCTTTCACTGGATGGCAAAATTACAAAACTCATTCTTACCTATTCTGAACATGGAATGCAAAGAAGGCAATTATGCTCTAATTAATTAGCAGCAAAAGGAAGCCAGGCCACCAAAGTACCAAATGGTTAAACACCATGTTGCATTCAGAAATACTGCGCTAAGGTTCAGAATTGAGCTGCAGCCAAAATACTAAAAGTATGATCAACAATTCTATAGGTGAAAGGCTGCGCTATAGCGCAGCCTTTCACCTATAGAATGGTAAAACACCATAAAAGCTGACACCAGCCAGACCATGAAAGAACTAAAAAAAAGCAGCATAAGATCAACAAAATGTGGTCCACAGAATCACTGTAAGGTTGGATGGATAATATCATCGCTAAATTGCAAAAATCACCTTTGTATCCCCAGCCTTATCTTTGAACCTCCTCTTCAACAGAGAACACATGATCTTAGGGAGGGTTACAAACAGTTGGTTGGCTGAAGTTTGGGTAAGGTTTTTTTTTGGGTTGGACACAGAATGTTTATTTATATGTTGCTGAAACTGGACGTTTCCCTGAAGGTCGTTTCTGTGCTGCATTTATTGCTGTATCAGCTCAGCCTGTCAATATTGCCGACAACATAAACAGGCCAGTAAAGAAAACAGGGTCCTAATATATAAACTTATCTACTTTGTACACTTACAAAATTAATGAAATTTTATTGAATGCACTGTTAAAAACTCCCTTTGTAAAGCAACACGATGTCCTTAGTAGTCTACCTAATTGGTAAACCAAACTTGTTCCTTTTTTCTTATCTCCTAATAAACTTCTGTCATGACAACATCAAGGCATCCTAACCGCAAGACAAATGGCTATGCGTTGTTGGGACACAATCAGCTAATTTTGTTTTATCTCTTTCTCAAAGAATTCTGGGATTCATCAATCCTCTCCTTCCTGTGAAGCTATTAAGGAAAGGAAATTGAGAATTAGACTTTCAATATAACTCAAGGATTTGGGGCTATTAAAAGGATGTAATCACCTTTTTCTTGTTTACAAATTACTAGAGAATAAGGTTAACTGGGAATACTGGTAACAGTAAGTGGGATTGTCAAGGGAACAGAAGTGCTCATTTATTTCGGTACACTGAGTGCGTTATGCTAGTCTAATTTTAGAGCATAATTATGGTACTTCACAATCACAGATATTTTAAGGGAATATACTGTATATTTAAAAAAAATGATTGTGATTGGCTTATTGTAATTGTGACGGACTTATTGTAAATACATTTGTTAGTATAAGCTTGAAAAACATTTTTATTTTAAAAATACCAGTATATGTCCACCTAAAGGTACCCAGATTAGCTTATTAAAGATGACCTGAACTGTGGTAGCTGTACATCTTAGGACTGAGTGGACACAAATGCAAATCCTTCCCACAAAATAGTTCCCTTATATGTATTTCAACTTTGGTATTTAGTTTTATTGTATTTAGCTGTTTTTCTGGACCCTGACCTGACATTAACATTTAACCTTAACCCTTACATTTCTTTGTAAGGGTTAAGGTTGCAACTATGTGATCAATGAGATTTTCTGTTGATAAATGTAAAGTTTTGGATTCTGGGATGAAAATATGCATAGATCATACAATTTAGGAGGGGCACAATTGCAGGAATCAATGATGGAGTAGGATCTGATTGCCTTGGTAGATCATAGATTTAATAGCAGCCTGTGATGCCAAGCTGCAGTTTCTATAATGAGCAAGATTTTTTCTTGTAATAAAAGACTCCGGGGAGAGATCTTCCTACTTACAAAGCATTGGTAAGACCTTGTCTTGAAAATGCAATTCAGTTTTGTGTGTCAATTCACAAACATCATATTGCAGAAATGAAGAGAGTGCAAGGAAGAGCAAATAAACTAGAGGAGAAAAGATTAACTAAATTGAATTTTTTCTCATCCTTGAAAATAACCATAACTATTATAACCTTGTATAAATACATAAATGAGTCTTATAGTATACTTGGTGGAAAGTTGTTAACTTTGAAGTCATGGCAGATGACAAGTGGGAACCCTTTACACTTGGAGGAAAAGAGGTTTAAATGCACAGAATATGACTAGCTAACAATAATTAATAACACCATAGATTGTTAATTTGGGAATAACTTATTGTCATGGATAGTGTTCTTTTTGTTTACAAACAATTTTAATTGAAAAGGTCAAATTGAGGTACAATTGTACAAAAACATCAAGTACAAATATATACATACAAATACAAATACAAATATACAAATATACACAATATATGTATAATATATAAATACAAATACAGATATATACAAATATAACAGAAATAGAATATTCTCGGTATAAAGTTAACAGTCTTGATACATTAAGGAGAGGGGAGGTAGCTTTAAATAACAGCCTACTTGAAATTCACAATAAGTATCATTAAATTAAATATAGATGGCCAAATAAATGTGATGTTATGTATAGATCTTCAGTGCCGAAGGGATAAAATAGTTAAGCATTTTGAGACAAAGGTATATCCCAATATGCCATTTTTTTTTATAACATATGCATAGTGCATAGAGCAAATAATAAGCACATTTGTAGTGTCAGAGGAATGTTTTTACCTGTTAGTTGTACAATTTTTCTTGTTGTCTGTTGCCATAAAAGGGTTGGAGAAATTTGCAACTCCAAAAGATATGTAGAAAGAAGCCCTGATCCTCATCCTCTGTAACAGCAAGGGGAATGTGAGGGGCAGAAGGAATGTAACTTGGGGGGGGGGTCATATACCCTCTGGTATGTAATTTCACAGCCATCTCTCTGATGGATATTGAACAGGTACATTTGAGTAGATTGACGATCATGGTGTTCCATTCTTCAGATGTAAAAGAACTTTCCATTTCCATATAGCTTTTACCTGCTATTGTTTAAGTTTCACACACAGTTTTCAGATGATTTTAGAACAGGGATATGGCTTCTACCTGCTATTATTTAAGTTTCACACACAGTTTTCAGATGATTTTAGAACAGGGATATGGCTTCTACCTGCTATTGTTTAAGTTTTACACACACTTTTCAGATGATTTTAGAACAGGGATATGGCTTCTCCCGGCTATTGTTTAAGTTTCACACACAGTTTGCAGATGATTTTAGAACAGGGATATGGCTTCCACCTGCTAGTGTTTAAGTCTCACACACAGTTTGCAGATGATATTAGAACGGGGATATGGCTTCTCCCAGTTATTGTTTAAGTTTCACACACAGTTTTCAGATGATTGTAGAACAGTGATATGGGTCCTCCTGGCTAATTTATACTTTTTTCACACAGTTTGAAGATGATTTTAGAACAGTGATATGGTTTCTCCCGCTAATTAATACTTTTCACACACATTTTGAAGATGGTCCACATTCACCTCCATTTTTGATTTTTTTATGTGATTTTTGTTTAAAAATACTTTTAAGTTATTTCCCTGTCCCCATTTCTTTGTAGGGCACTTGTCCGACCCTTACCCCCCATTTTCCTTCCTTTTGCAGACCTCTAGGACTTTCCAGGACTTTTTTACAGCCATTTTAGTGCCTAAAAGTTTGGGTCCCCATTGATTTCAATGGGGTTTGGGGTCCGGGTCAAAGTCCGAACTTCTAGAGGTTCGATCAACTCTAGTTAAGGGCCTTATCTGGCTCTGTCCAGCTCTCCAATAGTAACTGCCTGTTTCCTGGAATCTCCTCCATGCTCTTGAGACTGTGCTGGGAGACACAGCAAACCTTCTGGCAATGGCACGTATTGCCTGTGCAACCTCTCTAGGGTCCAGGTATCACCTCATGCTTCAAGTAGTGACACTGACCCTAGCAAAAGGCAAAACTAGTGAAAAACAGTCAGAAAAGATGAGTAGGGAAAAAAAGTCAGTGGCCTCTACCTGTAAAACCATTCCCGTTTTGGAGTTCGTCTCATTGTTGCCCACCTAGTGCACCTGTTGTTAATTTCATTAACACCAAAGGAGCTGAAACTGATTAACAACCCCCTCTGCTACTTAACTAACCAAATCAATACCCCAGGAGTTTAATTGACTTGATGCTATACTCTGATTAAAAAGTGTTCCTTTAATTTTTTTGAGCAGTGTAGATACTTTTTTTTGGGGGGGGGGGCATCAGGGATGTGAGGAGCAGATCTTCAAAGCGCAGAGAATGCTGTTCCCCTTTCTTCAAAATCCTGTTGGCACAGCAAGCCTGGTCTGCATCATCCTCTCCCCTGCTGTGTTCTAACAGTCTGCTGTCTCCTCTGGTATGGTTAAAATTGGGAACAGAGCCCTCAAACCCCCTGGCAAGCGATCCCTAAAGAACAGACCAGGCAATTCTAAAGATGGCGGCAATGCAGCAGCATCATGTGCTTTGCCCCAGTGGGAAAGGCACAAGTAGACACCGGTGGGTAAGTCTGCAAATAGAAACATGCCGCCCATAAGCCTAAACCTCCCTGTACCATTTAGGGGCACTTCTCTGGTCACCAACCACACTCAGTCTTACAATCCCAGTCACAGCT
>BLSH010445592.1:225929-236678 GCA_018402905.1 Glandirana rugosa
TACGAGATATTGGCGTGACTGGAGTTCAGACGTGTGCTCTTCCGATCTCAGCAGGAACCTCTCCCTATAGCACTATGAGATGATTTTAGAACAATAATCTGTCCCTCACAGGAGCAGCAGGAACCTCTCCCTATAGCACTATGAGATGATTTTGGAACAGTAATCTGTCCCTCACACCTATAGCACTATGAGATGATTTTAGAACAATAATCTGTCCCTCACAGGAGCAGCAGGAACCACTCCCTATAGCACTATGAGATGATTTTAGAACAATAATCTGTCCCGCATAGCACCATTAAACTGTACCTACTCCAGTATCAAATGGTTTTAGAACGCTAATCTTTTGCCTCACAGCACCGCCAGGGACCTGTCTGTAATGCAGGATGAGATGATATTAGATCGGTAATCTATCCCTCACAGCACTTGTAAACTGTACCTAGTCCAGTATCAGATAGTTTTAGAACGCTAAGCTTCCCCCTCACAGCACCACCAGAAACCTGTCTGTAATGCAGGATGAGATGATATTAGACCGGTAATCTATCCCTCACAGCACTAGTAAACTGTACCTAGTCCAGTATCAGATGGTTTTAGAACGCTAACCTTACACCTCACAGCACCACTAGGAACCTGTCTGTAATGCAGGATGAGATCATATTAAATCGGTAATCTATCCCTCACAGCAGCGGTAGCATGCTCTCCCTACATTAGCCTGAGACCATGTGACATGCGGCACTACTTGACTCCAGCTCATATAGAGGCTGGGTCACCTGATGCACTAGCCAATCACAGCCATGCCATTAGTAGGCATGGCTGTGATGGCTTCTAAGGGCAAACGAGGGAAACGCTTGTTGATTGGCTGCCCTGCAGCTGTTCAACATGCGCCAAAAATAGTCTGGGTCACATGATGCACTGGCCAATCACAGCCATGCCATTAGTTGGCATGGCTGTGATGGCTTCTAAGGGCAAACGAGTGAAACGCTTGTTGATTGGCAGCCCTGCAGCTATAGAAGCCATTTTTGACTCTCGGATCCTATGGTTTTGTATAAATGCTGGGACAATATGAGGTCTTATTGGCAAAAAGATGATCAGGGTTTCTTGAAGGGCTTACAGATGTGATGAGGGGTTCTTACATATCTGGTGTACACGCCTTGAAGAAAGCAAATGACTCCAATTAAACGTTATTGTCTCAAAAAGTTGTAGATACGGAGAACCAATATATCTCTGACCTGTCCTCCCACAACTATCAACAGTGGATGCACAGAGATCTTATAATATCGCTTTGACAGATAAAGCTAAAAAAAAAACCTACTGTACCAGGTGCAGCATTGTCTTTGAATCGGGGATAAGAATGGGTGCCTACTTGCCTTTTTGGCTAAGCTCGTCCATAAACCCTTTACTATCCCCTGGATCATAGATGGTAGTGGAGTGCCCAAACTTCCACTGAGCGAATGTTTTCTTACAGTTTTATAGTGACCTGTATGCTTCCCGTATCAATTTTGGATCTGACAAGCTCTCAGGGTACCTGAACTGTTTACGTCTTCCTGCTTTGACTTTGGAGAACAAATTATACTTGGATAGCCCTATTACTTCTCAGGAGATCGAGAAAACCTCAGGGACATTTGCAAAGCACAAAACACCTGGCTTGGATGGCTTCCCTATCTAATGTTATACAGCCCACAAAGAATATTTAGTAGCACATTCAAGGCTACTTTACAAGGCTTTTTTTTTAGGACAAACCATTGCCTCCTACTATGAGGAAAGATTTAATCGGACTAATCCCTAAACCAAGCAAGTAGGGCTGAAACAACTTATCGACATATTCTATTATAATCGATTATGAAAATAGTCGTCAACTATTTTCATAATCGTTTAGTTGGTCAGCCGATTAGTTGAACTGCATATAGATAAACCCTCCACGCACGTCAGTATACAAAGTGCAGCACACATACAGCTCATTACACCCTCAACACATGTCAGTATACACAGTGCAGCACACATACAGCTCAGTACACCATTCATACATGTCAGTATACACAGTGCAGCACACATACAGCTTAGTACACCATCCATACATATCAGTATACACAGTGCAGCACACATACAGCTCAGTACACCTTTCATACATGTCAGTATACACAGTGCAGCACACATATAACTCAGTCCACCCTCCATACATATCAGTATACACAGTGCAGCACATATACAGCTCAGTACACCATCCATACATGTCAGTAAGTGCCTGAGAGCTTGTCAATGTTAATGTGTGAGGAGCAATGCATCATGGGACATGTAGTTCTGGCAAGGAAAAGGAAGGGATTTTAAAGGCAGAAGTTTTTTTTCTTTTATCTTGCTATAGGGGAACTCTATATTAAACTTTGCAGCTTTCTATAGGGGCACTCTGCAGACAGGAGCAGCAAGAAGCACCTGTGGGGCACACCAGAAGAGGAAGTACGTGTACTGATACTTTTTCTCCCCGATATCAATCACTAATACCTATTTTTAATGTTGTGCCAGTTTTTTTTAGGCTAATGAATAATTATTACTGTTTCTTAATAATTATGAAGAACAGTTCTTCTGTGGCTTTGAAATCACACTACTTCAGTGAGATTTCAAAACAACACATCAGTGCAATTTGGACCTCCGATTTCATTGTGGCTTGCGATTTCATTTAACAGAAGTCAATGCAAGTCAATGGAATCGCAAAAAAGGTATCGGTTTAAGCATCAGAGCAGTTGCACGAGTGCAAATGCTTAGTATCGGCCCTGATGCCAATACCGATATGGGTGCAATGCTAGTATATATAAAGTTGTGCTCATAAATTTACATACCCTGGCAGAATTTATGATTTATTAGCCATTTTTCAGAGAATATGAATCATAACACAAAAACATTTCTTTCACTCATGGTTAGTGTTTAGCTGAAGCCATTTATTATCAATCAACTGTGTTTACTCTTTTTAAATCATAATGACAACAGAAACTACCCAAATGACCCTGATCAAGTTTAAAAAATACCCTGGTGATTTTGGCCTGATAACATGCACACAAGTTGACACAAAGGGGTTTAAATGCCTACTAAAGGTAACCATGCTCACCTGTGATCTATTTGCTTGTAATTAGTGTGTCTGTGTGTAAAAGGTCAATGAGTTCACTTCCGGTTCCGGCGCCGTATGCATTAGCTGCTCTCCTCAGCAGCTCCCGCCGGGCGGCCACAAATCAGCATTAAAACCGGCCCAAATCGCCATCCGCTAGCCCAGGGCATCCTGCAGCATCTCCACACCACCCCTATGACCAGAGGCAGGCCGCACGCTTTAGCTTCCCGTTCCGCCCAAAATCGAGGCCTACTCTGGACGCTTGGACGCCTCAGGCAGCCCACACGATCGGTTCTCCCCCAACCACTTTGCACGTCTGCTGGCTCCAGGTCAGACCCACAGCCTAGGCTACATACCACCCATCCACACCTTCTAACGGTGCGGCACGGCTCCACAAAATCGAGGCCACGGCTTCAGGCCCACCAGACACACTCGGCTGCGAATCAATTCAGCCACTACTCTGGTCCAGCCCCTCCACAAGCCAGTCTGAAGCTATCACTTCCCCCACAGGAAGATGGACCACTTTTTGGAGAGGCAAACGTCCCGAGCGACACCCGCCTCCCCAGAAATTGAGACCACGGCTTCGGCCTGCTCAACCACGATCTCAGCCCCACCACCCCCAATGCAAATGGGAACCTCTACGACACCCACCCACTATCCAGAGGCACAGGAGGGCACCAACATGGACATAGGTACACCCCAAGCCGCCGTCCCACTGACCAGCAGGCTTGAAGCCACGTCTGACATTGCTCAGGCGGTGGCAGCCCTCCTATCCCCCACCATAGAGGCAGCGGTGGAAAGAGCTGTTAGCGCTGGCATGGCCTTGTTCAAAAAGGAACTGCATGACCACTCCACCAGGCTCAATGAAGCCGAATCCTGCATATCAAATATTGAGGATGAAATATACCAGCTTCAAGGATCGGAACAGACCCAAGATAAACCTAACGAGTTTATTATTCAAAAGCTGGAAGATTTGGAAAACCGTTCCAGACGGAACAACCTACGCTTCGTGGGGGTCCCAGAATCACTCCAAGCGCACAAACTTGCTGACTTCTGTGCCCGCCGCATCTCGGAAGTCCTGGGCCTTCCAGCCCCCACTGCGGTAGAAAGGGCCCACCGAATAGGTCCATCTGCAACGGATCGCACCAACCCAAGGCCCATTATCGTACGATACCTCAATTATGCCAAAAAGGCCAGCATTCTGCAAAAATTTAGACAAGCACGGTCTCTTCAGATTGATGGCGCTAAAATTCTAATTTTTGCAGATTACTCCATCGAAATATCAAAAAAAAGAAAAGCATGCCAAAACGTGTGCTCGCAACTTTATCAACAAAAAGTGAAGTTCACCCTGGCCTTTCCGGCGGTGCTCTGTGTTAAAGTGCCTAATGAAGAACAACTAACCTTTCATGACCCCTCTGCTGCGGAACTCTTCCTACGATCTCTACGTGCCACTTCACATCAGATTCCGACCTCCTCATCCACTGCCATTCCATGGTCATTAGAACAAAGAAGCCCGCTGAAAGACTCACCAAAGCAATTTAGAGTTTCCAACCACAAATCCAACACCCAACGAGATCCACGCTGACAACCGACACCTCTTCCTACTTTATGTCCACACTACCCCTTGGATGGGTAGCTATGCTCAGACGCTCTCTCCTCCTTTCACCAATCCCAGTTCTGTCTACCACCACTGGTCTCCTTCTGGCGACTCTCCCACCCTATAAGCGAATGGACTTACTCATTTCCTCATAAGGTTAAGTGTTGTTGCATAGTCATTAAGTTTTCTCCATTCTCTAGAATTGCCATTGGGAACAGTTTTAGCATAAACCCGCACTTTTCTCTGCATGCATCTGACGCTGTGGTGATCCTCCCCCCCTCTTCTGGTTTTTGGTCTTTCTCTTAAATATGTCAAGTGGGCCTCAGGAGCCTCTGTTTTCTCCTTCCCTCTCCAAGCCGCCTTATTGGGTGCTGCTTCCCCACAGCTCAACCATGCGGAAAAAAGTGAAGCTCCGTGCTAGATTGGTTTTATGTTTTGTTTTATTGTTCACCCCTTCCTCCTTGCACTCACCATGTGTTTACACTCCTGTTAGGAAAAAGGAACAAATTTGCTGTTTTTGACGTTTTCCGCGGTGGCGCGCGCTCCCGTGCGCGTTCACGCGCGCCTGCGCGCGCGTGCGCGCGCACGCGCCGGAAACGGCGCCAAACAGGCCTATTTAAACCTGGAGGCCCTGGAGACAAGTGCTGCTCGTTCTACAGCGTTCCCGACCTGTGAGCCCCAGCCTCTGATACCTGTTCCTGCGTTGTTCTGCCTCCTGTTTGACCCGGCTTGTCCCGACCTGTTGTCTGCTTCCTGCTCTGACCCCGGCTACCCACGACCATCCGATTGTCTGCTCCTGTGTACCTTTGCTGCCCGCCCGTGTAACGAACCTTGCTCGGACTCTGACTTCTCTTTTGCCTGATCCTTTGTACCTTCCTGCCTGCCCGTTGCCGACCCAGCCTGAACGACCATCCGTCTACCTGCACGCCTCCTGGAGCTTCGCTACATCATCGGTGATCCTCCAGCCCTCGTGCCATCCCGCACTCTTGGGCCTCTGTCCCCACTACCAGGGGTCCTTGAATCGGGTGCGCAAGAGCGGTTGTTCCCTGCACAAGACAGACTCCACCGTCAGGTACGTGACAACTCCCCTCACGAATCTCATCCTCAAACATGCCTTGCACCTCCATTGTTCACATTGCCCAGGCATCCTCGCCTCCTGGTACCCGCACTCCAGACCTCTAGATTATCTCTAATCCCAGCTGCACAAACCCTGAGTTATCCCCACCATTCATAAAATTGTTTTCATGGAATGTGAAAGGCCTTAGGTCCCCACACAAAAGAATTAAAATTCTCCGCCACTTAAAAAGACTTAAAGCTGACATCGCTCTCATCCAAGAGTCCCACCTTCCTTCCTCAGACTTCCACCGTATAAGAAAGCTCTGGGTTGGGACTGTTCTAGGCTCCCAGGCCATAGGACGTAAAGCAGGGTCCTTATCCTAATCAACAAAAACCTAGCCTGTAAAGTGGTCTCTGTGGAATCAGATGACCATGGCAGATTAGTCACGGCCCATCTCCAGATAGCCAGCAAGGACTACCTCATAACAAATGTCTATGCCCCCAATAACCCCAGTAAACTTTTTTTTGGAGAACTGCCAGTTTTCTTATTAAAGAACCCTCACCTCCCTCACATAATAGGAGGAGACTTCAATGCTGTCATAGACACTCTAGGGGACGAATCCTCTCCTAAACACAACCCCTTGGCACGGTCCGACTCCACCGCCACTCTATTTGCCGATACAATGCGCTCCCTCCATCTCTTAGACACTTGGAGGTTATTACATCCGACGGACAGGGAATTTACATTCTTCTCTCATCCCCATGATACCCTTACAAGGATAGAATATTTTTTCTCCACCGAGCACCTTGTACCCTTACTGAGGGAGGTGGACATTCACCCCGTAGCGATATCTGACCATGCACCGGTCTCAATATCCTTACTCCTCACTGACCGACCGAAACCCCACAATCTATGGAGATTCCCTACTTACCTACAACATAATAAGGACTTTATAAGCTTTCTCAAAGCAGAATGGCAGGATTACGGTTCTCTTAATGTCATTCATGCTGATGACCCTAATTTGTTTTGGGAGGCTGGAAAGGCTTACCTCCGAGGCCGTATCATATCCTATACTGCCTCATTCAAAAAACATTTACTGTCAAATTACAAAGCAGCCAGCAAGAGACTCAGAAATGCCCAACTATCTTTATCCCACGCTAGTACCTCGGACACGAGAACCGAATGGCTATTAGCCAAAAAGCCTTTGATTCATGGAATGACAACTTAAAACTAACACAGAGAGCACAATTTGAAGCCACTATGCACAAATATGGTAACAAAGCCGGCAAACTACTAGCCAGGCTATGTAAAGGCCCCTACTCTCCCACCCATATCACATCCCTACTTGACCCCTCGGGGACCCTATGCACCGACCCCAAGAACCTAAGTCAAATTATGCTACACTACTACAAATCTCTTTATGCCCCAGATCCCATAGACGAGAACCTAGCATGCTCCTTCCTGGACTAAATACCTCTACCTAAAATCACATCTGCACAATTAGAATCATTGAATTCACCAATCACGTTGGATGAAATAAACACCACCATACGCCAACTAGCATCTTCTAAAGCCCCAGGCCCTGACAGTCCCACTGGTGAATTCTATAAATCCTTTCAAGATATGGTGACCTCCCCGCTACTAGCGGTTTACTCCAAAATATGGGAAGGGGGCATATACCCTCCCACAGGGAACAAAGCTACCATAAAACTGCTTGCCAAAAAAGGGAAAGACTCCACTGTCCCGGGTTCATACAGACCTATTTCCTTACTCAACATAGACGTAAAGATCCTCTCCAAAATTGTAGCAACCAGACTGTCCTCCATAATTCCACATATATTCGACTCAGCCCAGTCAGGCTTTGTGAAGGGCAGAGCAGCCACTCTAAACATCAGAAAAGTTCTAGTGGTCTTGGAAGGTGTCCAACGGACCTCGTGGGGGGGCAGGCCATCATCACCCTGGACGCCGAAAAAGCCTTTGATAATGTAAATTTCGATTGGCTCTACATGGTACTCTCGAGGCTAGGCTTTGAAGGTCCCTTTACCCACCTAATTCACTCAATGTATTCTTCACCTGCAGCCAGGTGGGTGGTGGCCGGCCTCCTCACCGATGAATTTACTCTCCACAAAGGCACCAGACAGGGCTTAAATTTAGCCCTTGAACCCCTCTCCAGATACATAACCTATCAGACCCCTCTCCATGGGATAAAAGTCGGAGACAGGGAACTTCGCTCTTCTCTCTTTCCGACGATGTCCTCATATTCACAGCTAACCCTGCGGCTGACATGCCAACCATAAAGAATATCTTCGACAAATTCAAATTATGCTCCGCTCTACACATAAACTACCACAAAAGCGAAATTCTCCCAATAGGGTCCTCCAAAAATCCCCTTTGGATTCACAACTCACCCTTCAAGGTCGCCCATTCTCACATTACTTACTTGGGTGTTAAGATAGGGAAACTGCCCTCCTCTCTGTACCACCTCAATTTCCCTCCTCTTCTCAATAAATTCATTCAAGAACTGTACTCCTGGATGGATCTCCCGCTCTCGCTCATGGGGAGGTGCCACTTAGTTAAGATGGTCAGCTTCGCACGCCTATTGTATCCTCTACAAACTATACCTTTATTATTGAAGCATAAAGATATCCAAATCCTAAACAAAGCTATATCCAGTTTTCTTTGGCAAAAGAGGCGATCGCGTATAGCACTATCCAAACTGCACCTCCCCAGGGGCGAGGGAGGTATAGGCCTTCCCAATATTAGATTATATAATATTGCATGTCTTCTCTGCTACAGCATGGACTGGATTAACCAATCCTCCCGCTATTCGAACTACAACTTGGAATCTTCTATGGTCTTCCCCCTTTCTTTAGCAGCAATCCTACATGTCAAATGGAAAGCTCTACCCCCTGACCTTCAACACAATCTCCTCCTTTGAGACACAGCACTGGCCTGGAGAGAGCATAGGAAACTTACCAAGCTCTCACTGTTCATCTCGCCTTACCTCCCAATTTGAGGTAACCCCAAATTCCCCCCCCCCCGGGAATGGACCATAGAATCTTTCTACAATGGGAACAAAATGGACTGTCTACTTTCTCCTCCCTACGCGATGAATTGACAGGACTTCCTCACAGCTTCACATATCTAGTCGACAATTACTCTATCCCCAAGCCCCACATTTTTTTATTACTGGCAATGTCTCAGTTTCATATGGGCTTCCTGTATAGAACCGAGTAAACGGTTCCGCAAAAATACAATGGATAGCCTCATCCAAGCTGGCTCCTACGCTATTTCAGACATCTATAAACCTCTTCTATTACGCACCACTTTCCAGGCCGCCACAACCTCAGTTGACCATTGGTGCAAGAGCTTCCCGGACCCGGATCTGACAGACAAAATAATGCTAGGATGCATCAAAACGCTCAAAATCACCCCCAACGAAATATGGAGGGAGACGCAACTCAAACTTATACATCGAGCCTTCATCCTCTTTCTTTTGGACAAGTCAAATCCTCAAACCTCACTTTGCCCTCTCTGCAAGCAACCTAGGCCCTCCTTGCACCATCGTTTCTGGTCATGCACATACATTGCAGCCTTTTGGGACCAAGTTATAACCTTTATCAATAGCATTAACTTTGCTTACCCTTCCGAAGGACCCTTTGCTACTAATTTTTGGCCACTGGGACAAACAACTTATCCTGCGATCCCCCCAACCCTACCCTCCCGATTCCCAGATTAAGGACTGGACGCTGATCTGTCTTCTAGTGGCTCGTTGAGCCATTCTTAAGAACTGGACCTCTATCATAAGCCCCTCTATTCCGCAAGTTAAGAAAGAGATGATCACACTATTCTATAAGGACAAGCTCAACACCGACTTCTCTCACCCTAAACATTCTGGGCTGGCCTATTTTTCGCAAATGGTCGCCTTTCATCGTGGCTACCCTATCCCAGGAGGAGATCGACACTCTTCAAGACTCTTTCAGGTACCACGTGGCACAGGAGCTCTCTGATCGTACCTCTTTGAGAGGCCCTACTTTTTTCTGTGATACTCCTCTCTGCAATCATCCTACCTCTCCTCTGGTGCTTTAGCAACTATTAGCTACGATCGATTCTCGCCTCAAACTCATCAAAGAAACTCTGGTGGAACGCATCCCTACCTCCCCCCCTACTCACCAAGTTTACCTCACCCTAGTTCTGATACAGGGAGACCCATCCAGTCTTCTGCTTATACTATATACCATTCTGTTCCATTATTCTTACGCTGGCTTTATTGTCACCCATCTCTTAATCAATTCCATAATTTGTAATACCCGGACCAAATGGGTCTGCAACTGTGCCATACTGTTTTGTCATGCATTTATATGGTCAATAAAATTTCTTTAAAAAAAAAAAGGTCAATGAGCTTCTGGACTCCTGACAGACCCTTGCATCCTTCATCCAGTGCTGCACTGATGTATCTGGATTCTGAGTCATGGTGAAAGCAAAAGAATTGTCAAAGGATCTGCGGGAAAAGGTAGTTGCACTGTATAAAACAGGAAAGGTATATAAAAAGATATCCAAGGAATTGAGAATGCCAATCAGCAGTGTTCAAACTCTAATCAATAAGTGGAAAATGAGGGGTTCTGTTGAAACCAAACCACGGTCAGGTAGACCAAGTAATTCTTCAGCCACAACTCTCTGAAAACATGTGGTGTGGCTGTTTCAAGATGCACAATAAGGAGGCACTTGAAGAAAGATGGGCTGCATGGTCGAGTCGTCAGAAGAAAGCCATTACTATGCAAATGCCACAAAGTATCCTGCTTACAATATGTCAAACAGCACAGAGACAAGCCTCAAACCTTCTGGCACAAAATCATTTGGAGTGATGAGTAGAGTTGATCGAACCTCTGGAAGTCCAGGTTCGGCAGGTTCGGCCGAACTTCGGGACAAAGTCCGGGTTCAGGACCTAACTTGACCCGAACTTTGTCCCGGACCCCGAACCCCATTGAAATCAATGGGGACCCA
>BLSH010445592.1:286584-299930 GCA_018402905.1 Glandirana rugosa
GGTCAACACATCTAATCGTGTCAACAGGGCCTTCGTTCGTATGGAGTATACCCACCAAAATAGAGATCGTGACTACTTTTTAAAACACGATCGTATAGGTGTTTTACCACTTATTACGAAAAAAAAAAAAAAAGGTAATCTTTTAAAAAAATAACCTTCATATATAAGTCATGTTATATGAGCCGTTTGTATTCAGTTCTACTACAATGTATGTTTTACCCTAGCCAATTTTGTACGGAATTAATACTGTCATGTTACGAGCGTACCAATACAAATGAATTCTTACGACGGCAGTAGGCCACCGGAGATGCTTAACAGATGGTATGGGCTAAAGGTTGATCAGAATTGTTCGATCAACAGACGTCATAGTATTCCGACACCCATCCACATCGAAAAGCGAGGCATAATGAAGATATCTCCCCACCCTATAAACCGATCCCATTTTGTATGTAACATCATCTTGACTTATGTTTGCCGAGTATATTGTACTGAATATATACTTCCAATAAAAAAATTTTCTAATGGAAAAAAAAAAAAAAAGCATTATTCACCATTTTGTGGATATGCTAGCACAAAATTTTTCATCAGTGCTAGAGATAAAACCACCCATATGAGGTATGCTTGCTTCCGGGACAACTGTGCTAATCTACACAACTGGCAAATAGACCAATCTTTAAAGGATATGTAGGCAGATGTAAGTTAGAGTTTCTCTTTATTTAGTGAGCACTCCCTCAGTAGGTGGGCTTTTGGGATTGGCCCTGCTCTCTGCCTTTATCTAGGAGGGAGGAGCCTTGCTAGGTCTCTTGGGATGCCAAAAGCTGTAGAGAAAAGATGTCCCTGTGAGCTTGGAGTGCACCCCTTGGAGTCTGAGGGAGGACACTTGCAATCAGAGCAGGCCAAAACCAGAATTGACTAGCACCATGTAAAATAAGTGAGTAACACCACAGCATCTCTTTTTTATTGTTTTATTTTTATGTCTGTTTAGAAGGAAAATTGGTCTAAAATTTGGGGGGGGGGGGGGGGGTCAGCTCCTTCCCTGGCATTGGAAGGGTTATTATAGTTGCCTGTAGCATTTTAGATGGGAATGTGGAAGTGGCATTGTTAAAGATTGTGCTCATTTGAGGGGCTAGAATATGGGAGAATTGCTTATAATATTCCCCCGTCAGACCATCAGGTCCCGGAGATTTGACTGTTGGTAATTGTTTAATGATAGACTGCATTTTTTGAGCTGTGAAGGGGGCGTTTAAGTGGGTTTCTTGTTCAGCAGTTATTTGTGGAAGGTTAACCTGATTGAGAAAGGTATTCATATCATCTAGAGATGGTTGGTGCGTGGATTTGTTGTGGGAGAGATTATACAAGTTGCTGTAATATGCGCTGAATCAGCTGTGTTTTTGAGGGTCTGTCAATAGCTGATTTGATCACATACTGAGTATACAACTTCTCTTGTATGCAGAGACTAGAGTCCTGCCTCCAACCACTGTGTGCATCAATAGAAACATAGAGCCCCATAGCCTAGGATGGCACAGCACTCCCCTGCTCCTCTCCTCCCCACTTCTTCAAGCTAACAGAGTGACTGGAGACTACACTGTGCACTGTTAAAGTGTTACTAAACACACAACAGTAAAATCAGTCTGTATATTCAGCATATCATGCGTGTTATACTCACTGTGGAACTTAAGGGGTTAATCCTATGCATTGTTTAAAAAAGGCTGTTTATCCTGTATGGATAGATACTTCCCTCCCTGGACACACAGAAAAGTGTTCTGGATGGTAAACCATCCAGTTACACTTCAGGTATAGCCGGTATACTTTTCATTATGTCCCTATAAAATATGATATGACTCCACCTGACAAGTGTTTTCTAGCATATTGCATGCGACACTCTCTGGTGGCCTTATTGGTTTGGACAACTAATTTCTTTCCCTTTGTAACATTCCACTGTTTTCTCTTAAGAGACATACCGTATATACTCGGGTATAAGTCGACCCGTGTATAAGCCGACCCCCCTACTTTTGCCCAAAAAATATGGGAAAACTTATTGACCCGCGTATAAGCCTAGGGTGTGAAATGCAGCAGCCAGAACACAGGGACAGGGTGCCAGAACACAGGGACAGGGAGCCAGAACACAGGAACAGGGTGCTAGAACACAGGGACAGGGTGCCAGAACACAGGGACAGGGAGCCAGAACACAAGAACAGGGAGCCAGAACACAGGGACAGGGTGCCAGAACACAGGGACAGGGAGCCAGAACACAGGGACAGGGAGCCAGAACACAAGGACAGGGTGCCAGAACACAGGGACAGGGAGCCAGAACACAGGGACAGGGTGCCAGAACACAGGGACAGGGAGCCAGAACACAGGGACAGGGTGCCAGAACACAGGGATTTTAATGCCAGGACACAGGGATTTTAATTCCAGGACACAGGGATTTTAATGCCAGGACACAAGGATTTTAATGCCAGGACACAGGGATTTTAATGCCAGGACACAGGGATGTTAATGCCAGGACACAGACACTGTAGCCAGAACACATAAGGAATGAGTAAGGTAGTTTAGTTTCACATTAAATAGAGCTGTGTTGCTTCTAAGAGCCGTTCTGTGCTTTGTAAGTGTGATTAAACACATTGGAATGCAGAGAATGCAGAGAGAGAGCTGCAGCTCTTCACGGAGATCAGGAGGTGGGCGGGACTGAACAGCTAACATCAGCTTGTCCCGCCCACCTCCCGACATCAAGCTGAGAATCTGACACCTCTCTCAGCATTCTCTGCATTCCAATGTGTTTAATCACAGCTACAAAGCACAGAACGGCTCTTAGAAGCAGCACAGCTCTGTTTAATGTGAAACTACTGATCACCACAGACACTGACTCGGGTATAAGTCGAGGGGGGTCTTTTGTAGCACAAAAAATGTGCTGAAAAACTCGACTTATACCCGAGTATATATGGTATATATTTTTTTAATGACGTTCAACCACCGGCTTGGTGTACAAATACTATTAATCACCCCTTTCCTTATATTTTATTTATACCTTAGGAACTCCCTTACTATAACTAATATAAATATTTTTATATATGTATTATGTTTAGATATACTGTGAAAGTGCACATGCTCAGCCATTTTTGTTCCCCTGTGCCCGCCCCCCTGACTTCTTAGCCTCCTTTTGGGAACCCACAGAACCACAAGTAAGCACATATCTGTCTATGCATGTTCACATATACTAAGATGGCAGTGTATTATTATATGATTACATTTGTACCTCCCATACTGGGACATATATTCATATCATGTATTTTCTATCTATAGTCTGCAAGAGAAAGGTCCAGAGGAAGCATACTTGTTGCGAAACGCGTCAACCCTACTATTCCACTGTTGTGATTACGAGTTTTGGTATTATGTATCATTCCTTTGCCCTATGTGGAATTGTTCTACTTGCAGTCCATTGAGAGCCCCCGGAGAGCACTCTTTATGTTTTTATACTATATGTACAATTTTGTATTTTAAATTAATTAATAAATGTTCATTTTTCTAAATCCATCAGTCTCATGTGTGTAGGCAAAATCCTGGCCGAACATATACGGCCAGGACAGCCTGTCGAAGGCTTTTTGTGCGTCTAAACTAAGTATTAGGGCTGGACATTTGAATTAATTTAAGGTATCTATAAGATCAATGGTTTGCTGGGTGTTGTCCCCTGCCTGCCTTGCTTGCACAAAGCCCATCTGATCCTTGTTAACCATTTTTGGAAGTAATTGAGATAATCTATTGGCTAAAATTTTCATGAAAATTTTGTAATCAGAGTTTAAGACCGCAATAGGCCCATAATTATCAGATAGAGAGGGGTCCTTTCTTGGTTTTGGAATGACTGTAAGGAATGGATGGACAAATTGAGGATACAGAGGGGAACCTTTAAGAAGAGAGCTATAGGCTGATTTCATGTACGGTGATAGAATATGTTGGAAAGTCTTATAATATGAGTACGGAAGCCCATCGGGTACTGGTGATTTGTGTGAAGGCAACTGTTAAGGACCTGTGAAAGCTCTTCAGGGGACACCATTTCATTAAGCAATCTGCGGTCTATTGTCGAACATTTAGGAAGTTTAAGAGTGGAGCAGAAAGTCAAATCAAATGATTCTTAACTAAACTTGTAATCAGTCTTTGGGGAGGGGCAACTGTATAACTTATGATTAAAGTCTCCAAAGACCTCTGCCATTTTCTGAGGACAGGATGTGAGGGTACCATCTGGTTGAGTTAAAAAAACAGGAATGAATGAAAGAGGCAAGGTTTTAATTTGTTTACCAGCATTCTATGGGGCTTCTTAAAAAATTCATAGAATTTTTGCTTGGACCACAATAAAGATCTGGTTACTCTATGTGCAGTTATAGCATTAAGTTGATTGCGAAGGTTGGTGACCTCTCGAAAGCAAGAAACCATAGGGTTTTGGAGTAAACGTTTCTCCGAAAGTTTCAACCTAGTTTCATACGTTTGCCAATAGAAATGCATTGGCCCCTAAAAAATGGTTTATGAGCTTCCCATGGTGTTGTCGCATTCGAGACTGAGCCCTGGTTTTGCTGAAAATATTCTGTTAATGTTTGAGAAAGCTGCATCTTGGCTTCTTCATTTTGGAGGAGAAATTCATTATGGCGACAGTGACATGTCTTGGTGGACCTGTCAGGTAAGGTCAAATCTAAATATATAGGGGAGTAGAGTTGAGCGAACACCTGGATGTTCGGGTTCGGCGGGTCCAGCCGAACTTTGCGAAAAAGTTCGGGTTCGGTACCGAACATTACCCGAACTTGACCCCGGATCCTGAACCCCATTAAAGTCAATAAGGACCCGAACTTTTCGGCACAAAAATGGCTGTAAAAAAGTCCTGGCAAGTGCTAGAGGGCTGCAAAAGGAAGTAAAATGAGGCTAAGAGTAGAACAAGTGCCCTACAAAAAAATGGGGATAGGGAAAATAACTTAAAATCGAATAATAAAAATGGGAAGGGGGGTGGAGCCTAGAGGTTGACTAGGCCGTGACCGTGGCAGTGTAGGTGGAAGTGGCGGTGGTGAAGGAGGAGGAGGAGGAGGAGGAGGTAGCCAACACTTTTTGTTGTTTGTTTGTTTTTTTTTTCTAATTGGGGTAGCCCCCAAAATATTGAGGCATATCCAAAAAAACAAGTATACCAATGGCTGTGTGAGGCTGGTCTAAATGTCTATTCTGCACAAGGTACAGACAAGACTTGTGGGATCCATGCCTGGTTCATTTTGATAAAGGTTAGGTTGTCCACGTTGGCTGTGGACAGGCGGCTGCGCTTGTCTGTGATAACGCCTCCTGCCGTGCTAAACACACGTTCAGACAATACACTGGCTACAGGGCAGGCCAGCACCTCCAAGGCATAAAGGGCAAGCTCAGGCCATGTGCCCAATTTGGAGACCCAGAAGTTGAATAGGGCAGACCCATCAGTCAGTACGTGTAGGCGTGTGCACACCACCATGTTGCTGAAATGCTGCCTCCTGCTAAGACCTTGCCTATCAGCTGGTAGTGCTGTTTGTTGTGGTGGGCTGCTGACAAAGCTTTGCCACATTTCGGCCATGCTAACCCTGCCTTCTGAGGTGCTGGCTGGGGCAAAGCTGTGTTGGCGGCCTCTTCCTCCTCCTCCACTTCTGCCTTCGCCTTGTGCTTCCACTGAGCCCGCGGTGTCATTTGGGAATGCCCTCAGCAGGGCCTCTACCAGTGTGCGCTTGTAGTCGCGCATCTTCCTCTCACGCTCCAGTGAGGGAATTAAGGACGGCACGTTGTCCTTGTAACGGAGATCCAGCAGAGTGGCCACCCAGTAATCAGAAGAAGTTACAATGTGGGCAACTCGGCTGTCATTGCGCAGGCACTGCAGCATGTAGTCGGCCATGTGTGCCAGGCTGCCCAGAGGCAAAGACAAGCTGGCCTCTGTGGGAGGTGTATCATCTGTGTCCTTCGTATCCCCATGCTATCATTGCACAGCTTGAAAACCACTCGTGTCTTGTCGTCAGAACATTGTCTGAAGAACTGCCACGTGGGGGAATGTCTTTGAGCTGCCTTTGGTGTGCTAGGTCCCTGGGTGCGGTGGGTAGTAGCAGGCCTACTGTCTAGGGGATGCTCGCTCCTCTTTTGCAACCTGCTTCCTCTTTTGCTGTGCTGGTGCCTCTGTGTGACCACCACCTCTTCCTCCAAACTGCACACGTCACTCGCATGACCCTCATTCCATGTGGGGTCTAGGACCTCATCATCCTCCTCCACATCATCTTCCACCCACCCTTCACCACTGCCCTCCTTGTCAGTCTGCACACTGAGGAAAGCTGCAACAGTTGGCACCTGTGTTTCGTCATCATCAGAGACATGCTGCGCTGGTGTTTACATGCCCTCATCCTGCAACAGAAGTGGTTGGGCATCAGTGCACTCAATGTCTTCCACTTCTGGGGCAGGGCTATGTGGATAGCCCACGGAAAGCACACCAGGAGAGTCATCAAAAAGCATAAGAGTCTCTTGCATGACTTGGGGCTCAGACAGCTTGGCTAATTTACACGGGGCTGAGGTGAAAGACAGATGGCCATTGGGTTCAGGTGCCAACTCTGAGCTTTCATCAAGGGAACGGGAGGGAGACAATGTGAAGGAACTGGAGGCATTGTCAGCCACCCTATCTATTATCGCCTGTACTTGTTCTGACCTCACCATTCGTTGAGTGGCTTTCGGGCCTAACATATAACTTTGGAGGTTCTGTCGGCTACTTGCACCTGAGGAAAGTGTTTCACTCATGCATGTAGCTGGCACAGATCGACCACGTCCTCTCCTTCCAACAGGAGCTTCACCAACACCACCAACATCAGCAGCACCAGCAGCACCACGACCACGTCCCTTATTTGTTGCTCTCCTCATTCTGCCCGCAAATGTACTATGTAGCACTATTTAAGTATTTATTAATACAAAAAAATGAATAATAAATTATTCTTCTTCTACAGGAGCAGCAGGAACCTCTCCCTATAGAACTAGGAGATGATTATAGAACAATAATAATCTGTCCCTTACAGCAATAGCAGGAACCTGACCCTATAGGAGTAGGCGATGATTTTAGAACAATTATCTGTTCCTTACAGGACCAGCAGGAACCTCTCCCTTTAGAACTAGGAGATGATTATAGAACAATAATCTGTCCCTTACAGCAACAGCAGGAACCTGACCCTATAGGAGTAGGAGATGATTTTAGAACACTTATCTGTCCCTCTAAGCAGTAGACTTTACCTAGTTTAGTCAGATCATTCTGTAATGCAGGATGAGATCTGCAATAGACTCTACCTAGTCCAGTCAGATCGTTCTGTAATGCAGGATGAGATCTGAAATAGACTATACCTAGTCCAGTCAGATCGTTCTGTAATGCAGGATGAGATCTGCAATAGACTATACCTAGTCCAGTCAGATCATTCTGTAATGCAGGATGAGATCTGCAATAGACTATACCTAGTCCAGTCAGATCGTTCTGTAATGCAGGATGAGATCTGCAATAGACTGTACCTAGTCCAGTCAGATCGTTCTGTAATGCAGGATGAGATCTGCAATGGACTATACCTAGTCCAGTCAGATCGTCCTGTAATGCAGTATGAGATCTGCAATCTGTCCCTCAAAGCAGATCGTTCTGTAATGCAGGATGAGATCTGCAATCTGTCCCTCAAAGCAGATCGTTCTGTAATACAGGATGAGATCTGCGATCTGTCCCTCAAAGCAGTAGTAATAGTCTCTACCTAGTCCACAATCAGATCGATTAGATGTTATTATATATATCTGCAATCTGTCCCTCACAGAGCCGGCAGCATCCTCTCCCTACACTAGTCAGAGTCTCAGAGAGCATGTGACTGCAGCACTAAGTGACTCCAGCTTATAAAGAGGCTGGGTCACATGATGCACTGGCCAATCACAGCCATGCCATTAGTAGGCATGGCTGTGATGGCTTCTAGGGAAAACCAGTGAAACGCTTGTTGATTGGCTGCCCTGCAGCTATTCAACATGCGTGATAAAATACCAGAACCCGAACCCAGACTTTTTCTCAAACGTTCGGGTTCGGATTCGGGACACGGACACCCGAAAGTTCGGTACGGACCCAAACTTTACAATTCGGGTTCGCTCAACTCTATAGGGGAGTAATCAGACCAGGTAAGCGTACCTATCTCTGCAGAAACCACCCTGGTCAGAAGGGGGGCAGAAATAAGAACCGGGAGTACATTTTGTGAACAGGGGAGTAGAATGTATATTGTCAACCCACTGGGTGTTTAATCTGCCAAGAGTCTAAAAGATTATGGGATCATAGTAGTTTACGGAAGGAAAACTGTAGAAGCAAACAGGGACTGTCTATCTTTTGCCACAGATTATATCATATTAAAATTCACTCCAACAATTGTATAAGTCTGCTTCAAACCCTGCAGAGATTCCAGGGCCGAGTCAAGGAACCCAATTTGCCCGGTGTTCGGGACAAAAACATTCATTAGAGTTATAGGGGGGGTCATATAATCACAGGAGAGAATCTCATAACATCTCTGAGGATCTACTAGTGATTTTTTAACTAGAGGCCACAAACGATGTGGGATAGTGTTTAGAAGCAAATTTAAAAGGTCCCCCTGAAAGGAAATGAGTCTCCTGGACCATGACCACATTTGCTTTGGCGTTTTTAAACTCTTTTAAAGCTATCCATCTTTTTTTGATGGAGTTCAAACCTTTCATATTTAAAGACCTCACTTTCAAAGCCATGGTTGCATGTTATTAAGTTGCTTGAAGTAGCTTTGCCAGAATAAGGATAGCAATGTACTCAAAAGAACAGGCATCCCAAACTCTCCCAAAGCTATGGAGTAAAATTTTAGTATCATAAAAGAGAACATATATTGTAAGAAAAAAAACGGTAACGTTAAACACATTATTGCATAACAAAAAAAACGGCCTGAATAATAGGAAAACAAAAAATTCAGGCCTGAGACAATGAAAAGTCTCCGGGTTCCTGGCCCGTGGGCTCGGACTAAAAGAGGGGACATGGGAATCACCAGAGACTGCAGACGAGGTCCATTTCCCCACCCTCCATCACGTAGGACATAACCTGGATAAGAATTATAAAGTAACCCGTGATCTTAGCATAACATGGTGAAAACTTGTTAACCAGTATAATTATTACTAGTCATTAGAACAGCAAGAATACAAAATGTCCCAGAATAGGGCACTTAGAGCCCAGTTTTTCAACAGGGAGTGAGCCTCGTTGAATGGGAGGCAAATTTCTACCTGTCAGGTGTACATTGAGAACTGATATTAAACCAAATTAAACCAAATTAACAAACTGGGACAAGTGGATAAAGTGGAACATTTTCCGAAGGGCGCCCAAATCAATCAGGGAGGTTGCCTGAGTGGCCATTGGTGCTGAGGATTATTGAAGGATTTTTTCACCTTTCCCTTAGCCGGGTCCAGGTCCGGGGTGGAATGGCTATTGAACGTGGAGTAGGAAGTGATGGAAATTCCTCCTCTGGGATTGGTGGTAGACCCAGATTCTTTAGGAAAGCCTCTCCCTCAAAAATGTCTCGGAGAGCATGCTGATTACCATTCTTTGTAACCACCAGGCAAAAGGAGAAGCCCCAGTAGTTTTGTGGGTTTGCAGATGAGTAGTAATTGACTCAAGACTCCATCACTTTGCTAAAGTGATAGGTGAGAGATCACTGAAGATCTGGATCCTGTCGCCTTTGTAGATAATTTGAGTTTTACTGTGAGTGGCCAGTGTCAGCGCCTCTTTGTTACCACTGTAGTGAAAGCAAACCACTATATCTCTCAGTCTCGCCCCCACAGGGGGCTTGGGTGCCAGAGAACGATGGGCTCTGTCCAATCCCCAGTCTATATCTGCTATATTCGGTGATAGGAAGCTGAATAGGCCCAACAAGTAGGGACGAAGGTTGTTGTCACCCACAGTTTCAGGTACTCCCCTGATGTGTAGATTTTGATGTCTTTCCCTGTTTTCCAAGTCTTTCTGTTGTAGTTGTATTTGGGAGACTGTATGTTTTAGGGCTGTGTTTTCCTCCTCCAATACCTGAACATACGGAATAATGTCATTCATTTTAGTTTCTAAAGTATCTGTACGTTCTCCTAGCTGGTCAATTTCTCCCTTCAACTCTTGTGATATTTTCCCAACAGCCTGGGATATGGAATGGGTTATTTGCTGCAAAAGAGTTTGTAATTTTACATCCAGGTGTTCTGTGGTTAGAACAGAAGAGGATGAAAGGGAGACAGTTGGAGGGTCCATAATCTGTTCTGCAGTGTGAGAGGCATGCTCCAGAAAATCTCCTAGGTGTTCAGCTAGATCTCCCTGTGTGCTTGAGGCCGGGGAGGACAGCCTGGTCAGAAATGTCTCCATGGTGCCTGCGGGTTGTGACCTTGTGACCTTCAACATGATGGGGGGTTGGGTTTTTGCCACCCTATTTTCACCATGAGATGTTCCCTTATTATGATGATGAGCGGCAGCGCTGGCTCCCTTAATTATTATAGCAAATTATGTGACACAGGGGCTAGGGAGGGTGGGAGAGGCCCCATTGCTCAGTGAAGGATCATGTGCCATATTAATAGTTAGATGAATGGCCCACTAGTTGAGATTTCTACATGCAAAAGTTCAGTGTGGGTTCAAGATGATGTAATGAGAGAGAAAAAAATAGCACTGCCTGAGTTTAACCACTTGCCGACCGCCAATCGGCAATTGACGGCGGCAAAGTGGCTCGTTCCCGCAAATCGCCGTCATACGACGGCGGCTGCGGGAACGTGTATAGTGAGCGCGCGCGCGCCGCCGGAGGCGAGCCCGCGCGCTCACTGTGTCCAGGGGGGGCCAGGGAGCGGGAGCGGCGGCTTCGATTGCCGCCGGCCACCCGCGATGCCCCCCCCCGGAGCGAGTGAGCGGAGGTCCGTGTATGTAAACACGGACCTCCGCTCTGTGTGAGGGGGAAGGGCTGTGATCACAGCCTTCCTTTACGTGAAGGCTGTGATAACTTCCCTTCCCCTGTTAGGGCATCCCCCACACAGTTAGAACACGCCCAGGGAACATAGTTAACCCTTAGCGCGCCCCCTGCAGGTTAACCCCTTCACTGCCAATGACATTTACACAGTAATCAGTGCATTTTTATAGCACTGATCGCTGTATAAATGCCAATGGTCCCAAAAAAGTGTCAAAATGTTCCGCCATGTCCGCTGAAATATCGCAGTACCGCAAAAAATCGCAGATCGCCGCCATTTTTAGTAAAAAAAAAAAAAAATTAAAAACCCCAAAAATGAATTCTCATCATCCGTAAACGCGACCACTTTTGCGCAAACCTATCAATAAACGCCGATTGCAATTTTTTTTATCGCAAATATGAGGAAGAATATAAATCGGCCAAAAACGGTGAAAAAAAATGTTTTTTTATATTTTTTTTTGGATTTGTATTTTAGGAAAAAGTAAGAAATTTGGGTTTTTTTGCAAAATTGTCGCTCTTCTTTTGTTTATAGCGGCGATCAGAAATGACGCAGCGGTGATCAAATACCACCAAAAGAAAGCTCTATTTGTGGGAAAAAAAGGAAGCAAATTTCGTTTGGGTACAACGTCGCACGACCGCGCAATTGTCAGTTAAAGCGACGCAGCGCCGAATCGCAAAAAGGGCTCCGGTCCTAAAGCTGGAAATCCTTCCGGGGCTGAAGTGGTTAACAACTATAAATGCAGAGTGGGTGTACCAAGATGCCTAGTTTTGGATGTGGCCAGGCTCTCTCAAATACACATTTTATAGATGGCCCCTATCTCCAAATTGCCAGGCACCAGGTTAACAGCCTAATATGAGGACTCTGACAGTGCCAGACACCACCCAGGAGGGCCCTCAGGCGTGGGCCGCAGTGAACACAGGCCGGTGCTTAGCCCACAATATGGCGCCGGGTAGGCCTCAATAGGCTGCGCTCTGAGCCGTGGCCTGTTGTAGTTGTTGGGGCCTCGCAGTGGTCTATCTTTCCCCTCTGGAGGATGGATGGAGCTCGGGGGAGTGTTGCCTGGGTTAGATGGAGCAGGATGGTGCCTTTGTTCTATTGATAGTCATCCCGGTAGGAGAGGGCCCCCGTCCAGTCCAGGGATGGACAGGCGTTGCATCGGCTGGGATCGCTCCGCGAGTGGGCCTCCAACTCGCCCAATAGTCGGCCAGGAGGGTAGCAGAAGGTGTAGGGACAGGTTCCAGGGGTTTTGCTGTGCTCACCGGATCCAGCAGAACACAGATGCCGGCGGATGAATTTGGTGGATTCCGGAGCTCCTCATCAACGTGTCCGCCTCGTCTCGCCAAAGTGATCCTTTTAATATGCACAATGTAGATATGCTCTGGAGGCCCAATTTGGGCTATCCAATGTCCAACTGGGTAACTCAAAATCAGAATGGGCCCTCCTTTGCCCTGACCATACTTGCCATGCCTCATCTCTACTCATTGCTCACTACTCCTGGACATGCCTTATCAAACTGCAAAACAGTTGACTAAGAGATGTCCCTGCTCTTTCAGCTGAAAACTGTCAGGAACTATTTAACTTCCATGCTAGCACAGTAATTTCGGCCAGGGACCGGTTAATCAAGTTACTATATTTACATACTGTATACTATATCCTACTACAGCTATTTTGAATATGTAAAAAATGGGATACCCCCACCTGCCATAAGTGTAAAAGGGAATTCTGTGATTTCCTACTATATATAGTCTGGGACTTTGATAAAATCAGACACTTTTGGTCATAGGTAACCGCATTTATTTCAACTAGTTTTGATTAAGCAACATCTGTCCCTATATAAACTAACACACAAGGCTGGGGGATGTCCTAGGAAATTTTACAAGATTTGGGGTCTTTGATTGGATAATCTGGGTACCAGCAATTCTGTGTTTTCAATGATATCTGACCCAGTATGATGATACCTTTGAACATAAGGTCAATATAAGCTCTAAAGCTTTTAGGCCTTTGTGGGTTAACCAGTATTTGTTTTCTCGTAAAAGTGAAAAAGGTACAGAGATTCTTCTCAGTGCTGCATTTAAACTGCTTATAGGGGTTCTGTGTTTTGTCTGATAATGACATTATCTTTTCTTTGCATTCACTTAGGTACGCCTACTGTTTGTTTTGTTCTGCTTTAGAGATGACATTATGTAGTATGATCTTTTGTGGAATACCATTTACAATTATTGCAATGTTTTGTGGATGTATATCTATGTTTGCTGATTATTTTCAATGAAAAAGATTCACTTTTCTGTGTTCATTCCAACCTATTTAACTATATAACTTAACCCTTAAAATGAACTGCATTAAGCTAAAAAATATTTTGCCATTTGCTGTGG
>BLSH010445611.1:2659-17063 GCA_018402905.1 Glandirana rugosa
GATACTACTCTACTAAAATCTTGTTATTAGACAGGGAGTGTCCTCGTCGTCCTTGGAGAGGGACATCGTGATACTACTCTACTTAAATCTTGTTATTAGACATCTCTACTCGCTTGAAGATCTTCAGGCCCAATTCGACTAAGCCGGCTTGAAGCCCTGTTTCAGGCCCAAGCCCAGGCCTGTCTTGGGCTTGAAACAGGGCCTGGGGCTTGGGGTAACTTTAGTTACCCCTGTGTTTGAAAATCCGTGTATTTTCCGACATTTTATCAGGACCTTCCAGGATCTCCAGACTTTTTCCTTCCCTTACACCCTTTTTGCATTTTTTTATGTTTTTATTTTTTTTTAAATATTTAAAGTTATTTCCCTGTCCCCATTTCTTTGTAGGTCACTTGTCCCACCCTTACCCACATTCCCTTCCTTTTTCAGACCTCTAGGACCTTCCAGGACTATTTTACAGCCTTTTATGTGCCTAAAAGTTTGTGTCCCCATTGATTTCAATGGGGTTCGGGGTCCGGGACAAAGTTCGGGTTCTGTCCGGACCCGAACCCGGACTTTGTCCCGAAGTTCGGCCGAATCAGCTTAACCCGGACTTCTAGAAGTTCGCTCATCTCTACAGATTATTGTTCTAAATTCATCTCATCATAGTGCTACAGGGAGAGGTTCCTGCTGCTCCTGTGAGGGACAGATTATTGTTCTAAAATCATCTCATCATAGTGCTACAGGGAGAGGTTCCTGCTGCTCCTGTGAAGGACAGATTATTGTATTCATATCATACTTGTGTAGATAGAGGATCCTGCTACTGGTGTGAGCGGTGCATTTCTTGCACAAAAATGAAAAGTGCGTCTACGTTGCTGTTTTCCAAAAAAAAAGAATAAGAATTTTTTATTCTTTTTTTTGTATTAATAAATAGTGCTATATAGTACATCTGTGGCCACAATGAGGAGAGCGTCAAATAAGGGGCATGGTGCTGCTGGTGCTGCTGGTGTTGGTGGTGTTGGTGAAGTTCATGTTGCAAGAAGAGGACGTGGTCGATTTGTGCCAGCTACACGTACAAGTGAAACACCTTCTTCAGGTGCGAGTAGCCGACAGAACCTTCAACGTTATATGGTAGGCCCGAATGCCGCTTAATGAATGGTGAGGCCAGAACAAGTACAGGCGCTAGTAGATTGGGTTCCTTCACATTGTCTCCCACCTGGTCCCTTGATGAAAGCTCAGAGTTGGCACCTGAACCCCATGGCCATCTGATAACTTATTTATTGATTAGATAACTCAAATGGCAATGAAGGGAGAGGTTTTGAATATGGGTGACGTCAACATGCCTGACGTTAACTGGAATTCTCAAGCTGCTATTACAAGCAGGAGCAGGGATGTAATGGAAGCACTGAATGGGGGTTTCTTTAAAACAGTTAGTAAAAAGACCAACCACCAATCACATGGCAGACTGTAACTCAATCTCTTCATTCTGGCCCTGAGGATTGAGAGAGCCTAAGGTGAAGATCCAGTAGGCCTCTCTATTGCACAGCTTCCGGTATCTCGTGCCATTGTCAATCTGATTGCTGATGGCCTCAATTCCAAAGACCTTGAGGCCTATCAAGCCACCACCATGTTTCTCCAGAAAATGGCGAGGCACTGAATAGTTGTCCTTGAGGGTGGAGATGCTGCTCCTGTGTCCGTTCATCCTCACCCTCAATGGACGCGATGTCCGCCCTACATAGAGAAGGGCACAGAATGCCATAGATAACAAATGATGTTCCACAATTAATGAACTGATGGATGTGATAGACTTTTCCACTATACGACACCACCTCCTTCTTCCGGTGACTCATGTAAGAGCAATTGGCACAACCTGTAACACCACAACGGTAACTGCCTTTTTGGTCGAATACTGATGACCAAGGCCCTATTAGTGGTCTCTTTAGCCTCTTTACATGACTCGGTGCTATAATACTTCTTAGGTCCCTAGGCTTTCTAAACACTACACCAGGGTGCGGAGGAAGGGAGCTGGCAAGAAGGGGGTCTTGCTTGAGGACTTTCTAATTCTGCTTAAAGATTTTTTGGATGAGAGGTGCCTTATTATTAAATCTAGTGCAGAACCTTGTAGCCCTTTTCCGATCCATTTGGGACTCGGTCTGCACTTTTTTAGACTCAAGGCATCCCTCATCATAAAAAGACCAGTATTTGGTATAGGCCTGCTGCAAGAGTTCATTATCATAACCCTTCTCTCTAAACTTCTTTATTAGGATAGCACTTTGTTCCTCATAGTCACACCTGCAGGTGCAGGTGCGCCTCAATCTACAAAACTGGCCAAAAGGCACATTCCTAATCCATCTCGGATTATGGTGTCTCCGAGCATGAAGATAGGAGTTTCCTGCGGTGGGCTTAATGTGCGTATTGGAGTAGATGCAGTTGTTTTCATCCACCCTGAGTTCTAGATCCAGGAACACCAAACATTCTGTGTCCACCACATGAGTAAAATAAATCCCAAATGGGTTATTGGTACAATGAGACAGGAATCCCTCTAACTCCTCATCAGTGCCATCCCAAATGATGATGATGTCATCGATATAACGGGCATAAAGCACCAGGTTTGCTCCAAAGGGGTTATTGGCCCAGATAAACTTGGATTCCCAATACCCCATGAACAGATTGGCGTAACTGGGAGCGAACCTGGCCCCCATGGCCGTGCCTTTTACCTGCCGGAAGAAATTGCCCAAAAAGGAGAAGTAGTTGTGGGTCAGCATGAACTTTATGCTGTCAAAAATGAAGCAAGCTTGGGCATAATGGAAGTTCATGTTGCAAGAAGAGGACATGGTCGATTTGTGCCAGCTACACGTACAAGTGAAACACCTTCTTCAGGTGCGAGTAGCCGACAGAACCTTCAACGTTATATGGTAGGCCCGAATGCCGCTCAATGAATGGTGAGGCCAGAACAAGTACAGGCGCTAGTAGATTGGGTTCCTTCACATTGTTTCCCACCTGGTCCCTTGATGAAAGCTCAGAGTTGGCACCTGAACCCCATGACCATCTGATAACTTATTTATTGATTAGATAACTCAAATGGCAATGAAGGGAGAGGTTTTGAATATGGGTGACGTCAACATGCCTGACGTTAACTGGAATTCTCAAGCTGCTATTACAAGCAGGAGCAGGGATGTAATGGAAGCACTGAATGGAGTTTCTTTAACCACTTCCTTACTGGGCACTTAAACCCCCCTCCTGCCCAAACCAATTTTCAGTTTTCAGCGCTGTCGCTCTTTGAATGACAATTGCGCGGTCGTGCGACGTTGTACCGAAACAAAATTTGCGTCCTTTTTTCCCACAAATAGAGCTTTCTTTTGGTGGTATTTGATCCCCTCTGCGTCATTTCTGATCGCGGCTATAAACAAAAAAAGAGCGACAATTTTGAAAAAAAAAACAATATTTTTTACTTTTTGCTATAATAAATATCCAAAAATAAAAAATAAAAAAACAAATTTATTCATCAGTTTTGACCGTTTTATATTCTTCTACATATTTTTGGTAAAAAAAAATCGCAATCGGCGTTTATTGATTGGGTTGCGCAAAAGTTATAGCATTTACAAACTATGGACATTGATTTATGGCGTTTTTATTTATTTTATTTTTTTTACTGGTAATGGCGGTGATCTGCGATTTTTATCGGGACTGCGATATCGGGGCAGACATGTCGGACATTTTTGACACATTTTTGGGACCAATGACATTTATTCAGCGATCAGAAATTTAAATGTCCACTGATTACTGTATAAATGTCATTGGCAGCAGGGGGCAGTGAAGGGGTTAACAAATGTTCCCTGGGTGTGTTCTAACTGTGGGGGGGCGGGGCTGGTCGGGACATAACAGATCTAACTGATCCCAGTGACAGGGATCAGTAGATCTGTTGTGTTCCATTCACAGAACGGGGAACCGCCGTGTTTACTTCGGCGGTTCCCCGTTCCTCCTCTCTGAAAGGAGATCGCGGGTCTCCGGCGGACATCGGGTCCACCCGACCCGCGGGCACGCTCCCGCGGGCGCGAGTGGCACGTGCCGCTCGCACTCGCGGGAGCGCGCCCAGCACAAGCCAAATGGGAGGACGTCTATTGACATTTTAGAGCCGCGCTGTAGCCGTCATTCGGCTATGGCGTGGGCGGGAGGAGGTTAAAACAGTTAGTAAAAAGACCAACCCGAGGTGATCATATTCTTGACCTAGTATTGACAAATGGGGATCAACTGTCTGATGTTGAGGTGAGGGAGAAGTTGGGTTTTAGTGATCACCAATGTCTTTGGTTTGATATTAAAACAAGAACTGAAAAATGATATGCAAAAACAAAAATTTTAGATTTTAAAAGGACAAATTTTGCTGAAATGGGGAAATTTCTAAAAAATGAACTGAAAGTAAAATGAGTAAAATGACAGGAGTAAGTAATCAGTGGGCACTATTTAAGTCTACCATCGTGGAGGCAACACGATTATATGTCAGGCAAGTTAGTAAGAATAAACCAATATGGTTCACCAAAGAGGTATGTAGGATAGTAAAGGGGAAAAAATGGCATATAGAAGATTCAAGGAAACAGGAGGTGCAGCTGACAGAGAGGAGTATAAAAATAGACAAAAGGAGGCCAAACACATTATCGATGCTGCAAAAGCACAGAAAGAGGAGGAAATTGCTAAGTCTATTAAGGAAGGAGATAAATCCTTTTTTAGGTACATTAGTGATAGAAGGAAAAAATACAATGGGATCACTAAAATGAAACTGGGCACAACACATATGTTGAGGGAGACCAGGATGTAGCAAACCATTTAAACAATTACTTCTGTTCAGTCTTCTCAGAAACAGACTGCACTAATGATAACAAGTTAGGGAATCATATTGGTTCTAGTAATGATGGTTCATTTATAGGATTTCTGGAGACAGAGGTAGCTGACGGTTAAAGCAATGGGCCCTGATGGTATTCATCCCAGAGAACTTCGCAATATAGTTATTGGACCATTAACAAATCTTTTAAATAAATCTTTTCTAACAGGAGAAGTTCCCCATGATTGGCAGATAGCTAATATTGTACCTATCCAAAAGAAGGGCAGCAATGTAGAAGCTGGTAATTACAGGCCAGTGAGTTTAACATCAATTGTAGTCAAGGTAATGGAATCACTTCTGAAAAGAAGGATCATTGATCACCTAAAAATACACAGCTTGCTGGATCCAAAACAGCATGGCTTTACTGAGGGCAGATCGTGCCAGACAAATCTGATTGAATTCTTTGACTATATTACCAGTGTTTTGGACCAGGGTGGTGCTGTGGACATAGCGTATCTTGATTTCAGCAAGGCATTTGATGCAGTTCCACATAATGATCTAATACAAAAGTTGTACAAGCTGGGACTTAACGCTTGGGTGGTTCAGTGGATATGCAGTTGGCTAAAGGATAGATCCCAGAGTGTGGTTGTAAATGGGGTTCACTCAGAACAGAGACCAGTCTGTACTGGGTCCTGTTCTATTTAAGCTATATGTAAGTGATATAACTAAAGGTTTGTTGGGCAAGGTATGTCTCTTTGCTGATGATACAAAGGTTGATATCCCTGGAGGTGTCTGTAACATGGAACATGATTTGGCATTGCTGGAAGATTGGTCAAAGCAGTGGAAACTGCAGTTCAATATTTCTAAATGTAAAATAATGCATCTAGGGAAAAAGAATCCCCTTAGAGAGTACAGCATTGGAGGTACAGTGTTATCCAGCACTACAGAAGAAAAATATTTGGGGGTGCTTATTTCAGATGGTTGCAAAATGAACAAACAGTGTGACCAGGCAGTGGGAAAAGCAAGTAGAATTATGGGATGTATCAGTAGAGGGATCACCAGCAGGAGGAAGGAGGTTCTGATTCCTCTATATCGATCTTTAGTGAGACCTCACTTAGAATATTGTGTCCAGTTATGGAGACCACACTTAGAAAAAGATATTGATAAGATAGAACAAGTTCAGAGACGGGTAACAAAAATGGTGAAAGGTCTGGGAGATAAAACATATCAAGAGTGACTTCAAGAACTTAATATGTACAGTCTGGAGGAAATAAGGGAGAGGGGAGACATGATTTAAATACACCAAGGGGGTGAATAAGGGTCAGGAGGGCAGTCTTTTAAATATGAAACCAAAATCAAGAACACGGGGACATGACCTCAAATTAACTGGAGGGAAGTTCAAAACTAATCTTAGAAAGTATTATTTTACTGAAAGGTTGATTGATGATTGTAATAAACTACCAACAGAGGTTGTGAGACAGTCAACAGTAAATGGCTTCAAACATGCTTGGGATAAACATAAATCTATAGTCAGACAATAAGGTTAATGTAAAATAAATAAATAAATAAACAGGGGCAGACTCGATGGACTACTCAGTCTTTTTCTGCCGTCACTTTTCTATGTTTCTATGTCTTTCACCTCAGCCCCCTGTAAATCAGCCAAGCAGTCTGAGCCCCAAGTCATGCAAAAGTCTCTTATGCTTTTTGATGACTCTCCTGGTGTGCTTTCCATGGGCCATCCATATAGCCCTGCCCCAGAAGTGGAAGACATTGAGTGCGCCGATGCCCAACCACTTCTGTTGCAGGATGAGGACATGGAAACACCACCGCAGCACATCTCTGATTATGATGAAACACAGGTGCCAACATGCTCCAGCTTTCCACAGTGTGCAGACTGACAAGGAAGGCAGTGGTGAAGGGTAGGTGGAAGATGATGTGGAGGAGGATGATGAGGTCCTAGACCCCACATGGAATGAAGGTCATGCAAGTGACGTGTGCAGTTTGGAGGAAGAGGTGGTGGTCGCACAGAGGCACCAGCAGTGCAAAGAGGAAGCAGGTTGCAAAAGCGGAGCGAGCGTCCCCTAGACAGTATGCCTGCTACTACCCACCGCACCCAGGAAGGCAGCTTCTTCACATTGTCTGGCAGTTCTTCAGACAATGTGCTGATGACAAGACACGAGTGGTTTGCACGCTGTGCAATCAGAGCCTGAAGCGAGGCATAAATGTTCTAAACCTGAGCACAACCTGCATGACCAGGCACCTACATGCAAAGCACAAGCTGCAGTGGAATAAGCACCTCAAAATCCAAGAAAGGTCACGGCCTCCTCCTGCTTCCTCTTCTGCTGCTGCCTCAGCCTCTTCCTCAGCCTCTATAGTGCCAGTGTCACTTGCCACCCAGGAAACAGACAATGTGACAGCAAGGCCACCATGTCCACCACCGCCCCCAAACATTTCCACACGGTCCCATGGAAGCTTACAGCTCTCCATCTCCCAAACACTGGAGAGAAAGAGGAAGTACCCCCCCCCCACCCACCCACGATCCCTGTCATTCCATCTGGTGTACATGGACAGTTTTAAAAATCTGATGGCGGTGGCTGTCCCACAGTATGTGGTTCCCAGCCGCCACTACTTTTCCAGGCTAGCCATCCCTTCCCTTCACAAACAAGTCGGGGACGAGATCAAGTGTGCACTGCGTAATGCCATCTGTGGCAAGGTCCACATAACCACTGATACGTGAACCAGTAAGCACGGGCAGGGACGCTATATCTCGCTAACTGCACACTGGGCAAATGTAGTGGCGCCTTTCGCCACCGAGGATTGCAGGGCATTTCTCTTTACCTCCTGTTGCCTCCTCCTCATACTGCACTTCCTCCTCCTCCTCTACCACCTCTTCATCCACTCAGCATAACACCTTTACCACCAACTTCAGCACATCCAGGGAGAAACGACAGCAGGCTGTTTTAAAACTGATGTGTTTGGGGGATAAACCCCACACTGCGCAGGAGCTGCGGACGGGCATTGAACAACAGACCGATGAGTGGTTGTTGTCACTGAGCCTCAAGCCCCTCCTGGTGGTGTGCGATAATGGGCGAAATCTCATAGCAGCTCTGGGCCTAGCTGGTTTGACGCACATCACTTGCCTAGCGCATGTGCTGAATTTGGTGGAGCAGAAATTCCTAAAAAACTACCCTGCTGCAGAAAGTGCGGGCTGTCTGTGCCCGCTTTTGGCATTCTCACCCAGCTTGCCTGTCTGCGCTGCAGCGGAACTTCAGCCTTCCCGCTCACCTTCTCCTATGCGACGTGCCCACAAGGTGGAACTCCACCTTGCACATGCTGGAGAGACTGTGCGAGCAGCAGCAGGCGATAGTGGAGTTTCAGCTGCAGCACGCACGGGTCAGTCGCTCTGCAGAACAGCACCAGTTCACAATCAACGAGTGGGCCTCCATGCAAGACCTGTGTACCATTTTACGGTGTTTCGAGTACTCCACCAACATGGCCAGTGCCAATGATGCTGTTCTCAGCGTTACTATCCCACTTCTATGTCTCCTTGAAAAAACACTTTGGGCGATGATGGAAGAGGATGTTGCACAGGAGGAAGAGGAGGAGGAAGAGTGGTCATTTTCATGCTTATCAGGCCAGTCATTCACAAGTGGCTCGGAGGTTGGGTTCCTGCACCAGCATAGGCCAGGTAAAAAATGTTCAAGCCAGGGCACAGTTCTGGAGGATGAGGATGAGGAGGACGAGGAAGATGATGATGATGAGGAGGAGGAGCAGGAACCAGTGTTCACAGCAGGGTGGCACCCAATGCAGCTTGTGGGCATCACTGGAGCATGGCTGGGGGGATACTGAGGACACAGATGATACACCTCCCACAGAGGACAGCTTGTCTTTGCCTCTGGGCAGCCTGGCACATATGAACAACTACATGCTGCAGTGCCTGCAGTGCCTGCTCAATGACAGCCAAGTTGCCCACATTGTAGCTTGTGCTGATTACTGGGTGGCCACCCTGCTGGATCCCCGTTACAAGGACAACCCGCCGTCCTTATTTCCCTCACTGGAGCGTGATCGGAAGATGGGCGACTACTATGGGCGCTGGTAGATGCGCTGCTGGGGGCTGAGTGGAAGCACAAGGCGAAGGCGGGGGAAGAGGAAGAGATCACCAACGCAGCTCTGGCACCGCCAGCACCTCAGAAGGAAGGGTTAGCATGGCCAAAATGTGGAAAAGCTTTGTCAGCAGCATGCCACACCAAACAGCACCAGCAGCTGATAGACAACGTCTTAGCAGGAGGCAGCATTTCAGCAACATGGTGGAACAGTATGAGTGCACAGGCCTGCACGTACTGACTGATGGGTCTGCCCCATTCAACTTCTGGGTCTCCGAATTGGGCACATGGCCTGAGCTTGCCCTTTATGCCTTGGAGGTGCTGGCCTGCCCTGCAGCCAGTGTATTGTCTGAACGTATGTTTAGCACGGCAGGGGGTGTTATCACAGACAAGCGCAGCTGTCTGTGCACAGCCAACATGGACAAGATAACATTTATTAAAATGAACCAGGCATGGATCCCACAAGACTTGTTTGTACCTTGTGCAGAATAGCCATTTAGACCGGCCTCACACAGTCATTGGTATACTTGTTTTTTTTTAATATGTCTCAATTCGGGTCAAGTTCGGTACCGAACCCAAACATTTCCGCAAAGTTCGGCCGAACCAGACGAACCCGAACATCCAGGTGTCCGCTCAACTCTATACATGACAAGTGATTTCCAGAGAATTATGGGTTAGCTAAAGAAACAGAAGGTAGCAGCTTTCTCCTTTCAGGCAGACTCTGTGAAACCTGGGATTATGCTATCAAATATAGAATGATTTAAAGTTATGAGTCATCCAGTTCTGTTTGTAAAAAATGTTCTGTTTAAATGGGTTTTTAAGAGGCAAATAGATATAGCAATGTGAAAATGTGCCCAAAGCTCTACTTGCTGGCTCAGAAAGAGAATACAATTTGTAATATTTATTTGTAATATATCATATTTACTAGACTAAATAAAACAAATTTTGTAAAATAATGTTTTTATAGTCCTTACCATAATAAATAAAGAATTAAATTATGTAGCAGACTACTTACATTAATTTTAAAAGCAGAGGTGATTGCCACTTTCTGTTGAATGAACAGATTCGGTGAGATACTGTGCATTTACTGCTTTCAATGCCAATGCACAGACTTACATCTTGAAAGTGTCCAGAGACTTTTACCATGCATAACACTATATTACTCATTGTATCTGTAGTGTGAAGTTCACATATGAGAAATGTGAGAGCCTAAAATAAATACTACATGACCCTGAGATGTGTGAAGACCCTTGGGAGTTTAGAAAATGAAATGCCTATCAGTCTCTGACACAGCAGACGCTCCCTTCACTTGGCAGCTTTATGCTTCATTACACTTGACTGAGATATATAGGTACAGCCTGAGGCAGCTACTATAGTCTAAAAGTAAGATGCATTCTGGGACAGGCAACTGTGTCATTTGCTCTAGAATTAGAATTATTTGGGCTAAATTACTGGTAAATAAAAAGAGACCATTTCTCTTTACCTAGCTTTAAGGATATATTACCTTTATGTGGTAGGTTGCAGTCATACTAAAAAAATCAGATGTGTTAAAATGTAAAAGAAGCATAATAAAGCATTCATTACAGGCCTATGAACAAAACATAAAACTGGGTAATACATATAACATTGGTAGAGCTGCTTTTCTTTGTCTGGATTTTGTTTTGTTTTGAATGTATTATTTGGCCTTTAAAAAACTTGAGGCCCACATAACGTTCTGACCTACTATAATTCTTCCTTAAAGACCTGCCTGACAAGTGGTTTACCTTACTGAAGTGAGGCGATGTTTCCTTCACACATCCAACCAATAGGGATTCCCTAATCACCAATAGTACCTCATTTGCTGGGACGATACCCCTTTTGGAATCAGATCTCTCTGTCCTTATTCCACCTTTAATGTCCAACTTAAACCTCTGGTATTGAGATCTGTATACATATAAGTAATATTTAACTGCCAAAGTTGTTTATATTGTGCTAAACGTTCTATCTATCCTTCATATTAATGCACTGGCTAGATTCCAGCTCGAATATAATGGTAGATAAAGGCGAAAAACTCCAGAGGGCTTTCAGCCACCTTTCTTGCACTTAATTCTATCATGGTGAGCAAGGGTTTGGCAAAAGTGTGTCCATTGCCTAAATATTATGTGCTACAAAGTGTCCCTCTTCTCAGGAGGTTGGAAGGTATAAGCTTTTCATGAATATGATCAGATTTTTGAAGCAAACTATATACTGTATATCGTCTTACTTCACTTTAGAGCACTTTCGTAAATTACCCCCTGCGTGGGCATTGTGGATAAATTAGGGGATTGCAAAGATTATGTTTTGATCTTGTAGTAAACAGTGTAGGATTAACCTTAGATTCCCAGAGTTCAGCCTCAAACACGTGGATATAGTGGTTTAATTGAGCACAAATAAAGGTGTTACTCTGCTAATTTGTTTCCCTCACCTGTTCTTATGTTATATTCAGAGGTCAATTTATTTTATAAATCAGTGTATTGAGAGAGGGATGAACTTCTAGTCAAAGTTAAATTTTAAAGTAAATAAACAGAAAAATATCCAGCTCAAAAAACTCATAGTGTAGTATGTAAAAAGTACTGAAGTTTACAGTGTGACAGTACGGTTCACTGTCATTGCGTTTGTCACTCAGGACTCTCAAATAGGCAGGTTGAGAGGCTCCAGGAGGATTGCTTAATTTGGAGGAAACTGTTTTATCAGTTTCTTCTGTGGATGGTAAAATCCTGTTGATGACCTGGGGCCTGAAGATTTCATAGCAGTCTGGGTGGGATGAAATCTCCAATCCTGGGACCAGGATTTAGGGATAGCCAGCACACTGATTGTACAGGTGTGTGTGGGTCTTTTAGTATAGACAGGACCAAGGTTCTGGGCTCCACTCTTCCGAGGAGTCCTGGTGTGCAAGGGAGAAGTGTGCATGTCTGCACTGTACAGTCTGACAGCAGACGGAGGGCCCAAGCCTGTGGGTTGGAGCAGCAAGGAGTGACAGCAGAGGTATAGAGTTGTACAGAACAGGGACTCTGTTACAAGATCAAGAGGACCGGGGCCAAAACCTGAGTAGCGGGGCTGACCAGAGAGCATGGTGGCTTGGTATTTTTCAGTTAACATTATTGCTGTGGAAATAAAAAACTACAGCGCAAAAGTCCAAACATATTTCTTGGAAAAGGTCCTATGGGTTCAGCAAGTGCCCATCACCAAAGACACCACCACACTTGTCTTCTTACCAGATCCCGATGACCCCCTGTTACGGAGGGTCAGCTTGCGCCTTGGTATAATGGGATACACCGCAGGAAAAATCATTAACACAGGCAATCCGGTAAGACAGATCCTCACCAACACATCCCCAGCGATCGTAAGTCGTTCATGTAATAGATATGAAAGTGCAATAGTGCAACCCTGGGTGGACGCCAGGAGACGCTCGCTCTGCATTTGACCGGGAAGCTCTGAATCGCGGACGCCATCTTTATCCCTGGACGCTGGACGCCGTACATGGTGTACCCAGGAGTTGTATTTTGGAGCTGTGCCTCTACATGCTGATCTTACTTGTTTTAAATGTGAGTAACCATTTTACACGCTATATATCAATAAAGATTGTTTGTACCATCTGCACTATTGCACTTTCATATCTATTACATGAACGACTTACGACCGCTGGGGATGTGTTGGTGAGGATCTGTCTTACCGGATTGCCTGTGTTAATGATTTTTCCTGGGGTGTATCCCATTATACCAAGGCCCAAGCTGACCCTCCGTAACAGGGGGTCATCGGGATCTGGTAAGAAGACAAGTGTGGTGGTGTCTTTGGTGATGGGCACTTGCTGAACCGATAGGACCTTTTCCAAGAAATATGTTTGGACTTTTGCGCTGCAGTTTTTTCTTTCCATCTGAATAGAGGGTTGCACCAGAACCTGTCTGCATAGCCGCATACAATTATAGACTTTACACAAAATATTGTTTTTGCCTAAGCACAGGATTTTCTTCTCTCTTAACATTATTGCTGTGTTGAAAACCCTGCGTGGGAATCTTGGATGAACTGTTCTGTTATTGTACTTGTTTTCTTTTCCTTAAATAAAAGTGGGCCAACAAGCCCTTTAATGGCACAACTGGCATGGACTCTGTTCACTGGTAGGCTCTACATTAAGCTAAATAACCCCCAAAAATCCCAATTAATAGAGATAAAATAAAGATAAAAAAATACACCCACAAACATAGTGAAAAGGGAGACATATAGTCCACATGGCAAGCAGTAACAGAAGGTGAATGTCGTTCTACCGCTCACAGGGAGACACTGGCTCTGTGCTGAAGGGAAGAGAGACAAGTCACTGTCAGTTGCAGACATGCCTACCGAGACTGTCATACATGAGAAATGCCGGAGAGGAGGGACACATTTCTGGGGGAATTCCCCTTTCATCAGCCAACAGAGGACTACCGTATTTTTTGCTGCATAAGATGCACCTGACCATAAGACGCACCTATGTTTTAGAGGAGGAAAACTAGAATAAAATATTCTGAACCAAATGGTGTACTAAAATATTTAGTAAAATATAACAGAATAATATTTCAATCATGTAAAGTGAACAGCAGTCAACAATGACATTAAGAACCATCATCTCTGTCATTAACAAATGAGGAGAGACTTTAAGGTTCAAGTACTCTTCTAGTTTTCTGGGAACCCCAAGAACTCATCATCACTAGAGTTGAGTGAACCTCTGGAAGTTCGGGTTCTGCTGGTCCGGCCGAACTTCGGGACAAAGTCCGGGTCCGGGTCCGGACGGAACCCGAACGATCGCACGGACAACGAACCCCATTGAAATCAATGGGGACCCAAACTTTTAGGCACAAAAATGGCTGTAACAAAGTCCTGGAAAGCCCCAGAGGGCTGCAAAAGGAAGTAAAATGGAGGTAAGGGTAGGGCAATTGCCCTACAAAAAAATGGGGACAGGGAAATAACTTTAAATATATTTAAAAAAATAAAAACATAAAAAATGCAAAAATCGAGGTGAATGTGGATCATCTTCAAACTGTGTCTGAAAAGTATTAATTAATGATAGAAGCCATATAACTGTTCTAAAATCATCTTCAAACTAGGGCAAGTGCCCTACAAAAAAATGGGGATAGGGAAAATAAATTAAAATCAAATAAAAAAATGGGAAGGGGGGTGGATGTGGAGTAGGAGCCTAGAGGTTGACTAGGCCGTGACCGTGGTAGTGTAGGTGGAAGTGGCGGTGGTAGAGGAGTAGGAGGAGGTAGCCAACATGTTTTTTTTTTTGTATTGAGGCCTATTCAAAAAAAGAAGTATATGAATGGCTGTGTGAGTCCGGTCTAAATGTTTATTCTGCAGAAGGTACAGACAAGTCTTGTGGGATCCATGCCTGATTCATTTTAATAAAGGTAAGCTTGTCCACGTTGGATGTGGACAAGCGGCTCCGCTTGTCTGTGATAACGCCCCCTGCTGTGCTAAACACACGTTCCGACAATACACTGGCTGCAGGGCAGGCCAG
>BLSH010445611.1:24960-36328 GCA_018402905.1 Glandirana rugosa
CACGTACCCGCTTTTTAAGTACCGTGAGTCACTTCCTCTTTTAGTAACATGTCAGTAAGTTTTTTACACCATAATCGTTACGGAATCTACCTTGACTTCTATCACAACATGACATATACTCCTATCGTTTCTTTCACTACAGTCACTAACACTCGTTGACTCGAAGTATTTAAGACTGTGATCACTACTAATCACAACTCGCTTGGGCCTGACATTGCAAGCCCGGGCATGGCTTGAAAGCCCACAGGCCCCATGCCTGGGCCTGGGCCTGTAAAGTTTTTAGCAAGCCCAAGCCAGGCCCCAAGACGATAAAATGAGGTGCACAACTCGCAGCTTCTCAACACGTGGAGTAAAATAGCAGAACCCCGGACCGAACCCGAACGATTTTTGAAATGTCCGGGTCCGGGTCCGTACCCCGGACACCCGAAAGTTCGGTACGGGCCCGAACGTTACAGTCCGGGTTCGCTCAACACTAATCATCACTAGTGTCAGAATTTATGAAGCTCAGTTGCTCACAATCACTGACATCACTTTCTTTGCTATCCTCATATACAGTACAACACTATCTTCAGTTCCATCTAAGGCATTGCTAATACCACATTTTTTGAATGACTGTACAATGATTTTCTCCTTCACTGAGTGCCATGAATTTTTCGCCCATGCACAAACTTGAGTGATAGTGGGCCACTTCATTCGTCCAGTAGGTGTCAGATCATGATTATCAGCAGCCATCCATTTGTTCCACTCTTCTTGCATAAAGACTTTATATGGTTTCTTGATGGAAATTTTGAGAGGTTGCAACTGGCTGGTAAGACCCCCAAGAATTACAGCTAAATGAGTCTTGACTCTTCACTTCTTTAAAGCACTTTTTTGTAGTTTTGCTAATATGTACTCTAATCTGGTCAAGCACTAATAAGGTAGGTTTTTTCAGAAGCCCACCAGGATGTTTGGACCACACTTTTTCAACCCATACTCTCATCCCATTTTCGTCTATCCATTCTTTCTCATGAACATGTACAACAACTCCTTGTGGAATCACTTTTGGAAATGTTTTCCTTTTGATAATTAACATGGGGCCGTCGGCACAGCAGGACAACACAATCGTGTAACGTCCTGAGGTTTTCACGGTTATGGTTTTGGCACCTTCCAGATCATCAGTCCTATTAGATGGCACATCATAGGTTAGGGGGACTTCCATATTCCATATTCCATCCATATTCCCAATCTGGCCAATTTCAAAAACATTTTTCTTCCTAGCATCAATTACAAATTTACCTTATTTTCTGACGTATAAGACAACTTTTTATACTTAAAAACATATCCCAAAAATCACGGGTTGTCTTATACGCGTTGTATAAAATGTGAACTTTTACTTCGTTTGGGCCAAGCTAGCCCAAAAAGACCGTCCCTAATCTGTCAGCCCGCTGGATGAGTGGTAATACTGTATGTAGCTTTGGTTACATACAGTATATCGCCCTTCATGATCAGACCAGACTCCAGCTTCCTCTTTCAGGTGAACCCACTCCAAGTGTTTTCTTCCCCTGTCCCCTGGAGCTTGCTCCCTCAGCTGTGGTTCGCTTCCACCTCCAATTGGCTCCCACTCTTCGTGATGCCATGTGTGACATCTCCAGTCATGTGACCTTCTCCCTGCGATCCTGGAAGCAGTGCGGTGGATGGTTTATTGCAATGGACCTGGTCCCGGTGCCTGCAGTAAACATTCAGTCAGCCTGTCTCCTGTATCTCGGGGATGAACACACCACCTCTTTAGCTTGAGGCCATGCACCCTGCAGCAGCCTCGCTCTCTTCCCTAGGACAATACCGACCATCAGTTAGCAGCCATCACAGGAGCAGGAGCATATTCCTTCCAGCCATCCCGGCAGGGGTAACAGTGAGTCAGCTCTGGTGAGTAGTTTCAGTTAACCCTATCTTTACTCCTGTGATTCTTCATACTAGAATACATTTGTTTCATCAGGCACTAGTTTCCAGTCCTGTTTACTTCTGTTTTTTATCAATAAACTGACTTTTGCCTGGTTTTTATGGCTCCTACATACTTCCTTTTGTTCCAGCTCACTCTTATTCTTTTTCGGTTTTGATACAGTATACTGCGCTGAGCCAATCACGGCACAATGTATTCTATTAATGAATACAAAGCCTGCTTGGATTGAGTCAGAAAGGCTGGCTGATGATGTTACAACCTCTGCCAATCCGAGCAGGCTTTGTATTCATTAATAGAATACATTGCTCGCCGTGATTGGCTCAGCGCGGTATACTGTATGTATATTGTATACTGTGAGTAGCTGAAGCTACAGTACATACAGTATTACTGCACATCCAGCAAGCTGACAGATTACCCCATCATGGATCAAGCAAAAAGAAGGAAATATGAAGCCCGGAAGGGGGGTAATCTTATATGGCGAGTATAGCCCAAAATGTACGTTTTAACTAGAAAATTAGGGGGTCATCCTATACGCCCAGTCGCCTTATACACCGGCAAATACGGTATGAAAAGACAGAATCTTAGATTCATATTCTTTTGACATTTTATGCGCAATTCTAGTTTTGATGTGCATAACAAGGTCACATCGCCTCATAAATCTGTAGCACCACGATGGTGATCCAGTAAAATCCTGAATGCCTTTCCCTACAGCAATGAGTTTGGCTTCATATATTTTCATTTTTGTAGAGACTGATAAGCCATTATTCCGGTGACGTGTGATCCATTCTTTCATGTCCACGTCTAACTGTGGCCACTTTGCAGCATGCCCATAAAAAGTGTGCTTACTTTCATTTGCTTTTGCAACTGATCCTCCTGTTTCCTCCACTCTCTTATCATGTTTTCAGTTGGAGGTGGTCCAAAATGTCTCTCCACTGTTCTGTTACCATGTTCCTTGACATATTTTACTACCTCCAGTTTAAAAGAAATTATATATGCTAGTCTGTTCTGCTTTATCATCCTTTCTGCTTTAGTACCTGGTCCGTGGCCCTGCTGTGGGTGGCTGGGCTAGCACCTGGTCCCTGGCCCTGCTGTGGGTGGCTGGACTGGCACCTGGTCCCTGCAGTGGGTGGCTGAGCTGGCATCCAGTCCTTGCAGTGGGTGGCTGAGCTTGCACCCAGTCCCTTCTGTGGATGGATAAGCTGGCACCTGGTCCCTGCACTTGGTGGCTGGGCTGGCACCTGGTCCCTGCAGTGGGTGGCTGAGCTGGCACCCGGTACTTGCAGTGGGTGACTGGGCTGGCACCTGGTCCCTGCAGTGGGTGGCTGGGCTGGCACCCAGGCCCTGCAGTGGGAGGCTGAGCTGGCACCCTGTCCCTGCAGTGGGTGGCTGAGCTGGCACCTGGTTCTTGCAGTGGGTGGCTGGACTGGCACCTGGTCCCTGCAGTGGGTGGCTGAGCTGGCACCTGGTCCTTGCAGAGGGTGGCTGAGCTGTCACCTGGTCCTTGCAGTGGATGGCTAGGCTGGCACCTGGTTCCTGCAGTGGGTGGCTGAGCTGGCACCCAGCCCATGCAGTAGGTGGCTGGGCTGGAACCTGGTCCCTGCAGTGGGTGGCTGAGCTGGCACCTGGTCCCTGCAGTGGATGGCTGAGCTGGCACCCGGTACCTGCAGTGGGTGGCTGAGCTGGTGCCTGATCCCTGCAGTGGGTGGCTGGGCTGGCACCTGGTCCCTGCAGTGGGTGGCTGGGCTGGCACTTGGTCCCTGCAGTGGATGGCTGAGCTGGCACCTGGTCCTTGCAGTGGGTGGCTGAGATGGCACCTGGTCCCTGCAGCGGGTGGCTGAGCTGGCACCTGGTCCTTGCAGTGGGTGGCTAAGCTGGCACCTAGTACTTGCAGTGGTTGGCTGGGCTGGCACGCAGTCCCTGCAGTGGGTGGCTTAGCTGGCACTCAATTTTTGCAGTGGGTGGCTGGGCTGGTACCTGGTCCCAGCAGTGGGTGGCTGAGCTGTCAGCTGGACCTTGCAGTGGGTGGATGGGAGGGCTATTGGTCCTTGCAGTGGGTGGCTGAGCTGGCACCTGGTCCTTGCAGTGGGTGGCTGGGCTGGCACCTCTTCCCTGCAGTAGGTGGCAGAGTTGGCACCAGTCCCTGCAGTGGGTGGCTGGTTTGGCACCCGATCCCTGCAGTGGGTGGCTGAGCTGGCACCCAAGCCCTGCAGTGGGTGGCTGGCCTGGGTGACTGGGTTGGCACCTGGTCCCTGCAGTGGGTGGCTGAGCTGGCACCCAGTCCCTGCAGTGGGTGGCTGGGCTGGGTGACTGAGCTTGCACCCAGTCCCTGAAGTGGGTGGCTGAGCTGGCACCCAGTCCTTGCAGTGGTTGGCTGAGCTGGCACCCAGTCCCTGCAGTTCGTGGCTGAGCTGGCACCCATTCCCTGCAGTAAGTGGCTGAGCTGGCACCTGGTCCCCGCAGTGTGTGGCTTGGCTTGGTGGCTGAGCTGGCACCCAGTCCCTGCAGTGGGTGACTGGGCTGGCACCTTGTTGTGGCTTGCTGGTCTGACTCTCCTCACTTTCTTTTCTGCCCCTTGTGAGTGGGCACTGATTGCCAAGACGGGGGACTGGAAGGGACTTTGAGTGAGGGGGCGACCAATGCAGGTACACTATAGGTTTGCTGCTAGCAGTTGAGCAGGCCCAGTGTGCTGAACAACACGTAATGATGTTGCATGGGCATTCTGCACACCTCCGCACACTGGACCTCCTGCAAAGCTTCCTGGGCTGGCTTCTTCTACCTGGGCCGGGCCCCCTTCCCTTGCTATCTGATCATCATGCATGTTGCTGGGGCCAGTCCGGGCCCAAAAAAGATGATCACTGCCGCTGCGGATCAGTCTGACCCCACCAGTGATTTCCAGCAGATGGTGCTGTCTGCCTTCCTTCTGCAGCCGTGCCCTCGGACCAAGGCTGGCCCGGTATGTAACATGGCCACAGCAAGGGGGGAGGCATAGTCAATATTCGCTCCGTAAGCCGCAAACATTTTCCCCAACAAGTGCGTCTTATGGACCAAGAAATACGATACCCATGACCATATATAAAGCCGGCCTTGCTGATGCTACCCAAAGACAGATTAGGGGACAGCTGCATGGCCATGTTCTCTAGTCTAAACGCTGAAAACGAAGTGCCTTTTTTTTTACATTTTAAATTAAATCTATCATGAGAGAAATATGGTTGTCATTGCTGTCCTCCTGAAAATGCTAACTGACTGGCTGTTATGCTGATCCACCAGCTTCAATACTAACCTTTGATACAGATCTGGAACAAGTATGAAGGATAATTTGGGTATAACTGCTAATCTGCATATTTATTCTGATTCAGCAACAAGGTCAGCATGACTGCATGGCAAATGCTCAACAATGGCAGCCTTCTTATTACTCTTTTTTGTCAGCTCTTGAAAATATACATTTTAAAATATATAATGGTTAAAAAAAAGCTTCATATTATGGCTATTTGGCCCCAAGTCTATTTTCTTACTTATACATTTGTTTATGTGTTTATTTTGTTTTTGTTTTATTTATTTATTTATATTTTATATCTTACTTTAGATCGTGAAGCGGTTACAACCTTTGCCAGGTTTCTATTGCTGTCTGTGTCTCCACTAGGGGGATTAAAGGGTTAGTTCACTTTTTCAAAAAAAATTAAACCCCTGCTCAGTCCCCCAATGCCCCTCTCAATTCCCAACTGCACTTACCTTTATGGGTGATTAGCTGTCAGTGTCCATGCAGGTGGTGTAGCGGTCTGAGGATTTGAAATCTCGCTCTATTTCCACCTCTTTCTGTAGGGCTTATAGGAGAGATCAGAGCAATTCTGATTTGTCAGCACCAGCATGTGACCATTTTGACCAATTAGCATCACTCTGATCTATCCCGGAAGCCCTACAGAAAACAGGGGAAGAAGAGGGGGTGACAAATCCCTGGAACCGCTATACCATCTGTGTGGGCACTGACTGTTCATCACTAGAGTTGAGCGGACACCTGGATGTTCGGGTTCATCGGGTTTGGCCGAACTTCACAAAAAAGTTCGAGTTCGGCACCGAACTTGACCCCGGACCCCGAACTCCATTGAAGTCAATGGTAACCCGAACTTTTGGGCACAAAAAGGGCTCTCAAAAAGTCCTGGAAAGGGCTAGAGGGCATCAAAAGGAAGCAAAATGGGGGTAAGAGTAGGACAAGTGCCCTGCAAACAAATTTGGATAGGGAAATAACTTAAAATCACATTGAAGTCAATGGTAACCCGAACTTTTGGGCACAAAAAAGGCTCTCAAAAAGTCCTGGAAAGGGCTAGAGGGCATCAAAAGGAAGCAAAATGGGGGTAAGAGTAGGACAAGTGCCCTGCAAACAAATGTGGATAGGGAAATAACTTAAAATCACATTAAAAAAAAATTGGAGGAGGAGGTGGATGTGGAGTAGGAGACTAGAGGTTGTGGAGGCGATGACCATGGCGGTGTAGGTGGAAGTGGCGGTGGAGGAAGAGGAGGTAGCCAACACTGTTTTTTGTTTGTTTGGTGTTTTTTTCTAGTTGGGGGAGCCCCCAAAATATTGAGACATATTAAAAAAAAAAAGTATACCAATGGCTGGGTGAGGCCGGTCTAAATGTCTATTCTGCACAAGGTACAGACAAGTCTTGTGGGATCCATGCCTGTTTCATTTTAATAAATGTTAGCTTGTCCACGTTGGCTGTGGATAGGTGGCTGCGCTTGTCTGTGATAACGCCCCCTGCCATGCTAAACACACGTGCAGACAATACATTGGCTGCAGGGCATGCCAGCACCTCCAAGGCATAAAGGGCAAGCTCAGGCCATGTTCCCAATTTGGAGACCCAGAAGTTGAATGGGACAGACCCATCAGTTAGTACGTGTAGGCGTGTACACATATACTGTTCCACCATGTTGCTGAAATACTGCCTCCTGCTAAGACCTTGCCTATCAGCTGACGGCCCGCATTTTCTGCAGCAGCTCTGACATATCCGGGTAGTTTTTTAGAAGTTTCTGCACCACCAAATTCATCACATGCGCTAGGCAAGGGATGTGCGTCACACTGGCTAGGCCCAGAGCTGCTACGAGATTTCGCCCATTATCGCACACCACCAGGCCGGGCTTGAGGCTCAGTGGCAACAACCACTCATCGGTCGGTTGTTCAATGCCCATCCACAGCTGCTGCACAGTGTGGGGTTTATCCCCCAAACATATCAGTTTTATAGCAGCCTGCTGTCATTTGCCCTGGATGTGCTGAAGTTGGTGGTGAAGGTGTTACGCTGACCAGATGAGGAGGTGGTAGAGGAGGAGGAAGCAGAGTAGGAGGAGGAGGCAAAGAGTAATGCCCTGCAATCCTCGGTGGCAGAAGGACATGCGCCAAATGGCTACCCGCCTCAGGCCCACCCGCCACTACATTTGCCCAGTGTGCAGTTAGCGAGATATAGCGTCCTTGCCCGTGCTTACTGGTACACGTATCAGTGGTTATGTGGACCTTGCCACAGATGGCGTTGCTCAGTGCACACTTGATCTTGTCCCCGACTTGTTTGTGCAGGGAAGGGATGGCTCGCCTGGAAAAGTAGTGGCGGCTGGGAACCACGTACTGTGGGACAGACACCGCCATCAGGTTTTTAAAACTGTTCGTGTCCACCAGACTGAATGACAGCATTTCAAAGGCCAGGAATTTTGAAATGCTGGCATTCAGGGCCAGGGATCATGGGTGGGTAGGGGGGTACTTCCTCTTTCTCTCCAGTATTTGGGAGATGGAGAGCTGTAAGCTTCCATGGGACCGTGTGGAAATGCTTGGGGATGGTGGTAGACATGGTGGCGTTGCTGTCACATTGTCTGTTAGCTGGGTGGCAGGTGACACTGGCACTGTAGAGGTGGAGGAAGAGGCGGAGGCAGCAGCAGAAGAGGAAGCAGGAGGAGGCCGAGACCGTTCTTGGATTTTGAAGTACTTATTTCACAGCAGCAAGTGCTTTGAATTTAGATGCCTGGTCATGGAGGTTGTGCTCAGGTTTAGAACATTTGTGCCTCGCTTCAGACTCTCATTGCACAGTGTGCAAACCACTTGTGTCTTGTAGTCAGCACATTGTTTGAAGAACTGCCACACCGTGGAACGCCTTTGAGCTGCCTTTAGTGTGCTAGGTCCCTGGGTGCGGTGGGTAGTAGCAGGCATACTGTCTAGGGGATGCTCGCTCTGCTTTTGCAACCTGCTTCCTCTTTTGCTGTGCTGGTGCCTCTGTGTGACCACCACCTCTTCATCCAAACTGCACACGTCACTCGTATGACCTTCATTACATGTGGGGTCTAGGACCTCATCATTCTCCACATCATCTTCCACCCACCCTTCACCACTGCCCTCCTTGTCAGTCTGCACACTGTGGAAAGCCGCAGCAGTTGGCACTGTGTTTCGTCATCATCAGAGACGTGCTGAGGTGGTGTTTCCATGTCCTCATCCTGAAACAGAAGTGGTTGGACATCGGTCCACGACCACGTCCCTTATTTGACGCTCTCCTAATTCTGGACGCAAATGTACTATGTAGCACTATTTATTAATAATAATAAAAAAAGAATAATAAATTATTATTCTTTTTTTTAGACCAGCAATGTAGATGCACTTTTTATTTTTGTGCAATAAATGCACCGCTGGCCGCAAATGTAGTATTTAGTATATTTTTTTTTAAACCAGCAATGTAGACGCACTTTTGATTTTTGCACAAGAAATGCACAGCAAGGCGCAAATGTACTATGTAGCACTATTTAGCACTAAATTATTATTCTTTTTTTTTTAAAACAGCAACTTAGACGCACTTTTGATTTTTGTGCAAGAAATGCACTGCTCACACCAGCAGCAGGAACCTCTCCTTACACTAAAATGAGATGATTTTAGAACGCTAATCTGTCCCTCAAAGCACCGACAGATACGTGTCCCTACTGCAGTATGAGATGATTTTAGAATGATAATCTGTCCCTCACAGCACTGACAGGAACCTCTCCCTACTCCACTATGAGATGATTTTAGAACGATAATATGTCCCTCACAGCACCGACAGGAACCTGTCTCTACTGCAGTATGAGATGATTTTAGAACGATAATCTGTCCCTCACAGCACTGACAGGAACCTGTCCCTACTGCAGTATGAGAAGATTTTAGAACGATAATCTGTCCCTCGTAGCACCGACAGCAACCTCTCCCTACACCAGTATAAGATGATTTTAGAACGATAATCGGTCCCTCACAGCACTGATAGCAACCTCTCCCTACTCCACTATGAGTTGATTTTAGAATGATAATATGTCCCTCACAGCACCGACAGGAACCAGTCCCTACTGCAGTATGAGATGATTTTAGAACGATAATCTGTCCCTCACAGCACCGACAGGGAACCTCTCCTTACACCAGTATGAGATGATTTTAGAACGATAATCTGTCCCTCACAGCACCGACAGGAACCTCTCCCTACACCAGTATAAGATGATTTTAGAATGATAATCTGTCCCTCCCAGCAACAACAGGAACCTTTCCCCACTGCAGTACAAGATGATTTTAGAACGATAATCTGTCCCTCACAGCACCGACAGGAACATCTCCCTACACGAGTAAGAGATGATTTTAGAACGATAATCTGTCCCTCACAGCACCGACAGGAACCTCTCCCTACACCAGTATGAGATGATTTTAGAATGGTAATCTGTCCCTCACAGCACCGACAGGAACCTCTCCCTACACCAGTATGAGATGATTTTAGAACGATAATCTGTCTCTCACAGCACCGACAGGAAAATCTCCCTACACCAGTATGAGAGGGTTTTAGAACAATAATCTGTCCCTCACAGCACCGACAGAAGCCCCTCCCTACTCCACTATGAGATGATTTTAGAACGATAATATGTCCCTCACAGCACCGACAGGAACCTGTCCCTACTGCAGTATGAGATGATTTTAGAACGATAATCTATCCCTCACAGCACTGACAGGAACCTGTCCCTACTACAGTATGAGATGATTTTAGAACGATAATCTGTCCCTCACAGCATCGACAGGAACCTCTCCCTACACCAGTATGAGATGCTTTTAGAATGATAATCTGTCCCTCACAGCACCGACAGGAACCTCTCCCTACACCAGTATGAGATGATTTTAGAACGATAATCTGTCCCTCACGGCACCGACAGGAACCTCTCCCTACTTCACTATGAGATGATTTTAGAACAATAATATGTCCCTCACATAACTGACAGGAACCTCTCCCTACTCCACTATGAAATGATTTTAGAACGATAATCTGTCCCTCACAGCACCGACAGGAACCTCTACCTACTCCACTCTGAGATAATTTTAGAACGATAATATGTCCCTCACAGCACTGACTGGAACCTCTCCCTACACCAGTATGAGATGATTTAAGAATGATAATCTGTCCCTCACTGTACCGACAGGAACCTTTCGCTACTGCAGTATAAGATGATTTTAGAACGATAATCTTTCCCTCACAGCAATGACAGGAACATCTCCCTACACCAGTATGAGATGATTTTAGACCGATAATCTGTCCCTCACAGCACCGACAGGAACCTCTCCCTACACCAGTATGAGATGATTTTAGAACGATAATCTGTCCCTCACAGCACTGACCGGAGCCTCTCCCTACTCCACTAAGAGATGATTTTAGAATGATAATCTGTCCCTCTCAGCACCGACAGGAACCTGTCCCTACTGCAGTATAAGATGATTTTAGAACGATAATCTGTCCCTCACAGCACCGACAGGAACATCTCCCTACACCAGTATGAGATGATTTTAGAATGGTAATCTGTCCCTCACAGCACTGACAGGAACCTCTCCCTACACCAGTATGAGATGATTTTAGAACGATAATCTGTCCCTCACAGCAACGACAGGAACCTCTCCCTACACCAGTATGAGATGATTTTTGAACGATAATCTGTCCCTCACAGCACCGACAGGAACCTCTCCCTACACCAGTATGAGATGATTTTAGAACGATAATCTGTCCCTCACAGCACCGACAGGAACCTCTCCTTACTTCACTATGAGATGATTTTAGAACGATAATATGTCCCTCACATCACTGACAGGAAACTCTCTCTACTCCACTATGAGATGATTTTAGAACGATAATATGTCCCTCACAGCACCGACAGGAACATGTCCCTACTGCAGTATGAGATGATTTTAGAACGATAATCTGTCCCTCACTGCACCGACAGGAACCTCTCCCTATTGCACTATGAGATGATTTTAGAACGATAATATGTCCCTCACAGCACCGACAGGAACCTCTACCTATTCCACCATGAGATGATTTTAAAACGATAATATGTCCGTCACAGCAGTGACAGGAACCTCTCCCTACTCAACTATGAGATAATTTTAGAACGATAATATGTCCCTCACAT
>BLSH010445687.1:26793-39457 GCA_018402905.1 Glandirana rugosa
ATATTGAGTCATATAATACCTTGTTTTTTTTTTTAACATATTGAGTCATATTATCGCAAGTTTGACGACACCCTAGAGTAACAAAGAGTTTTCCTTAGATGGTGGAGCTAGAGCTTATACTGTTTATACTTTGTTCCTGAAACTGGAGACATGACGGACTCGTTTGTTAGATGGCGAGAACAACGGTACGAGTATTTGGGACAGAAAGGGTTATTTATAGAAGGGGAACAGACAAATGGATTAAGGAGTTCATTATCCCTAACCCAGTATTAATCTCAACTCGCTTGGAGACCTTCAAGCCCAAGACGACCAGGCAGGCTTTCGTTGTCCATGCGATCGTTCGGGTTCCGTCCGGACCCGGACTTTGTCCCGAAGTTCGGACGGACCAGCAGAACCCGAACTTCCAGAGGTTCGCTCAACTCTAATTATGACCCAATCCCTATTACTTGAGGAATTAGGTAAACAGACAAGGGGAAGATATTTATTGGGAAAGACAGGGTTTATGAGCATGGCAACAAGAGCGGTAGATTGTTTGCTCAGGCAGTACAGAGGTCAAAGTCCTTGTTTCATATTTGTCATATTCGAGATCGAGGTGGTAGATTCCTTTTGAGAAACAATGAGATCCCACAGCAGTTTGAACGCTATTATACTGAGTTATACAATTTTTTTTTTTGTTCCATAATATACTGAGTTATACAATTTATGCCAACAAGATCCCACTCCTATATCATAAATGCTTTAAAGTGATTGTAAAGGTAAATATGTTTTTTTTAAATAACAAACATGTCTATACTTACCTGCTCTGTGCAATGGAATAGCACAGAGCAACAGTGAACCTCCTCTTCTTAGATTCCCTGTTGGCACTCCTGGCCCCTCCTCTCTGTTCAATGCTCCCCTTGCAAAGCCAGTGAGACCTGGAAGTGAGGGGAGAGAAGAGCTGCAGACTTGCACAGCACTGGATCAAATGTGGGCTCAGGTAAATAAAAGGGGAGGGGGAGGCTGATGCCTAAACATGTTTTACCTTCATGCAAGGAATGCATTAAGATAGCAAATGTTTAGGTTTTAGAACCACTTTAAGGAAGTTTTGGATCCTAGACTGCCGGCTGCTCTCAATTCTTTACCTAACTCATTGCCTGCGTCGGGAAGATTCATGAAAGCACATATCACTGTTATTCCTCAGGAAGGAAAGAACATGTCTCTAGTTGAGAACTGATATCACTATTGAATGTCAATATCAAGCTCTACACTAAAATGTTAGCATGCAGACTTCTACCGTTATTCCTTCACTTGTATCATTAGATCAAGTGGGTTTTGTCCCAGGTAGAGAGGCCCACAATAACCCCATAAAGGCTCTCAATTTGAATCATTGGTTGGCATCAGGTAATACCCAAGGCTTCTTTATTTTCCTTGACACAAAGAAGGCGTTTGACAGAATGGCCTAAGATTATATGTGAGAGGTACTCCAGGCTATTGGATTGTACTCGCATTGTACACAGAACCATCTGCTCGTGTATGGGTTAATGGCCACCTGTCAAACACCTTTCCATGACACTAATGAAACCTGACAGGGATGCCCTTTATCCCCCTTAACTCTTTCGTTAACACTAGAGCCATAAGATCCAACCCGAATATAGGAGGTCTCACCATAGTTAACAGGGAGTATAAAGTAGCAGCATTTGCAGTTGCTTTTTTGCAGATGATTTTTCTTATGATACCACAGATCTCACTACCTAACCTACTCAAAAAATTAGAACACTTGTGACGCATATGAAATGTAAAAATTAATTATTCAAAATCCTATGCACTGAATATTTCTCTTCTGAAAATGGGACTAGATTGGGCCTTCCAGATCTGTATAAATACTACCTGGCTTGCCACCTAGTGCGAATTGTAGATTGGTACATTCATGCTTGTAGAAAGGTGTAGGTGGGTTAGGAAAGTGCTGTATCCCAACAGTTTTTACAACTAATGCCTTGGATCCCACCCAGATGCCTACCAAAACAGCTCCTAACCCATTCTCTCATTAGCCCTTCACTAATGTGCTTTCGTCTGGCTTGTAAATCTCCTGACTTTTCATCTGCCCTGGGTCTGCTGACTATTCTTAGGGGCAACCTGGACTTCCCCCTGGGCCTATCCACAATTTTTTAAATTAGGAATGGCCACATGATGAGATCTTGGCCTATCATTTTTTTCCCTAGGGGGACATTCGCTTCTACAGCCCACTTGGAATCATTGTCTTCCATGGGGTCTTTCCCCTTTTACACTAAAAAGAAGCCCCATTTAAATTTGGCTATTCACATAATGTTAGTTGAGGACTCTTCTCTAAATGTAGATCCAGCATGTAAGGCCTGGGGAAGAGCTCCAGGTCTCTCTCCTGAATGACAGCTGGGATGCAATCAATGACTATGTTCACAAAGGATCAATTAATGCAACAATCCAAGACAATTGTTAGAAAGTCAGAACCTGATGGTATAGGACACCATCTCTGTTGCACAAATGCTACCCAACCTCTTCTAACCTCTGCTGGAAATGTGGTTGGGAGGAAAGTACAATGCTACATACATGGTGGAGCTGGGAGCTTCTCATACCCTTCTGGACTGAAGTCCACAAGATTATTGCACAGGTCACATCTCTCCCCCTGGATTTTGCTCCAGCCCAATACCTTTTCCATCATACTTATCTCCACAGAAGAGAATATTTCCAGTGTCTTGCAATGCATATGGTGAATGCAGCCATCTTTGTATACCAGCTCATTGGAGATTGACAGGTGTTCCAATGGCCAGGGCATGGTTTGTGAGACTGAACAAAATTGAGGAAATGGACTGATTCAGGTCCTTATCAGAATATGGGAATGTTTACGGTGCAAATAAAGAGAAGTAAAAATATCTGACACAATATAAAACCAAAAAATATTTAATTGTACATCATTTAAAAAGATGACAGAACAGATATGACAATGGAGAAAATGTTGGCGATGGTAATTAATTGGGATTACATTGATTCTTTTACATTGGTGTGTATAAGAGATGTCCCGACATGTTTCGCTGTGGAAGTAGCTTCATCAGGGGACAGATGGTATGGCACTAGTAAATAGTACAAACGAGAGCAGTGATTAACAAATATTGAATATACAAAATCAATACATTTGCGTACAGGTCGCAGGGCATTGTAGCAAGGCATGAACAGTGTCTGCATAAGGTCTTACCCAGTGCAGCTCTGATCGGAATTTAAATTGCATCCCATGTAACACGGCCGGCAGATAAAATCAACAGTTAAACCGCAATATCTAAGTGTTAAAATAAACAATAAGAAAAAGACAGGGAAAAAGATATATAATATTCGAATAGTAGTAGACAATGATTGGGCTTATAACAACAAGCTCCAAATAAAGTAATGGTTTATGGAAGAGACTTACATTGCAGATTAAAGTATGTAGTAAGGTAAACCTGGAGCCATGGTATCAAATAGGGATATGCATGTATCCCAGCTAGAAAGGAAGAGAAGAGAAGGGGAAAAAACCCATCACTAAAAATAACAAAAAATAAAAAAACAAAAGATATTGGGAAAAGTAATACACACGTGTATCTCAATCAAGCAGTGTGGGAGACCGGCATCTGACATAGGCATAAGGCCGGCTCCCTATTACACTGCAAGAGGGGGTACACCTGTGTGAATAAGCTCATGGGACATGCATGTATCCCAGCCAGAAAGGAAGAGAAAAAAAACAAAAAAAAAACAATCAGTAAAAAGAAAAAACAAAAAATAGAAAAACAAAGACAAGAGATATTGGAAGAAATAATACACACATGTGTCTCAATCAAGCGGTGCGGGAGACCAGCATCTGACAGAAGCATGAGGCTGGCTCCCTAATACACTGCGAGAAGAGGCACACTTGTGTAAAGAAACTCAAGATTTAAAAACATAGATAAATAGCAAAGGAAAACAAAAACGTAAAAGAAGGAAACAAAAAAAGAATAGTTGTGTTGTTGACAAAAAAGCTATAAAACCTCAGGAATTCACAGTGGCACAAAACCCAATCCCTAAGGGTGGCCAGCAAGCAGCCAAACACGGAAATATAATGCATGGACATAAAAAAAAGAAAAAAGAAAAAACACCACAACTCTATCATGGCACTGCAGGATGGGAAAGGCTCACACACACACATGGATCAATCAAAGCACAACAGCGCAGGTGGAGTCCTCACATAGTTGCAAATTAATAAGACAGTACAACGCAGGGACCGCTCCCACGCATGCATGAGTCAGAACACCACGCTGCAGCGCGAAAAGGGTCCCCATTCAAATATAGACAGACACAGCGCCTCAACACAGGACAACTATCCACCACATACAAAGGCCAAGCACAACAAGGCGTATGCAGAGGAAACCCCCACATCCGCACAGAGCAGCCACATTAACACAGCACAAACAAGATACTCGTACATAAACCTACCGAACTCCCACTCAAGTACAAGAAGGAAGCCAGAGGTGCCTAGATAGATCAACCAGAGTGGCTAAAAAAACAAAACAGATTATGAAGAGATTTTGTTAGGGGGATGGGAGAGAGTCAATGGAGGAAGCATACCAAATGAAGCAACGTCTCAGGTGCGGCCCCTAGGATCCACTCACAGCTCAGCCCAAACCTCTTCCCTTATAAAGGCTAAGATAGGGGGAGGGAGAGGGACCGGCGAGTCGGCATGTGATAGTGAAGTCACATGCACAGCGTGGTGCGTGTATTACAAATGGAATGAATCAAATAGAATGAATATTTGACTACATTGCCCATAAGGCATAGCGTCGTAACATGAGCAGACAGTCACATGAGGCAAAGAAAAAGCCAAGCAGTACGCTAGGTCAGGATGGGTAAAAAGGAGAAAATAATTAATTCAAAGAAAAATTAGTAAATTGGTGTGTCTCACTGGTGCAGTGCGGGGGACATCTCACATAGGCATAAGGCCAGCTCCCCATAGGCACTGCAGGAGGGAGTGCACAAACAAAAAAATAATAATAATTAAAAAATAGTGGGGCGGACCTGGATGACTAGCAGTCCATCCAACCTCAAACTGGGAAGACAAAATCATGAGAACACTGAAACATCCCGCCACAATACCCCGGCACTCACAAAACACAAGTTAACAATAATAACAAATAGCATATCTGGAATTCATATAGAAATTGAATTTGGCAAAACATAATAAAGAAATAACAAATTGAAAAACAAAAGAGAAAATAAATAAATGAAACAAACAAAGAAAAAATAACACCAGAAGGGAAAAAGAGCTCAGTATATAAACATAACAGAAATGCATATAAAGAGAGAAAGACAATCTAATGAAGGTGGGGGACCCAAAACGGGTATACTGGAGAAATGGGGTACGGGAAAAACAGGGGGAAACAAGAATATAGGGGAAAGGGAAATCAGCATGGCGAGGAATGGTGGTGAATTAAAGGAAAGGTCTGTAACTGACAAAGTCATTAAGGCCAGGGAAGATGGCAGCACTGAGCTTAAGAATCCAGCGAGACTCAAGTTGCAGCAATTTTTTATCCACGTCAATGCCTCAGATGTGGGCGGGGACATGTTCAAGAGTATAAAATGTAATCAGTTTGGTATTGAACCCGTGATAAAGACCGATATGTCTATTAATTGCTGTTTCCATTAGTCTCTTGGGGGTTGGTGCTACATGGTCTTTAATACGCTTTATAAATGGATGTTTAGTTTTGCCAATATAAAATCGGTCACATTCACATGTTGCAAGATAAACAATGCCAGCTGTCTGGCAAGTAACTCTTTTCCTGCTGATAAATCGGTCACCGTGGGGTAAAGTGACCATGTCGGCATTCAACATATACTGTATGGGCAGACTTGACATCTGCCACAGGAATAAGTTCCATTAACCTCAGAATTATGAGAAGTGTTATCAAAATGACTCTTGACAAGCTTATCACGTAGGGAAGGTGCTCACCTGAACGTGATTTCTGGATGCTTATTGATATGTTTTCCAATCAATGGATCCAAGGTAAGTAAAGGCCAAAATCGAGTAATAATTTGTCTGATCTCTCTATGCTGCCTACAGTAGTTAGTGATGATATGAGTAGTTTGATTTGATGGTTTGGATCTATGGTTGAATAGAAGATGAGGTCTAGACTGTCCCTGGGCTTGATTGTAGGCCCGTTTAAGGCAAGAGTTACTGTAGCCTCTGGATCTCAACCTAGAATACAGTTCATGTGCTGATCTTTTAAAGTCGCTGTCATTACTGCAGTTCCTACGGAGCCGCAAATACTGACTGTAGGGAATACTGTTTTTGAGAGATTGAGGATGACCACTTGATGCGTGTAATATTGAGTTCACCGCAGAGGGCTTTCTGAACAGGGAGGAGCCCACATTTCCATCAGGGTCAATATAAATTTCAATGTCAAGAAAGTTGATTTTGGTTTGATGACATGTCATAGTAAATTTGAGATTGTATTCATTAGATGATAGGGAACTCATAAAGTCGGTAAGTTGATCATAAGAGCCAGACCAAAAAATGAAAATATCATCTATGTATCTATGCCAGGAGATGACATGGCAGAAATGAACGGCCATGTTGTCCCGGGCATAGAGTTCTCTCTCCCACCACCCCAGGTACAGATTGGCATAGGATGGGGCACACTTGGTCCCCATCGCTACGCCCTGCACCTGGAGGTAGTGGGAGGAGCCAAACAAAAACACATTACATGTTAAAATGTACTTCAATAGGGAAAGAACAAAAGCACTGTACTTGAGAGATGTGGTTTCTCTCTGTCGTAGGTAGTAGGAAAAGATTTGGACACCCTTCTCGTGTGGTATGGCATGGTAGAGACATTCCACATCAATGGTTACCAACCAAATTGGACTTGAAAAATTAAGACCCTCAATTAACTTAAGTAAGTCAATAGTATCCTTTAGATAGGACGGAAGAGAAACCACATGGGGCTGTATCCACCAAACAGCTAGCACTTTCTGTTAAACAGCCGCATCCGGATACAATCAGGCGACCAGGTGGATCTAGGAGATTTTTATGTACTTTTGGGAGAGCATACATTGTAGGGGTTTTGGGTTCCTTAATATTCAGGAAATCATAGACATCCTTCCCTATGGTCCCCAATAGGAGAGCAGAGGAGATGATGTCCCTGAATTTCTGATGAAAAGCCACAGCTTTGATTTTCGATATGGGTTTGTACCATTCCCTATTTCTCAGTAACTTCATGCACATCTGCTCAAAGAGTGCAGTATCCATCACCACTATGTTACCCCCTTTGTCAGTGGGTTTAATAACACAGTGGGGATCTTGTAAAGATTTAAGTGCCTGACTTTGAGACCGGGATAAATTGTTAGAGACTTTCTTACTCAAGGACAATTGATCTATTTGGGCCGTGGTCTGCTGAATAAAGGCCCATATAGTTGGATTCTGATTCAGCATGGGAAAAGCATGCTATTTAGGTTTAAACAATGTGGGGGGAGGGAAGACAGAGTCAGAGGAAGAGGGGATCGAGGAAGTGGCATCCCTACAAACTTCCCCCGAGTCTGCATTCGCCTCCTCCCAAAGTGCCATTAAATCATCCAAGGCTTGAGTCTCCTGAAGTGATAGGGCAGGGTCGACCAGTGGCATTTGGTTTGATGGAATATTGGGTGCTGAAAACTATTTATCGAAAAGTACTTTATAAAGTAATTTACGTGCAAAAAGATGCAGATCTTTGATCACCGTAAACTTATCCAAGTTGTTTGTTGGGCAAAAGGTAAGAACTAACTGTAGCACAGAGATTTCATCCGCTGTTAAAGAGCGGGATGATAAGTTGATGACGGCTAATTGGTGGTTTTCTTGGGTTCTTTGATGGGTGGAGCATCCGAGCCCGGACCCAGACTCAGGTCGGGATGCTTGGGAAAAAATATAGGAGCCAACCTAGAGTCAGTGGTTTTAGTGATGGTTAGAGTTGAGTGAACACCTGGACGTTCGGGTTCGGAGTGTCCGAACGAACTTTGGCAAAAAGTTCGGCTCCAAACGTTACCCGAACTTTATCCCGGATCCCGAACCCCATTGAAGTCAATGGGGACCCGAACTTTTAGGCACAAAAATGGCTGTAACAAAGTCCTGGCAAGTGCTAGAGGGCTGCAAAAGGAAGGAAAATGGGGGTAAGAGTAGTGCAAGTGCCCTACAAAAAAATGGGGATAGGGAAAATAAATTAAAATCAAATAAAAAAAATGGGAAGGGGGAGGGTGGATGTGGAGTAGGAGCCTAAAGGTTGACTAGGCCGTGACTGTGGCAGTGTAGGTGGAAGTGGCGGTGGTCGAGGAGGAGGAGGAGGAAGCCAACACTGTTTTTTTTTGTTTGTTTATAATTGGGGTAGCCCCCAAAATATTGAGGCCTATTCAAAAAAACAAGTATACGAATGGCTGTGTGAGTACGGTCTAAATGTTTATTCTGCACAAGGTACAGACAAGTCTTGTGGGATCCATGCCTGGTTCATTTTAATAAACGTTAGCTTGTCCATGTTGGCTGTGGACAGGTGGCTGTGCTTGTCTGTGATAACGCCTCCTGCCGTGCTAAACAAATGTTCAGACAATACACTGGCTGCAGGGCAAGCCAGCACCTCCAAGGCATAAAGGGCAAGCTCAGGCCATGTGGCCAATTTGGAGACCCAGAAGTTGAATGGGGCAGACCCATCAGTCAGTACGTGTAGGCGTGTGCACACATACTCTTGCACCATGTTGCTGAAATGCTGCCTCCTGCTAAGATGTTGTCTATCGGCTGGTGGTGCTGTCTGTTGTGGCGGGCTGCTGAGAAAGCTTTGCCACATTTCGGCCATGCTAACCCTGCCTTCTGAGGTGCTGGCGGTGGCACAGCTGTGTTGGTGGCCTCTTCCTCCTCCTCCTCCTCTGCCTTCACCTTGTGCTTCCACTGAGCCCCCCGGTGTCATTTGGGAATGCCGTCAGCAGCGCCTCTACCAGTGTGCGCTTGTAGTCGCGCATCTTCCTCTCACGCTCCAGCGAGGGAATTAAGGACGGCACATTGTCCTTGTAATGGGGATCCAGCAGGGTGGCCACCCAGTAATCAGAAGAAGTTACAATGTGGGCAACTCGGCTGTCGTTGCGCAGGCACTGCAGCATGTAGTTGGCAATGTGTGCCAGGCTGCCCAGAGGCAAAGACAAGCTGTCCTCTGTGGGAGGTATATCATCTGTGTCCTCTGTATCCCCCCAGCCACACTCCAGTGATGCCCACGAGCTGCGTTGGGTGCCACCCTGCTGTGATTCCTCCTCCTCCTCATCTTCCTCATTCTCCTCGTCCTCCAGAACTGTGCCCTGGCTTGATTATTTTTGACCTGGCCTATGCTGGTGCAGGAACCCACCCTCCGAGCCACTTGCGAATGACTGGCCTGATAACTGTGGATATGAACCCTCTTCCTCCTCCTCATCCTCCTGTGCCACATCCTCTTCCCTTCCATCATGGCCCGAAGTGTTTTTTCAAGGACACATAGAAGTGGGATAGTAACGCTGAGAACAGCGTCATCAGCACTGGCCATGTTGGTGGAGTACTCAAAACACTGCAATACGCTACACAGGTCTCGCATGGAGGCCCACTCGTTGGTGGTGAAGTGTTGCTGTTCGCAGGGCGACTGACCCGTGCATGCTGCAGCTGAAACTCCACTATTGCCTGCTGCTGCTCGCACAGTCTCTCCAGCATGTGCAAGGTGGAGTTCCATTTTGTGGGCATGTCGCATATGAGGCGGTGAGCGGGAAGGCCGAAGTTCCGCTGCAGTGCAGACAGGCGAGCAGCAGCAGGGTGAGAACGCCGAAAGTGCGCACAGATGGCCCGCACTTTATGCAGCGGCTCTGACATATCCGGGTAGTTTTTTAGAAAATTCTGTACCACCAAATTCAGCACATGCGCCAGGCAAGGGATGTGCGTCAAACCGGCTCGGCCCAGAGCCGCTACGAGATTTTGGCCATTGTCGCACATCACCAGGCCGGGCTTGAGACTCAGTGGCAACAACCACTCATTGGTCTATTGTTCAATGCCCGTCCACAGCTCCAGCGCAGTGTGGGGTTTATCCCCCAAACATATCAGTTTTAAAACAGCCTGCTGTCGTTTACCCTTGGATGTGCTGATGTTGGTGGTGAAGGTGTTACGCTGAGAGGATGTGTGGGTGGTCGAGGAGGAGGAAGCACAGTAGGAGGAGGAGGAGGCAACAGGAGGCAAAGAGAAATGCCTTGCAATCCTCAGTGGTGGAAGGACATGCGCCAAATGGCTAGCCGGCTCAGGCCCACCCGGCACTACATTTGCCCAGTGTGCAGTTAGCGAGATATAGCGTCCCTGCCCGTGCTTACTGGTCCATGTATCAGTGGTTATGTGGACCTTGCCACAGATGGCGTTGCGCAGTGCACACTTGATCTTGTCCCCAACTTGTTTGTGCAGGGAAGGGATGGCTCGTCTGGAAAAGTAGTGGCGGCTGGGAACCACGTACTGTGGGACAGCCACCGCCATCAGGTTTTTGAAACTGTCCACCAGACGGAATAACAGCATTTCAAAGGCCAGGAATTTTGAAATGCTGGCATTCAGGGCCAGGGATCGTGGGTGTGTAGGGGGGTACTTCCTCTTTCTCTCCAGTGTTTGGGAGATTGACAGCTGTAAGCTTCCATGGGACCATGTAGAAATGCTTGGGGACGGTGGCGGACATGGTGGCGTTGCTGTCATATCGTCTGTTTGCTTGGTGGCAGGTGACACTGTCACTGTAGAGGAAGAGGCCGAGGCAGCAGCAGAAGAGGAAGCAGGAGGAGGCCGAGACCTTTCTTGGATTTTGAGGTAATTATTCCAATGCAGCTTGTGCCTTGAATTTAGATGCCTGGTCATGGGGGTTGTGTTCAGGTTGAGAACATTTATGCCCCGGCTCAGGCTATCATTGCACAGCTTGCAAACCACTCGTATCTTGTCGTCAGCACATTGTCTGAAGAACTGCCACATGGGGGAACACCTTTGAGCTGCCTTTGGTGTGCTAGGTCCCTGGGTGCGGTGGGTAGTAGCAGGCATACTGTCTAGGGGACGCTCGCTCCACTTTTGCAACCTGCTTCCTCTTTTGCTGTGCTGGTGCCGCTGTGCGACCACCACATCATCTTCCACCCACCCTTCACCACTGCCCTCCTTGTCAGTCTGCACACTGAGGCAAGCTGCAGCAGTTGGCACCTGTGTTTCGTCATCATCAGAGATGTGCTGCGCTGGTGTTTCCATGTCCTCATCCTGCAACAGAAGTGGTTGGGCATCGGTGCACTCAATGTCTTCCACTTCTGGGGCAGCGCTATGTGGATGGCCCACGGAAAGCACACCAGGAGAGTAATCAAAAAGCATAAGAGTCTCTTGCAGGACTTGGGGCTCAGACTGCTTGGCTAATTTACAAGGGGCTGAGGTGAAAGATAGATGGCCATGGGGTTCAGGTGCCAACTCTGAGCATTCATCAAGGGAGGGAGACAATGTGAAGGAACTGGAGGCATTGTCAGCCACCCAATCTACTATGGCCTGTACTTGTTCTGGCCTCACCAATCGTTGAGGGGCATTCGGGCCTACCATATACAGGTGAAGGTTCTGTTGGCTACCTGAGGAAGGTGTTACCCTTGTGCGTTTAGCTGGCACACCTCGACCACGTCCTCTCCTACCCCAACAGGAGGTTCACCAACACCACCAACACCAGCAGCACCAGCATCACCAGCAGCACCATGGCCACGTCCCTTATTTGCTCTCCTCATTGTGGCCGCAAATGTACTATGTAGCCCTATGTAAGTATTTATTAATAACAATGAATACCTTTTTTTTTTTTAAAACACCAATGTATGCAGACTTTTTATTTTGGTGCAAGAAATGCACCGCTCACACCAACAGCTGGAAGCTCTCCCTTTAGAACTAGGAGATGATTTTTGAACAATAATGTGTCACTAACAGCAACAACTAGAACCTCTCCCTTTAGAACTAGGAGATGAGTTTTGAACAATAATGTGTCATTTACAACAACAGCTGGAAGCTCTCCCTTTAGAACTAGGAGATGGTTTTTGAACAATAATGTGTCACTAAAAGCAACAGCTAGAACCTCTCCCTTTAGAACTAGGAGATGATTTGTGAACAATAATGTGTCTCTCACACCAACAGCTGGAAGCTCTCCCTTTAGAACTAGGAGATGATTTTTGAACAATAATGTGTCACTAACAGCAACAGCTAGAACCTCTCCCTTTAGAACTAGGAGATGAGTTTTGAACAATAATGTGTCATTTACAACAACAGCTGGAAGCTCTCCCTTTAGAACTAGGAGATGGTTTTTGAACAATAATGTGTCACTAAAAGCAACAGCTAGAACCTCTCCCTTTAGAACTAGGAGATGATTTGTGAACAATAATGTGTCACTTACAGCAACAGCTGGAAGCTCTCCCTTTAGAACTAGGAGATGATTTTTGAACAATAATGTGTCACTTACAGCAACAGCTAGAACCTCTCCCTTTAGAACTAGGAGATGATTTTTGAACAATAATGTGTCACTTACAGCAACAGCTGGAAGCTCTCCCTTTAGAACTAGGAGATGATTTTTGAACAATAATGTGTCACTAACAGCAACAGCTAGAACCTCTCCCTTTAGAACTAGGAGATGATTTTTGAACAATAATGTGT
>BLSH010445687.1:95626-116808 GCA_018402905.1 Glandirana rugosa
GCGGGCGGATTTGACCAACGATCTAGCGGAGGGCTGACCGCAGATCGTTGGTCACTGCATTCTCTCTCCTCTCCTCCTGACTGCACGGTTACTCCGAGGCGAGTCGTGATCTTCGGCGGCGACGGGCGGGGCGGAGGTGACCAACGATCTAGCGGACGACTAACTTCGTTTTTAATAGGGGCTCAGGTGCTCAGAAGGCGCGGAGGAGGACGTCCGCCTCGGTCTCCTCTCTCTGACGTCGGAGGCGGGGCGGGCAGCGGCGGCTTCTAGTGCTGAGCGGAGCCTCGCTGGCACGTCAGTCTCCGCTCTCCTCTCTCTTACGTCACTGGTTGCTAGACGCCAATCAGCAGGCGATCTAGCAACCAGTGGAGGCGGGGCGGGCAGCGGCGGCTTCTAGTGCTGAGCGGAGCCTCATTGGCACGTCAGTCCTCCTCTCCTCTCTCTTACGTCACTGGTTGCTAGACGCCAGTCGGGAGGCGATCTAGCAACCAGTTTAGGCGGGCGGGCTGCAGTGACTAGGCAGACGGAGCGGCGGCATTTTCTGGGGTCATTTTTTTTCTCACTCGAGTATAAGCCGAGGGGGTACTTTTTCAGCACAAAAAATGTGCTGAAAAAGTCGGCTTATACTCGAGTATATACGGTAAATATAAATTGAATGAATATTGTGAACAGGCAGAAAGAAATAAAACTATTTTATGGTGTTGATTTCTAATTCTTCGTTTAAGCCATTAGGCGAAAGAGATTGACGGGTATATATTCAGAACTTTTCAGCTCTGCATAGTCTAGAGAAAAGTTCTGCTTCAGATAAATTCTTAGATATAGCCTCAATAACCCAAACCTGTAGGCCGGCAGTAGACTTATCATGGTGCTCCAAAAAATGTTGTGGAACACTATGTTGGCTGCAGCCTTCCTCCACGAAGCGATAATGTTTTGGAGGTTAGGAGCCCACCTGACTCCCATGCACAGACCTCCTGTTGGGTGGAGCCCTGAGCCATAGTCAGGTCCCAACTAATAGCCCAGCACACAGATGTGCAATCAGCGTGCCTGTCTCTCTAAAAATCTGGCGTAAACCAGCAATCTTCCAAGTAGCATGGGGTCCCACTGCCACATATCCTCCCCCCTTGTTTTGAACCGGAAACCATGGATGGGACACCTCGTGCCAGCCATTAGCTGCGTAGGCCCATTTCTTTTTCGGGTATGTTTCCACCAGCACTTCCCCTTGGCACCTCTGTGCCAACTATCAGCAGCAGGAGTCAGTGGTGTAGCTAGAATCTTCAGGGACCCAATGCAAGAAACCATAAAGGGCCCCCCTGAACCCTGGATGGGGCCCTTTCCCCTGAGCCTGGTAGTGGAATGCCAGGGATCGCTCGCAAGTGGGTGGCTGCATATAAAGGAACCAATCTCTCCATTCCCCCCTCCTCCTCTCCCTTCTGCAGGCATTCAGGGGCTGCAGGAGGAAAATGAAGAGATTGCTTACTCTATGCCAGTGTTTCTCAATCTTTTTCCAGTCAGGGCATCCTTGAAGTATAACCCTAGGCGAATGAGGCTGCACTGCAACTACTCTGCAACTGTGGGCATTCCGATAAGCCCCCTGCCCGCACACCCCGACAACCACCAGCCAGGGAGCTTGTCCTCATCAACATGGGGACAAGGTGTTTTGGGGGGACCCCAAAGAACTCTCCCCATGTCGTTGTCCCCTGCTGTTGAAAATAACTTTAAAAATTGTAACAACATGCCCCTGTTAAACAAGTGCAGAAAAACTGGGCTTTTGGTGTTGGTGGTGCCAGAACACTGTAACCCCTAATAGTCACTCTTGTTGGGCAAGGGAACGGGACCTGCTGTTGAAAATTATTTTAAAAATTGTAATGACATGCCCCTGTTAAACAGTTGCAGAAAACTTGAGCCTTGGGTGTTGGTGGTGCCAGAACACTGTAGCCCCTCACAGTTACTCTTGTTGGGCGCCGGAATGGGCCCTGCAGTTTAGAATGATTTAAAAAATTTTAACGACATGCCCTTGTTAAACAGGGGCACAAGAATTGGGCCTTGGGTGTTGGCAGTGCCCTAAACCCAAAATATTGCATCATCAAGATTCAAGAATAGGATAGGCAGCATAGGCAGTCTTCAAGGAATCCCAGATCCTATTCCCTAGCAAATTCAATCAATTACATCAGCATCAGGGGCTTCATTGCTGCTGATCCAGGACAGATTCATTTTTATAAATGTGAGTCTATCAACGGAGTCTGTGGACAGGCACACTCTTTGATCCATTACAAACTCTCCAGCAGCACTGAATTTCTGTTCAGAAAGCATGCTGGATACAGGACAGGCCAGTAGCTTGATTGCATATTGAGCAAATTTGGGCCAGGAGTCCATCCTCAAGACCCAGTAACTCAGTGGATGCTCAGTTGGAAAGGTCTCCAAGTCTGCCCTTGACCTGAGATATTCCTGCACCATATAATGCAGACACAGCCGATGGTTGCTTGACCCTATCAGATCTGGGCGCTGTGGACTGAAGAACTGTTTAAAGGCATCGGTCAGCTGGCCATCTTCTCCAAAGATCTTCCTCTGACCGAACGAAGCCTCAGAAACTCTTTGTCCAGCACCAGGAAATGGTGACCTCCCAGAGTCTGAAAAGGCATTGCACAAACTTTTCTTCAAGACATCCTGAAGATGTTTCATCCCTCTCCTTGATGCCACAAACCCTTGGGTCTTTTCTTAGGCTTTGCAGAATCAGGGAGCCCATGCAGCATAAGTTTGAGGAGGCATGAGAGTCCTCTGGGCCACTAAGGATGATATTGACAGGAACTACCTCCTATGAGCCACGTACAACTCCTTGGGTTTCTGGGGACTGAAAACCATCCCTTGAAGACTGCTGCATGTTATCCTCTTCATCCATGCTGACACAATCCTCCTCCTCCTCTTCTTCCTGTGTGTTTGGCAGCCCTGCAGGAATGCTACCTGCATAAAGGGGGCCTTGAGAGGAAAGGAAGTCCTCCTCTTCCTCCCACTGTGCTGCCTCAAGTGCCTTGTCCATGACTCCATGAAGCGTGTTCTCCAGCAGGAAGACTAGAGGGACAGTGTCACTAATGCATGCATTGTCGCTGCTCACCATCCTTGTGGCCTCCCCAAATGGTGACAGGACCATGCATGCATCCTTGATAATTAGCCACTGGCACGGCGAAAAGAAGCCAAGCTCGCCTGAGCCTGTCCTGGCCCTCTGCTGTGTGTGTAGCCAGATGCAGCCTTGCCAATGTTGAGTTCCACCTGGTGGAATGTCAGCCAGCTAAGCACTGGCATTATATGACCGCCGGAAATGACCACAGACTTTTCTGGCCTGCCTCAGAATATCTAGTAAGCCTGGATACATGGTCAAGAAATGCTGCACCATCACACCACAGGACGTGTGCCAAGCAAGGAACACGTGTCAAATGTCCCTGCCGGAGGACAGAGAGAAGGTTGGTGCCATTGTCGCATACAACCATTTCTGGCTCAAGCTGCCATGGCGTTAACCACCTCTAAAGCTGCCCCCACAGAGCTGACAAAATCTCTGCCCCAGTGTGGCTCCTGTACCCTAGACAGACCAACTGAAGCACCGCATGGCATCTTTTAGCCTGACTGCTTTTGTAGCCCCTTAGGGCTTAGGGAGCACTGCTGGTTCAGTGACACTTCTGCAGAAGAGGCCACAGAGGAAGAAGAAGAGGAGGGGGTGGAGGAAGCAGATGTAGCAGAATCACCACCATCTTTTTGGAGGTGTGGTGGCGGAATTAGTTCCAACGCTGAACCCTGTCCTGCATCCTACCCAGCTGCCAGCAGAGTTACCCAGTGCCTCATGAAGGAAAGGTATCTGTCCCTGACCATGCCTGCTGGACAATGAGTCAGCGGTAATATGAACCTTGCTGCTTACTGCCCTGTCCAACGATGCCAAAACATTGCCTTCCACATGACGATAGAAAGCTGGAATAGCCTTACGTAAAATTAAATTTCTTTTTGGAACCTGCCACTGTGGTACAGCACATTCCACAAATTCACGAAAGGGGTCAGAATCTACCAGCTGAAAATGCAGCAGTTGTAGTGCTAGCAATTTGGCCAAGCTAGCATTTAGACCCTGAGCATGTGAATGGCTGGGACAGTATTTTATTTTACAGTTCAGCAACTGGGGTAGGAAAATATGCCTGCTGAATTCAACTGGTGGTGTACTGGTAGCAGATTGGCTGCAAGTACTTGTTGCACCCATTGCTATACTTTCATTCCTCTCAGTGCAGGTTTTTGAGAGGACTGGAAGTATAGTAAGGGTTGAGATCACAGATGAGGAGTAAGTTGAAGTCCGCCTTGTTTTATGATGTGGGTCTTTCAGGTGCTGTTGCCAATGGCCTGCATGGCAGGCCATCATATGTCTTGTCAAGTATGTGGTGCCCAAGTCGCTGGTGTTCTGGCCGTGCTTGATCTACTTCAGACATAGATTGCAAACAGCAATGGTGCGATCTAATTCACATGTGTTGAAAAAAGCCCACACCAATGAACTTTTGGAAGTCAGTGGGGAGTGAGCAGCACCTTGCACCTGTGGAGTTCTGTGATGTGATGCAATAGGGTGGCTGCCCTTAAGCTGGCCCCTGGAGGACATCCTGCCTTGTTGCAGTTGTGCCTCCTCCTCCTCACTTTCCTCCTCTCTTCTCTCAGGTACCCACGTACAGTCAGTGTCCTCATAATCCTCTCCCTCCTCATCACTGGAGCAAACTTGGCAGTATACTGCAGCTGGGGGAACATGACTGCTAATTTCTTGCCCTTCTGTGGCACCCCCTCTCTCTAGGCTCATATTACTACCTTCCTCAACCTGGGAACAAACATAGGAGCCTTCAAATTGCTGTGCATCCTCCATCTGCATGTAACCGACACAATGGTCGAATAATTCTGGTGACTACCCCGTGCATGATGGTGGGGCTACAGAAGGAGTAACTGTGGACAAGGATCTAGTGGAATAGGCCGCTTTGGCTGCTTGAATGCAAGCAGACTAAGGACATTGATTATTGGAATGCTGCCGGCACTGGGGAGCTACAGTTCATTGAGGGAACCATGAATGCAAACATGTACTGTGACATACTGAAGAAGAGCATGATCCCCTACCCTCAGAAACTGGGCCGCAGGGCAGTATTCCAACATGATAACGACCCCTAACACACCTCCAAGATGACCACTGCCTTACTAAAGAAGCTGAGGGTAAAGGCCAAGCATGTCTCCAGACCTAAACCCTATTGAGCATCCGTGGGGCATCTTCAAACAGAAGGAGGATGCGCGCAAGGTCTCTAGCATCCACCAACTCCGTGATGTCGTCATGGAGGAGTGGAAGAAGACTCCAGTGGCAACCTGTGAAGCTCTGGTGAACTCCACGCCCAAGGGTTAAGACAGTGCTGGAAAATAATTGTGGCAACACAAAATAGTCACACTTTGGACCCAATTTGGACGTTTTCACTTTTTGGAAGCCGTTTAGACATTAATGGCTGTGTATTGAGTTATTTTGAGGGGAAAGCAAATTTACACTTTTATACAAGCTGTACGCTCATTACTTTACATTGTAGGGATATATATACACAGTATCTCACAAAAGTGAGTACACCCCTCACATTTTTGTAAATATTTATTTATTCTATCTTTTCATGTGACAACATTGAAGAAATTACACTTTGCTACAATGTAAAGTAGTTAGTGTACAGCTTGTATAACAGTGTAAATGTGCTGTCCCCTTAAAATAACTCAACACACAGTCATTCATGTCTAAACCGCTAGCAAAAAAAGTGAGTACACCCCTAAGTGAAACTGCCCAAATTGGGCCCAATTAGCCATTTTCCCTCCCCGGTGTTATGGGACTTGTTATTGTTACATGGTCTAGGGTGTGAATGAGGAGCAGGTGTGTTACATTTGGTGTTATCGCTCTCACTCTCTCACACTGGTTACTGGAATTTCAGCATGGCACCTCATGGCAAAGAACTCTTTGAGAATCTGAGAAAAATAATTTTAGCTCTACATAAAGATGGCATAGGCTATAATAAGATTGCCAAGACTCTGAAACTGAGCTGCAGCACGGTGAATGACAAGACCATACAGCGGTTTAACAGGACATGTTCCACTCAGAACAGACCTCGCCATGGGCAACCAAAGAGGTTTTGTACACATGCTCAGTGTCATATCCAGAGGTTGTCTTTGGGAAATAGGCGTATGAGTGCTGCCAGCATTGTTGCAGAGGTTGAAGGGGTGGGGGGGTCAGCCTGTCAGTGCTCAGACCGTACGCAGCACACTGCATCAAATTGGTCTGCAAGGCTGTCATCCCAGAAGGAAGCCTTTTCTAAAGATGATGCACAAGAAAGCATGTCCTGTGGTCTGATGAGACAAATAAAAACGTATTTGGTTCAGATGGTGTGAAGCGTGTGTGGCGGCAACCAGATGAGGAGTACAAAGACAAGTGTGTCTTGCCTACAGTCAATCATGGTGGTGGGAGTGTTATGGCCTTAGGTTGCATGAATGCTGCTGACACTGGGGAGCTACAGTTCATTGAGGGGACCATGAATGCCAACATGTACTGTGACATACTGAAGCAGACCATGATCCCCTCCCTTTGGAGACTGGGCCGCAGGGCAGAATTTTAACATGATAACGACCCCAAACACACCTCAAAGACCACCACTGCCTTGTTAAAGAAGCTGAGGGTAAAGGTGAAGGACTGGCCAAGCATGTCTCCAGACTTAAACCCTACTGAACACCTGTGGGGCATCCTCAAACAGAAGGTGGAGGAGCGCAGGGTCTCTAACATCTACCAGCTCCGTGATGTCATCATGGAGGAGTGGAAGAGGACTCCAGTGGCAACCTGTGAAGCTTTGGTAAACTCCATGCCCAAGAGGGTTAAGGCAATGCTGGAAAATAATGGTGGCCACACAAAATATTGCCACTTTGGGTCTAAGTTGGACATTTTCATTTAGGGGTGTACTCACTTTTGTTGCCAGCGGTTTAGACATTAATGGCTGTGTGTTGAGTTATTTTGAGGGGACAGCAAATTTACACTGTTATACAAGCTGTACACTCACTACTTTACATTGTAGAAATGTGTAATTTCTTCAGTGTTGTCACATCAGACCACATTACATGGTTCCAGTAATCCATGTCCTTAGTCTGCTTGTATTCAGCTTTCTTGTGCATTATCTTTAGAAGAGGCTTCCTTCTGGGACTACAGCCATGCAGACCAATTTGATGCAGTCTGTGGCGTATGGTCTGAGCACTGACAGGCTGACCCCCCCACCCCTTCAACCTCTGCAGCAATGCTGGCAGCACTCATATGTCTATTTCCCAAATACAACCTCTGGATCTGACTCTGAGCATGTGCACTCAACTTCTTTGGTTGACCATGGCGAAGTTTGTTCTGAGTGGAACCTGTCCTGTTAAACCAATGTATGGTCTTGGCCACTGTGCTGCAGCTCAGTTTCGTGGTCTTAGCAATCATCTTATAGCCTAGGCCATCTTTATGTAGAACAAAGATTTGTTTTTTCAGATTCTCAGAGAGCTCTTTGCCATGTGGTGCCATGTTGAACTTCTAGTGGCCAGTATGAGAGTGAGAGAGAGATAACACCAAATTTAACACACCTGCTCCCCATTCAAACCCAAGACCTTGTAATACGAACATGACACCGGGGGGCGGAAAATGTCTAATTGGGCCCAATTTGGACATTTTCACTTAGGGGTGTACTCATTTTTGTTGCCAGCAGGTTAGACATTAATGGCTGTGTATTGAGTTATTTTGAGGGGACAGCAAATTTACACCGTTATACAAGCTGTACATTCATTACTTTACATTGTAGCAAAGTGTCATTTCCTCAGTGTTGTCACATGAAAAGATAGAATAAAATATTTACAAAAATGCAAGGGGTGTATATATATATATATACACACACACACACACACTAGGCTGTATATATACACAGTTGTGCTCATAAGTTTACATACCCTGGCAGAATTTATGATTTCTTGGCCCTTTTTCAGAGACTATGATTGAGAACACGAAAACTTTTCTTTCATTCATGGTTAGTGTTTGGCTGAAGCCATTTATTGTCAATCAAATGTGTTTACTCTTTTTAAATCATAGTGACAACAGAAACTACCCAAATGACCCTGATCAAAAGTTTACATACCCCAGTTCTTAATACTGTGTATTACCCCCTTTAACATTAAGCTTGAAGTCTTTTGTGGTATTTGTAGATGAGGCTCTTTTTCTTCTCAGATGGTAAAGCTGCCCATTCCTCTTGGCAAAAAGCCCCCAGTTCCTGGAAATTCTTGGGCTGTCTTGCAAGAACTGCACGTTTGAGATCTCCCCAAAGTGACTCAATGATATTGAGGTCAGGAGACTGAGATGGCCACTCCAGAACCTTCACTTTATTCTGCTGTAGACAATGACGGGTCGACTTGGCTTTGTGTTTTGGATCATTGCCATGTTGCAATGTCCAAGTACATCCCATGCACAGCTTCCTGGCTGATGAATGCAAATGTTCCTCCAGTATTTTTTGATAACATACTGCATTCACCTTGCCATCAATTTGACCAAATTTCCTGTGCCTTTGTAGCTCACACATCCCCAAAACATTAGCGATCCACCTCCGTGTTTCACAGGCTATGTTGACTCCTCTTCAAATGTAGGGTTTATGGTTGTGGCCAAAAAGCTCAATTTGGTCTCATCACTCCAAATGACTTTGTGCCAGAAGGTTTGAGGCTTGTCTCTGTGCTGTTTGGCTTATTGTAAGCAGGATACTTTGTGGCATTTGCGTAGTAATGGCTTTCTTCTGGTGACTCGACCATGCAGCCTATCTTTCTTCAAGTGCCTCCTTATTGTGCATTTTGAAACAGCCACATCACATGTTTTCAGAGAGTCCTGAGGTTATTTGTGGGTTTTTCTTTACATCCTGAACAATTTTCATGGCAGTTGTGGCTGAAATTTTAGTTGGTCTACCTGACCATCGTTTGGTTTCACCAGAACCCCTCATTTTCCACTTCTTGATTAGAGTTTGAACACTGCTGGCATTCTCAATTCTTTGGATGTCTTTTTATATTCCTTTCCTGTTTTATACGGTTCAACTACCTTTTCTCGCAGATCCTTTGACAATTCTTTTGCTTTCCCCATGACTTAGAATCCAAAAACATCAGTGCAGCACTAGATGAAAGATGCAAGAGTCTGTCAGGCATCCAGAAACTCATTGACCTTTTATACACACACACACACACAAATTACAAGCAAACAGATCACAGGTGAGGAGGGTTACCTTTAATAGCCATTCAAACCCATTTGTGTCAACCTGTGTACATGTAATCAGGCCAAAATCACCAAGGTATGTAAACTTTTGATCAGGGTCATTTGGGTAGTTTCTGTTGTCATTATGATTTAAAAAGAGTAAACACAGTTGATTGATAACAAATGGCTTCAGCCAAACACTAACCATGAGTGAAAGAAACATTTTTGTGTTATCATTCATATTCTATGAAAAATGGCCAAGAAATCATAAATTCTGCCAGGGTATGTAAACTTATGAGCACAACTTTTTTAAAACTTGTTGACTGTATGGCGTGGATATAGGGCAGCAAGTTGGCTCGCTGTCTATAAATGGTGATCCGCTCAGCCACAGTTACCCGCCGCACACTCCGTGAACGTGGCCATGGGTCAGGCGGACTCATTGTCTGCCGGTGACCTGCGATCGTCTGATATAGCAGAAAAGCGGGGAACCGCCAATGTAAGCACGTCGGTTCTCCGCTCTGTCAGGCACCATGACAGAGATCTACTGATGCCTGTGATCGGGTTCAGTTAGATCTGTCATCTGCCAGTCCAGTACCCATACAGTTAGAACACACATAGGGAACACATTAAACCCCTTTATTGCCCCCCCTCCAGGTTAACCCCTTCCCTGCCAGTGACATTTATACAGTAATCAAAGGCTATTTTTAGCTCTGGTCGCTGTATAAATGTCAATGGTCCTAAAAAGTGTCAAAAAAGGTCTGATACGTCTGCCGCAATATTGCAATCCCGATAAAAAATCGCAGATTACTAGTAAAAAAAACTTCTAGTGGTTTGTAAACACGGCAAAATTTGCACAAACCAATCAATATACGCCTATTTCAATTTTTTTACCACAAATATGTAGAAGAATATATATAGGCCTAAACTGATGAATACATTTGTTTTTTTTATGTATTTTTTTTGGACATGTATTATAGCAAAAAGAAAAAATATTGTTTTTTTTTTTTTAAATTGTCACTTTTTTTTGCTTATAGTGCAAAAAAATGAAAACCGCAGATGTGATTAAATACCACCAAAAGAAGGCTCTATTTGTGGGACAAAAAGGACGTCAATTTTGTTTGGGTACAACGTCGCACGACCGCGCAATTGTCAGTTAAAGCGACACAGTGCCGAATCGCAAAAAGTGCTCTGGTCAGGAAGGGGGCAAATCCTTCATGGGCTGAAGTGGTTAATACACTGCCTGCATTGACTGTATATATATTCTACACTGCCTGACTGTAATATATACTACACCAATATATAGTCTACACTGTCTGCACTGTAATATATACTACACTGACTACACACTCGGTTCTCCGCTCTGTCAGGCACCATGACAGAGATCTACTGATGCCTGTGATCGGGTTCAGTTAGATCTGTCATGCCCCTGCCAGTCCAGTACCCATACAGTTAGAACACACATAGGGAACACATTAAACCCCTTTATTGCCCCCCCTCCAGGTTAACCCCTTCCCTGCCAGTGACATTTATACAGTAATCAAAGGCTATTTTTAGCTCTGGTCACTGTATAAATGTCAATGGTCCTAAAAAGTGTCAAAAAAGGTCTGATACGTCTGCCGCAATATTGCAATCCCGATAAAAAATCGCAGATTACTAGTAAAAAAAACTTCTAGTGGTTTGTAAACACGGCAAAATTTGCACAAACCAATCAATATACGCCTATTTCAATTTTTTTACCACAAATATGTAGAAGAATATATATATAGGCCTAAACTGATGAATACATTTGTTTTTTTATGTATTTTTTTTGGACATGTATTATAGCAAAAAGAAAAAATATTGTTTTTTTTTTTTAAATTGTCACTTTTTTTTGCTTATAGTGCAAAAAAATGAAAACCGCAGATGTGATTAAATACCACCAAAAGAAGGCTCTATTTGTGGGACAAAAAGGACGTCAATTTTGTTTGGGTACAACGTCGCACGACCGCGCAATTGTCAGTTAAAGCGACACAGTGCCGAATCGCAAAAAGTGCTCTGGTCAGGAAGGGGGCAAATCCTTCATGGGCTGAAGTGGTTAATACACTGCCTGCATTGACTGTATATATATTCTACACTGCCTGACTGTAATATATACTACACTAATATATAGTCTACACTGTCTGCACTGTAATATATACTACACTGACTACACACTCTATCCACTAACTAAACTGATTTTTAACCACTTAAGGACCAAGCCTCTTTTTGAGATTTGGTGCTTACAAATTAAAATCATTTTTTTTGCTAGAAAATTACTTAGAACCCCCAAACATTATATATATATATATATATTTCAAACAGCCTAGAGAATAAAATGGCAGTCGGTGCAATACTTTATGTCACACTGTATTTGATCAGCAGGCTTACAAGCGCAATTTTTTTGGAAAAAAAAATACTTTTTTAAATTAAAAAATAAGACAACAGTAAAGGTAGCCCAATTTTTTCTATATTGCAAAAGATAATGTTACGCTGAGTAAATTGATACCCAACATGTCATGCTTCAACATTGAAAACCCATACCAGACTGAAGGGCCTGGTATGCTCTTGGAGGGGGAACCCAATGCCATTTTTTTTTTAAATTTGGCATGGAGTTTCCCCTAAAAATTCATACCAGACACAAAATGGCTGGTATTGTAACAATCAAAGTCGGATCCCTGTTCATTGAAGTTGGTTGGATGTTGGACTTCATGTCGCAGAGCAAAGTCGGATCCACAGTCGTATGACTGTCGTGTTGTACCAGTGTGAACCCGGCCTCACACATGCAACAGGAACAGTCTTACCATTCCAGGTAGCAGGTGTTGAAACCTTCAATTGAGGGCATAGTCCCTTCTTGGCTGTGCGCTCACATGCTAATGCCCCCACATGGACACAGGGCAACATTGCAGCCTACATCCACCAATATGGTATAAATATATGAAATTTAACCACTTCAGCCCAGGAAGGATTTACCCCCTTCCTGACCAGAGCACTTTTTGCAATTCTGCACTGTGTCGCTTTAACTGACAATTGCCCGGTCGTGCAACGCTGTACCCACAGGAGATTAACTCCCTTTTTTTCCCACAAAAGAGCTTTCTTTTGGTGGTATTTGATCACATCTGTGGTTTTTATGTTCTGCGCTATAAACAAAAAAAAGAGTGACAATTTTGAAAAAAAAAAAACAATATTTTTTACTTTTTGCTATAACACATAGCCAAAAAAATAAAAAATAAAAAAACAAATGTATTCATCAGTTTAGACCGATATTTATCCTTTCTCATATTTTTGATAAATAAAATTGCAAAAAGCGTTTATTGATTGGTTTGCACAAAAGTTATAGCGTCTACAAACCATGAGAATTCATTATGGTGTTTTTATTTATTTATTTATTTTTTTTACTGGTAATGGCGGCGATCTGCCATTTTTATTGGGACTGCAATATTGCAGTGGACAGTTCGGACATTTTTGACACTTTTTTGGGACCATTGACATTCATACAGCGATCAGATCTAAAAATAGCCACTGATTACTGTATAAATGTCACTGTCAGGGAAGGGGTTAACACTAAGGGGGCGATCAAATGGTTAAGTGTGTTCAAATGGTTAAGTCACTGTGTTCTAACTGTGTGGGGGCAGGGCTGGCACGGGCATGACAGATCTAACTGATCCTGATGACAGGGATCAGTAGATCACTGTCATGCCGCCTGTCAGAACAGGGAACCGCCGTGTTTACACCGGCGGTTCCCCATTCTTTCTCTGTAGAAGGCGATCATGGGTCACCGGCGGACATCGAGTCTGCCCGACCCATGGCCACCCTCACGTAGCATGCGGCGGGCATGAGAGCGCACTGGCTGCGCAGATCGCCATTTATAGCGGGCGGTCCACGCAGCGGAGCCAACTTGCCACAGTAAATGTATGCAAGGAGGTCGGCAAGTGGTTAAAGAGGAGCTCCAAGCTCCCCCCAAAAAAATTAAAAGTCAGCAGCTACAAATACTGTAGCTGATGACTTTTAATATTAGTGCACTTACCTGTCCAGGCATCCTCACTCAAGCCGATTCTTCAGTTGGCTAATGGGTGCTGGTGCTGCCATCTTGACTAAGGGAAACAGACAGTGAACAGACAACTGCGCTTTGTGAATGGGCTGCAGTCTTCTGGGACATGTGAAGATAGTGAGTCGGGTCATATATGGATAGAAGACCTCATGGTTAGATATCATTAGGCTTATGGAAGATCTTTTAGATAGACAAGGCGTCTGCAGCACAGCAGCGAGTATGTCCTGACCAGCTGACTTCTTCTCAGATCCTCATAGCCTTCTATTTACATCTATCACTTTTCTTATACTACACCAATATCAATTAAGCTTCTCGTTATATGGCGTTGATATGAGATTGATACATTTTCATATATCTCCATTGTTAGGCAGTGCTTTACTGCTACAGACAGCTTTGAAGAGTCCTCAAAACGCATCATTTGTCTTTATCTATGTCACTTTGGGACTGTTCTCCTATAACCATTATCCTTTTATCCTTTTATTTCATTTCTGTATTATATATATATATATATATATATATATATATATATATCTCGCTGTGAACAATATGTATGTTAGAATGTCTATTCTATTATGCTTTCTACTTTTTGTACTAATAAATGACCAAAACCTTTTATTGTTATACTCTTTAGTTTGTGCCTTTATAGTCCCATTCCCAAGAGGGGTATCTGTTCTATGTATGGAACTGAATCAGTGGCAATCAGGAACAATGTTGCTAGCTACACTGGCCTGGTAAAACTTGTCCTGCTCTGGTGGTGATCAGGAATGCTGTTGCTGGCCACACTGGTCTTGTGGCACTGAGACTGGTTTGACATTGATCAGGAAAATTTTTGCTGGCTTACACTGGTCTGGTGACACAGGGATTGTTGTTGTGGTGATCAGAAACACCATGGCTGGTTTATACTGGTCTGTCAACACTGGAACTGGTGTGGAAGCAATCAGGAATACTGCTGCTGGTTTACACTGGTCTGGTGACACTGGGACTGGTGTAACAGCAATCAGGAACATTGTTGCTGGCTTACTCTGGTCTGGTGACACTATGACTGGTGTGGTGGTGATCAAGGACACTGTGGCTGGCTGCTGTGGTCTTGTAACAATTTAATGGTGTGGCAGTGATCAGGGAGACAGGCTGGCTGCACTGGCATGGTGACACTGTACTGAGGTGGCTAGCAATCAGGGATGCTAGCTGGCTGCAATGGTATGGTAGCACTATACTAGGGTGGCTAATTATCAGGGACACTGTGGATGGCTGCACTGGTATGGTGACACTGTGTTGGGGTGGCTAGTAATCAGGAACAAAAACTAGCAATTAAAGAGTGTTTCCTACAGTGCTGGGTACTGTAGGAAACCCTCTGCTTCCTCTCACAGCCGATCATCATGAGAGGAAACAGAACACTGCCTGCAGCTTTTAATAACGTGTGTGATCACTGGGATCGATCCCAGTGATCACATGGTCAATTTAATTGGCCCTGTGCCCTACTCTGTTACCTGCTGTGTCTGATGGACACAGAGATCACAAACCTTGCCAGTCCGGACTCTAGGCATGCTCTAGAGGGTGCACATGAATGGCACCATTTTAAAACAGTCCCCCACCCTCAGGAATGAGCCATCCAGCCTTTATATACAATGATCAGACAAGTGACTAGAGAGAACCTGTATAAAGTGCAGTCATCTGGAGGTGCATGCACACTTATAGCAGCCTTTATCTAATACCCTGCTTTTGTGACTAAATGTTAGGCCCTTTTCACAGACAAAGCTTCATCATTAGCGTATAGTGCCAAGCCTTGTCTACCCCTTCCTGCCTCCTGCATGAATCTTTCTAATGGAACCCCAGATTAAAAATTGGACAGAAACCCAAACCTTTCCCCACTCTATCCAAGACTAAGAACATGTTTTTTTCTGGATACACACTTCCACCAAAAAGAACAGCATATGGCTTTAAATGAATGTAGGATTTAGTAAAGCAACAGAGCATAAATTCACTGCAATGATCATTTTATTGCAGCTGTCATTATTGTTTAATTAAATAATCTCAAATGAGCAATTGCATATTCATTTTCTCTTTACTTACACCCTGTTATTGCATTATATCTGAATAAACATTTATCATGTTTATTATATATTCACATGGAATGTATTATTCAATATTGACTGATACCGTTAATTGCCTCAAACCCAGCTTTGTGTTGTTATATGAAAATTATTGCTATTGGGAATTCGATAATTAACAGGTCATATCAAATTGCAGGGAATGTGTTACCCTTGCCAGAAGTGGAGCCTTCGGTAATTAGGGAGAGGTCATCATGGTATAGATGATGAAAACAATAATGTGTAATGGAATTTCAACAATTATGCATTTGACTTTATATTCATTAATTAATATTCAAAATATTAGAAAACATTATTAATATTCAAAATATTAGAAAACAATGAGGATTTAAGATTAGCATATTGTTCAGTGTGTACTCTTTTTAAACCACCAACCTGGTTCTGAGATAATTTCATTTTAGTTACTTTACAATTTTTACATTTTTATAATGTTGTTCAATAGCTATTATTACCCTATATATAGTTTTACTATATGCAATCATTGGTTTACAAATAAACCTTTAACATATGACAGAAAAATCCCAGAGAACTATAAGTTATTTATAGAAAAAATAAACCAGTTGAAGCTGCTGTTCGGCTGCCAATTTTCTGCAGGGCTTCTTCAATTTTCAACTGGAAGAATGTTGGATGGGAGGGTACCAACAGGGCTACCCATGGCTCAAATTTCACCATGAATCAACTAAAATTTGCTTCATGTATGACCAACTTAACCACCTCAATAATGGACACTTTTACCTGCTTCCTGTCCAGGCCAGTTTTCAGATTTCAGCGCTCTCACACTTTGGATGACAATTTTTTTGAGACAGATAGAGATTTATTTTAGTAGTATTTAAAGGAGAAGTAGAGCCAATGCTTGCACTTCCCTTGTGGATCACAGGAGTGCAGTTCGTTCTGCACTCCTATGACCCGTTTTCAGCAGACAGTGGGCTGAAGCCTGCTGTCAGTGAATGTCACAGAGCCGGTCTAGGCTCGGGCAAGATCGCGACAACGGAGTTGGGATTCGCCCACATGCCTGGACCGATACCTGACTCAGGCTCTCAGCGAGAAGCTGAGAGCCTGAGCCAGCCGCTCCCACCCCTCCACAGCCCAGCACTCCAGTGAGCATGGGGGGGGCAAAGCAGAAAGCTGCTGACTGACAGCCACCAGCTCTCTGCTCAGGGAGCATTGAGAACTGAGCAATCACTCGGTTCTCAGTGTTAGAGGCGCTGGAGGGCAGATGCAGCATCAGACCGATGAGCATCCACCTAGGTAAGTATGATTCGTAAAGAAAAACAAAACCCATACATCTCTTTCAACCACTAGGGATGGGCTGAACACCTTCCAGTTCGGTTCGCACCAGAACATGCGAACAGACAAAAAATTTGTCCGAACATTCGAACACCATTAAAGTCTATGGGACCCGAACATGAAAAATCAAAACTGCTCATTTTAAAGGCTTATATGCAAGTTATTGCAATTTATTGCCATAAAAAGTTTACGGGGACCCGGGTCCTGCCCTAGGGGACATGTATCAATTCAAAAAAAGTTTAAATCGATCATTTTTTCAGAAGCAGTGATTTTAACAATGCTTAAAGTGAAACAATAAAAAGGAAATATTCCTTTAAATAATGTGCCTGGGGGGGTCCCCTTAGTCTGCCTGTAAAAGGGCGCACCTCTGTGATGTTTAGAACAGTGCCACCGCGAAATATCATTTGTAAAGGAAAAATTGTCATTTAAAATCGCAGCTGTAATGTATTGCCGGTTCCAATAAAATCACCGAAAAAATTTGCGTAGGGCCCCCCCCCAGTCCATACCAGGCCCTTCTGGTCTGGTATGGATTTAAAGGGGAACTCCATGCCAAAATTTAAAAAACATTTGATGTGGGGTCCCCCCTAAAAAAAAACCCTTATCCAAGCATGGAACCTAGCCGGCCAGGATAGGGGGGATGGGCGAGCGCACCCCCCTCCTGAACCATACCAGGCTACACGCCCTCAACATGCTGCAAAAGCCGCAACAGCTCCTCCTCCATGGGAGGGCTCCCACCGACTGAGCTTGCTTTGTTTTGACACTTTATTTATAGTGAAGGGCGGGGCCACCCGGTGATGTAATTGAGTGACCCGCCCCTCTGACATCACATGATGTCAGAAGGGGCGGGGTCACCCGTACATCACCAGGTGGCACGGCCCTTCACTATAAATAAACTGTCAAAAGAAAGCGAGTGCAGGCAGCGGCAATCTCCGTCTGCGCACTTTGCATTATGGGGCCGAAGTCGCGCCAAACACCCCATAATGTTCTAAATTCTGGCATCGGACAATGGAAGTTCGGCTTATGCATGGGCCAAACAGTTTGCCCAATCTCTATTAACCACCACTGGGTTTTTTTTTCATATAAACAAAAAATAATGTTTCATTTATTTTTTTTTTATTTTTTTTTAGTAGTTTCTGTTATAAAATTTTAAAATAAACAATCTTTCTTCATATTGTAGGCCAAAATGTATTCTGCTACATTTCTTTGGTGAAAATAACCCAAATCGGTGTATACTATTTGCTCTGTGTGAAAATTATAGAACAGGGGTGTCCAGCCTTTTGGGCCACATTGGAAGAATAGGCCACACCTCTTTGTGGTTCTCTGCACAGCCAGCAATTACTTGCGGTGATCTCTGCTGGCTGTAGACAAAGTGCATCCAGCAGTGATCATCACAGGTCATTTCTGGCTGTGCAGAGAGCCACAAATAGGTGCAGCCCCGGCAACTGGTCATTATTGTGAACAGGGTTGGCAACCGCATCTACCCACTGAGAGCCACAAGAGGAACTGCTGATACAATTCACACCGGCCCTAGTTGCCAGTGTTTATGTAGCATATGTATGTGCTGTATGGAGAGGTAGAGGGGGAGTTGTGTTGGGATGCAATTGAAATTTAGGGGGGAGCAGTCCACTCTGGCACCCCCATAGATCCGACCATGTAGCATTTACTCACCTGGTGCTCCTGCATTCCCTGCTGACAGTGCTATTGCAATCATGTCAGCCCTGGCATCCCTCCAGATGTGCATTTGCCTGGCTTTTCAATGCAGGCTGCCATGGTTGCTATGCTTGCACAGCATTTCCGGAATCTCTACAAACATTCCCGGGCTAAATACTAAAGTCTATGGGGCCACAGGTTGGACACCACTGTTATAGAGTCTACAAACTATAGTATATATAAATATATATTTGAAAATTGATCAGTCCTGGTGTACTGACTGTCTCATTTTTTCAGGCCCTAAAATGCCAGGACAGCACACAGACCCCCCCAAATGACATCATTTTGAAAAGTTGACAGTCTATAGTATTTGGTAAGAAGCATAGTGAGTTTTTTGAAGTTTAATTTTTTTGTCACAATTACCATATTTGGAAAATGAAGACATTAAATATTTTTTTTGTCACAAAGTTGCCATTCTAACTAGTTATTTCTCTCACACACCATAGGCATACACCCCAAAACACATTCTGCTACACCTTCCGAGTATGGATACCACATGTGTGAGGCTTTTTTACAGCTTAGATTCACAGAGGGACCCTAAATTCAAGGAGCACCTTTGGGGTTCCAGCAGCATAAATTATGCATTTAATTACGTACCTATCCATTTTTTGGAGGCCCTGGAGCACCAGGACAGTAGAGACATCCACAAAATGACCCAATTTTGGAAAGCAAACAGCCCAAGGTATTTTTTGAAAGGCATAATGAGTCTTTTGAAAATGTAATATTTCATCACACATTTCTGCAAAATGAAAAATATATTTCTGACAAACATCATAAGATTTTTTAGAATTACACCCCACAACACATTATGCAACTCCTCTCAAGTATGGTTATATCACATGTGTGAGAAATCTTCACAGCCTTCTTGAAATATTGTTTCAACATTCTTATTTTTAACATAATTGTTTTTGACTATGGAGATTTTCACAGCCTAGCCATGTTGAGGCGCCCAAAATCCAAGGATTTCTAGGGGCATAAATTATGCATCTAATTTCTGGACTAGTTATCACATTTTTGGAGGTCCTGGAGCTCCAGGACAGTGGAAATACCCACAAAATGACCCTATTTTGGAAAGTAAATACCCCAAGGTATTTTTAAGAGGCATGTTGAAGACTTAATTTTATTGCCACAAGTTTTTGGAAAATGTGGAAAGAAAATGAAAATGATTTTTGTTGGCATTTTAAGATATTTCTCACAGGTAGCATGGGCATACTTAGAGTTACACTCTAAAACACGTTCTACTACTCTTCCTGAGTGTGGTGAAACCACATGTGGGAGATGTTTCCACTATCTGGACTGATTATGTATTTTGTGTCACCTATAGCAGTCCCAGGTCCTATAAGCCAAGCAAGCCTAGCCTACTGCTACATGACTACCCCAAGGAATACCATGTTCACTGGCCTGGTGTCTTGCAGTAACATAGTCAACAGGATGTTCGGATGGATCAGTTCAGGTTGCAACCAGAGACATGGTCAGAAAACAGGCAAATGATCAGTCCAGGAAGGAAACAGGCAGAAACATGGTCAATAAACAGGCCAGGGTTAGTACAGGCAGCAGGCAGAGGCAACACTGCATTGGTGTGGTGGTGATCAGGGACACTGTATTGACTAGGGACAATATGACTGGTTTGGCATTGACTAGGGACAATATGACTCGTGTGGTGGTGATCAAGGATACTGTAACTGATGTGGTGGTGATCAGGAACAATAAGACTGGTGTGATGATGATCAGGGACAATATGACTGTTGTGATGCAATCAGGGACAATACGACTGGTGTGGTGGTGATCAGGGAAACAGTAACTGGCGTGGGGAGGATCAATGACCCTGTAACTTGTGTGGTGGTGATCAGGGACACAGTAACTGGTTTGGGGGTGATCAGGGGCACTGTAACCATTGTGGCAATGATCAGGGACACAGTAACTTGTGTGGCAGTGATTAGGGATACTGTAACTGGTGTGGCAGTGATTAGGGACAATATGACTGGTGTGGCGGTGATCAGGCACAATATGACTGGTGCAGCGGTGATTAGGGACACTGTGAGTAGGTGGCAGTGATTAGGGACACTGTGAGTGGGTGATGGTAATTAGGGACACTGAGTGGGTGGTGCTGATTAGGGACTAGGGATGGGCCCGATGTTCGAGTTGAACATCGGATATTGTCTCATTCCCCAAACAACGACTATTATGGGGCATTCGCGGCAAATTCGAGCACTGCAGAATGCCCCATAATGCACTACGAGATCGCAGTGCATTGACGTCTGATGATTAGCCAAAGCATGCACCTGACCTGCATGCTTTGGCCAATCACAGCGCACTCTGCTGCGAGAGCCATACTTGGCCAAAGGCAGGGTGGCTTTGGCCAATCATGGTTCAGGGGGCTAAGTCCAGACCCCACACTATATAAGGCTGCTTACACAGCGGCCGTATGTAGTGTGTTGGAGTGGACAGAGATAGAGAGAACTTGAGCCAGATTAAGCAGGTTAGTTAGTGGCATGCAGGCAGTGTATTGATATATATAAACAGTGTAGTATATATATATATATATATATACTCTGCATTCAGTTTAGACTATATATACAGTGCATTCAGTGTAGACTATATATACAGTCAGTGCAGGCAGTGTATTAATATATATATATATATATACAGTGTAGTATGTGTGTGTATATATATATATATATATATATATATATATATATATATATACTCTGCATTCAGCGCAGGCAGTGTATTAATATATACAGTATCT
>BLSH010445687.1:116818-146636 GCA_018402905.1 Glandirana rugosa
TATCAGATGTGACTTACGTGACATATATATCAGATTTGACTTACGTCTCATATATATATATATATATATATATATATATATATGAAGTGAAATATACATATATATAATTACGTGACGGACGTGACGGACATATATATCAGATGTGAATTACGTGACATATATATCAGATTTGACTTACGTCTCATATATATATATAATATAAAGTGAAGTATATATATATATATATATATATATATATATATACTCTGCATTCAGTTTAGACTATATATACAGTGCATTCAGTGTAGACTATATATACAGTCAGTGCAGGCAGTGTATTAATATATATATATATATATATACAGTGTAGTATGTGTGTATATATATATATATATATATATATATACTCTGCATTCAGCGCAGGCAGTGTATTAATATATACAGTATCTCACAAAAGTGAGTACACCCCTCACATTTTTGTAAATATTTTATTCTATCTTTTTATGTGACAACACTGAAGAAATGACACGTTGCTACAATGTAAAGTAGTGAGTGTACACCTTGTATAACAGTGTATATTTGCAGTCCCCTCAAAATAATTCAACACAGCCATTAATGTCTACTGACAACAAAAGTGAGTACACCCCTAAGTCAAAATGCCCAAATTGGGTCCAATTAGCCATTTCCTCCCCAATGTCATATGACTCATTAGTGTTACAAGGTCTCAGGTGTGAATGGGGAGCAGGTATGTTAAATTTGGTGTTATCGCTCTCACTCTCTCATACTGGTCACTGGAATTTCAACATGGCACCTCATGGAAAAGAACTCTCTGAGGATCTGAAAAAAAAGAATTGTTGCACTACATAAAGAGTCTAGGCTATAAGAAGATTGCCAAGACCCTGAAACTGAGCTGCAACACGGTGGCCAAGACCATACAGCGGTTTAACAGGACAGGTTCCACTCAGAACAGGCTTCTCCATGGTCAACCAAAGAAGTTGAGTGCACGTGCTCAACGTCATATCCAGAGGTTGTCTTTGGGAAAGAGACGTATGTATGAGTGCATTGCTGCAGATGTTGAAGGGATGGGGAGTCAGCCTGTCAGTGCTCAGACCATATGCCGCACACCGTATCAAATTGGTCTGCATGGCTGTCTTCCCAGAAGGAAGCCTCTTTTAAAGATAATGCACAAGAAAGCCTGCAAACAGTGTGCTGAAGACAAGCACACTAAGGACATGGATTGATGGAACCATGTCCTGTGGTCTGATGAGACCAAGATAAATTTATTTTGTTCAGATGGTGTCAAGTGTGTGTGGCAGCAACCAGGTGAGTAGTACAAAGACAAATGTGTCTTGCCTACAGTCAAGCATGGTGTTGGGAGTGTCATGGTCTGGAGTTGCATGAGTGCTGCCGGCACTGGAGAGCTACAGTTCATTGAGGGAAACATGAATGCCAACATGTATTGTGACATACTGAGCAGAGCATGATCCCCTCCCTTCAGAGACTGGCCCGCAGGGCAATATTCCAACATGATAACGACTCCAAACACACCACCAAGACAACCACTGCCTTGCTAAAGAAGCAGGGTAAAGGTGACACATGTCTCCAGACCTAACCCCTATTGAGCATCTGTGGAGCATCCTCAAACGGAAGGCAGAGGAGCGCAAGATCTCTAACATCCACCAGATCCGTGATGTTGTCATGGAGAATTGGAAGAGGACTCCAGTTGCAACCTGTGAAGCTCTGATGAAGTTCATGCCCAAGAGGGTTAAGGCAGTGCTGGAAAATAATGTCGGCCACACAAAATATTGATGCTTTGGGTCCAATTTGGACATTTTCACTTAGGGGTGTACTCACTTTTGTTGCCAGCGATGTAGACTTACAGATGGTTTCGTGTTTGGCGATGAAGGGGAACCTACCCTTGAGGATTTGCAAGAATACAGAGAAGCTATGCTCAGTCTTGCAGGGTCTCAGAGCTAAATCTGATCTGGAATACAAGGAACTGCTAGAACACATTCAGCAGCATGCCCCGGAATAAGCAGGAGATCGCTGTCCCCAAAGCTGAAGTGCTGACAACAGGGCAGAGCTCTGCCAGCCTCTGCCCAGCACCAATAACATCTTCTGGGTTCCACAGACAGGAGATGGTGAACCTCTATCCCCAGACACCAGTTCCAGAGACTGGGGATTTCATAGTCTTTTCTGCTGAGGGGGAAAAACCCAGTGAGCCTCCAGCAGGAGAACTGGCATCAGAATATGGCATTGTTCACCTCTGCACGCAACAATCAACTCTGCAGGAGCACCAGGAAGAGAATGCAATTGGCACCTCACAACTGCAGCTTGAACTGGTGTCTGTGGTTGGGACTGTGGACTCCACTGACAGCAACCCTGCAGAAGAGCTTGCAACAGGGCAGAAGGTTGCTGGCCTCTGCGCTCAACTAACAAAAGATGGATTTCCTGTTGTAGTGGATGGGACTGCGGTCTCCACTGACACAACCCCAGAAAGAGGTCTGGCATTGGGACAGGAGGGTATCAGCCTTGCTCTCACAACACTGGGGATTTTCATCTAGCAAAGTCGATGGGAGTATGGTCTCCACCTGTATACCCCAGGGGTGCTGGGCAGTCAGCCCAGATCCCCAACAGCATGACAGAGTGAGTCCAGCCACCCTGTCTTCTCTCCAGTGGCTGAAAGGACTTGTATGTTCTACGAGAGAGGCAGAGGTTGGCTGGGTGAGTAATGCTCTGTTCGGCTCAAGTTGTTTGGCGTACTGTGTGGGTATGGGGATTGGGGGACTGGAATTACAGACTAACTTTGAAAGTCAAACCATCTGGGGTCTCCTTCTGTGTTAGTCTCCTGCTGAAAGGGGAGATATGTTTCATATACGCTTCATATCATATATATGTGATATATGGCATGTTTCTCACTGTGATATACTCTCAAAAAAGGGGCCATTTGTGGGGTATTTGCACTGTCCTGCCATTTTAGGCCTTCAAGAAGGAGATAGGCCATCAATACATCAGGATTGACCAACTTTCAAATAGAGTCACTTTGGACTCTAGACAGGAGTCACTTTGGGCGGGGGCCTGTGGAACCACGCTTACCTTAGAGGGGTCAGGAAACTCAGTTTTCAGCTCCCTAGGCCCCTCTTATGTGTAAATCTGTCAGGGCTGGGCTCAGCCCTCCCTTCTCAGAGCAAGCTGCTCAGCTGAGGGTTAATTGACAGTCTGTCAGGGCTGGGCTCAGCTCTCCCTTCTCAGAGCAAGCTGCTCAGCTGAGGGTTAATTGCCAGTCTCAGCTATATAAACTGCCTGGATCAGATCACAGATGCCTTCACCTTGGTGAACATCTCTGGATGAATCTCTGCTTTGTTTTTCTGTGAAAGACTTTTGCCTGTTTGACTTCCCATCTGGTTCCTGGATTAAGGACTCTGCTCGGCTGACTTCCCTTCTGGCTCCTGACCCTGCATGCTGTTTGTTTGACGTCGCTGATCTCTGGATCCCTGTTTACAGGATTGCTTCAACCATCCGCTTTGGCTACCAAACCTTGGCTATGTTTTGACTTTCTTTGCTCTGTTTGTTGTGTTTTACCATTTTTATTAAATAGTGTGATTTTTACTGCACTTCTGTCTCAGTCTGATTCATGGTTCCTGACAAAATCACCATGTGTCTATTAGGGGCACAGGGTGACCTGAGAAGCCCAGTCTGCTCTGATCTAACCAGACTCAGTACAACCACACTGGACTCAGCATTTTGTATTACCCCTGAACCAGCCAGACTGTCTATGTTTAGAACTCTGACTTTGGACATAAGTGTTTTCTCAAGTATCCTTCCCACTAACAAAGTTGGCTGCTTGCAGAGGAATCAGTGCACTCACCTAACCCTATTTCCCACCTGCTCCACTCCAGCACTGAAACTAAGGGAACAATCTCCCAATGCTACCACATGCTATTACAGGAATATCTAAAAGCATATCCCACTACAGTAACATCCCAATGGCAAAAAGACGTGGGACCCCTAACGAGGGAACAGTGGGAGGAAGCAGTTCAGTCTATTCCTAATTGCTCTTTAAATGTATCTCAAAAAGTGTCTCAGTTATGTATTGTACTTAGAGTACACTCTACCCCAGTAAAGCATCATAGGATGGGTAAACTGACAGACCCCTTGTGTAGTAGGTGTAGTAGGGATCCTGGAGATCTCCTCTGGTGCTGCCCAAAACTCCATCGTTATTGAAGTGGGGTTCTCTCAACACTCAATAGGGTGTTAAAGACAATCGTACCTCTGGACCCGATCTGTTGCATGTTGGGTATTTTGGAGGAGGTGATTTCGGAGGAGATGGTTAGGATTGCCTTCTCTCTGGCCTTGTTCCAGGCCAGAAAGGTTATCCTTATGGGATGGAAATCATCTAATCCACCTGCAGTTACCTCTTGGACTACGCATATGGGAAATACCCTCATTATGGAGCGGTATATCTATCAGAATATAAGAAGAAACGGCTGCACATCCAGAGGTTCCAGTTGCTTTTACTGGTCACCACAGTGGCACTGCAAACACCAGCATGTAGTCATGTACGTAGCTGCGTTTCACTCATCCAACATGTGCTTAATCATGGTTGTGATTAAGCACACGATGGATGTGTGAAACGTGTCTATGTACGTGACTACATGCTGGTGTTTGTAGTGCCACTGTGGTGACCAATAAAAGCAACTGGAACCTCTGGATGTGCAGCCGTTTTTTCTTCTCTTCAAGTTCCACAGAGGCGAGCCATGGCTGGCACTCTGAGAAGGGTTCTGTGTGAGCTAATTTATGCACCTGGAGCAGCGGGCTCTCTTCCTGGGTATATCTATCAGCATAGGGGGAACCCATGAAAGTTTGAAAGGCTTTGGGCCCCTGGGCTTGATACACCAGGAATAAGTTCTAGGGAACTTGTCATGCCAAGAATTCTTCAATGTCCCACAATATGATTATGTTTAGTACATTTAATGCTGTTTGCACTATTTGACTGCTAAGAAGCTCTGACAAGATGGCTATAAGGGAGAAACAAGCTGTACTTTGGTAGTCAAATGTCTGATGCAGTATGTATAAATGCATGTTGGACTTCAAATGTATGTGCAATGGAAGTAGTTTTCTTTTCAATAAAACTATTTTCTGATTTAAAAGAAAAAAACAAATTTGGCTGCATGCCCAGATTTTGTTTATAGATGTGTTGATAAGTTTGAATGTACCTGTGCCTAATTTTATTGGATGTAAAGTTTACCCCAACCTGTGTCTCTATGCGAACAAGGAGGGAAGAGATATATACTTGTCCAGAGATATATACTTGTGTCTGTTCTTCAATAAAGTCTTATGCTTTTATTCACCCTACACTGCTGTCTCTCGTGACTGGGTGAGCTGAGGCATCTTGGATCATGCTGGTACTGGTCAAGGAAAGCTTATACGCGGACATACTCCTTAAGAGTACGGGGTCCATCACATACAGTATATACCATAGTTTGTAGACTTTATAACTTTCACTACTGCATGATGGGGTTGGGGCTGTTGCCTGGCACTTTCCAACAATTTTTGAACTTTTCCCTTGTCCCTACCCACTTGTCTCTTGTAAACAAGCCAATGAATATCACAACACTGTCTTGTTAAAACAAACATCTCGAATAGTAAAAATAAAATAGTAAAATAATATGAGAAGTTGAAATATAAAACATCTTCCAGAAGCCCTCCTCCCTTTCTATGCCTCAGGAGTCAGGCTTAACTACTGTATCCTGACAATCACACACTTTGGTAATTTTTTCATAACAGCACTCATTTTATAATTATTACATTTTTTATAAAGGGAGTATGGGGCTCATTCTGGCAGGGAGGACTGGGGCAGTTGCCCCTTTTGACCCATTATAAATCCAGCACTAGCGGATGACACAAGCTCACCCAAGGAGCAGATTCTAAGTACTAACCGGTATTCAACAGAGCTCCTGGTGGTGGAGATGGGTTTTGTTGCGTGTTAGTATTACGTCGCAACCTGCAGGGTTGCCCCACACCAGGAAATGAGTAAGCCAGAAACCAGTAGCAGACATAGCAGGTAAGTATCAAACAGAAGCATAGTCCAGAAACAAGCCAAAGTTCAGTAACAAGGGGTTGCAGGTTGGGATCAAGCAGTAGCATAGTTGAGGAACAAGCCAAAGGTCAGTAATAAGTTGGAAGAGCAACAGTATGCAAAGAAGCAAGATATTGGCTGCATACAACACAAAAACCTGCAAATAGGAAGTGCAGAGACATGGCTTAAGTCAGGAAGTTCATGGAAGAAGCAAAGAGTCCAAGGTTCACCAAAAACAAGAGACAAGGTAAGACTGTTGAGGGTTCAGATCCAGACCCTGATAGGTCTCCTGTCTGCAAAGACCAACATGTCCACAGTGTTTGTTCTTATAATGTGCAAATTATTGAAATATAGGGGTTCATTTACTAAACCTGGAGAATGCAAAATCTGGTGCAACTCTGCATAGAAACCAATCAGCTTCCAGGTTTTATTGTCAAAGCTTAATTGAACAAGCTGAGGTTAGAAGCTGATTGGCTACCATGCTCAGTTGCACCAAATTTTGCACTCTCCAGGCTTAGTAAATCAACCCCATAGTGTCCAAGGCTGGATTCACACCATTGTGCAGCTAAACATATGTGGAATTCTAACATACCACAACTGAGTTACGCTGTACCACAAAACACATATGTGAACATGCACTGAAACAAGAAAAAGCTTCAGGTCAGTTAAAAGTAGATATGTGCTATTTGTTTCGTTCCAAATTTGTTTTTCATCAAAATTTGGAAATTTTGCTAATTCGGAAATATCCGAATAACGAAAAACCATTACACTAAATTTTCCGAAAACACATTTTTGAAAAGAATGAAAATCTGAAAGAAAGAAAATCTGGTAATTCGAAAGAACGAAAATAACAACGAAAATCCGAAAATTTGAAAGAAAGAGAATCCAAAAGTAAGAACGAAAATCCGAAAATTCAAAAGAATGAAAATCCAAAAATAAGAACAAGAATCCAAAAAATTCAAAAGAACAAAAGTCCAAAACTAAGAACGAAAATCCAAAAATTCGAAAATCCTAAAGAACAAAAACCATTCGGATAATTTCTATTATAATTAAATTATTAAGCTTATTATTTTTATTAACCATAAGCATTATTATAGATTTTTTAATTATTATTATTAATAATAATAATAATAATAAAATCTATAATAATAGTTATAAATGATTAAATTAGTTAGGTATTGGAATTTCCTTTCAAATTTGTCTGCTAGTGAACGTAATGAATATGAATTTATCCAAATTCACAAATTTTCAAAATAAGGAATACAGCATCTATACAAATGGAACATACCGAATTTTTCCGAATTACTGATAATAACGAATACCACATCTATACGAATGGAACAAATCAAATTCGAATGTTTCCAAATTTATTCCAAACAATGGATTTCGATCATAACGAATGATCCGAAAAATGAAAAGAAACAAACAGATAAAACGAAAGTTAAAAGGTCCATTGTGGTGTGCTGGCAGTGTATTCAAAATAAGTAGAGTGCGACATGCCTGTTAATATGCATATAACAACATGCCACCAATGTCTCAATCTGTGCTAAAGTTATATTTAACCACTTCAGCCCCGGAAGGATTTCCCACTTTAGGACCAGAGCACTTTTTTGCGATTCGGTACTGTGTCGCTTTAACTGACAATTGCGCGGTCGCACGACATTGTACCCAAACAAAATTTGTGTCCTTTTTTCCCCACAAATAGAGCTTTCTTTTGGTGGTACTTGATCACCTTTGTGTCTGATCTCCGCTATAAACAAAAAAAAACCAATATTTCTTTCTTTTTGCTATAATACATATCCCAAAAAAAAAAAAAAAATTTTTCATCGATTTCGGACGATTTATATTCTTCCTCATATTTTTGTTAAAAAAAAATCGCAATCGGCGTATATTGATTGGTTTGCGCAAAAGTTGCTGCGTTTCACGAATGATCAGAATTAATTTATTGGGTTTTTAATTTTTTTTTATTTTTTACTAGTAATGGCAGCGATCTGCAATTTTTATTGGGAATGTGATATTGCGGCAGACATGTCGGACCATTTTGACGCTTTTTTGGGACCATTGGCATTTATACAGCGATCGGTGCTATGAAAATGCACTGATTACTGTATAAATGTCACTGGCAGGGAAGGGATTAACCTGCAGGGGGCGCACTAAGTGGTTAACTGTGTTCCCTGTGTGTGTTCTAACTCTATGGGGCCTGGGCTGGCTGGGGGAGGGGAGTGATCGTGGATCCCATACACAGGGAGCCTGCGATCACATTCCTTCCCCCTGTCAGAACGGAGATCCGTGTGTTTACATACACGGACCCCTGTTCTGTCACTGAGGGGGAGCGATCGCGGGTAGCCGTCGGACATCCAGTCCGCCCTACCCACTCCCTGGCTCCCCCAGAACACAGTGAGCGCTCACAAGGTCACAATCCGCAATCTCGCAGCCGCCGTCGGGCGACGGCACTTCGCGATATCAAACCACTTTACCTCCGTCAATCCACGGCAGGCAGTCGGCAAGTGGTTAAAGGATAACTCCACTTTTGTGGGGGGAAAAGAATAGCAACTAAGAAAAAAATAATATAGCGTGTACAATTGCGCTACAAGTCCTATTGTAATTGAATGTTATTAAAAATGACCTTTCCTTTTCAATCTGCAGCCACTGTCATTTCCTATAAATGTAATGCAATATGGCTACCTGGATTTGTTCTGTACACAGAATGTGTACTGACCACTGCCCAGAAACATCATTTCCTGCTTGTTGTAGGAATCTGCAACAAATGTTGTTATAATTCTAGCAATGTACATCGATCACCCAGAGGGGAATGTTTTTTTCTCAACAAAAGTAACGCTTTAAAATATTACACTTGTAACTTTCTTCATTACTTAGTACTAATAATCATAATATCAATATTTTGCTAACACACTGATGAAAATAAAGATGAATGTTGAAAATGTTTGGTTTTTTTTTTACATCACTTTCTCAATGTAATACCTACTGAAATAGAGAAACAAATGTCAACTTATTGCCAAACAATAGCCTCTGGAGAAAATTAAATGGACAAGAGAAAACGCCAGTTTAAAGCGGAGTTCCACCCAAAACTGGGACTTCCACTTTAAGTGTAGGTGACCCCTTGACATGCCACCATTGGCATGTCATTTTTTGGGGGGCCAGGGACCCTGGTTTTTTTTGGTCCCACTTCCTCTCCTGGCACTGCCGAGCTGGAAGGAAGTTCACCTCTCCCCCCTCCCTCCTGGCAATCTTCTGGGACATGTCACAGGTCCCAGAAGATACACCGGCCATTCACAGCTGGCAGCATGGCTCACCCATGCACAGTGAAGCCAAAGCCGGGGGAGAAGATTGATGCTGCGGGCGGCTGCATCGCTGGAGCCTGGGACAGGTGAGTGTCTAATTATTAAAAGTCAGCAGCTACACTTTTTGTAGCTGCTGACTTTTAATAGGGTGGAACTCCGTTTTAACCCAAAATGGCACTGCAAGTTTAAGCTGAAAGCAAACAGACAAATATACAGTTGAAATACATGTACTATAATATTGTATTTGTGTATTTGTAAAACATTTTAGGCAGTCCTGACAGAAAGCTCAGCAAGGTCCTGGACTTTCCTGAATGCTACACACTCAGCCTGTGACTAGACAATTAAGAACTAGCATTATAAGGAGAAGTCTACCCCTCTCCTCTTTGAAAATCACATTTCCTGTAAGCAAACAGAGCCCTTATTGGCTTATACAGCTGCCCTCCCAGTCTGCGTGGTGCTGTACAGGGCATTCCAGGAGGTTAATGACCTGATTACATTGTATGTTTGTATCTACACACTATAAGCTTTTTTCATTAAACCCAGTGGGCTGAACATAAAAAAAACAGAGTTTGCTGTACTAACACAAGCAATGTTGGTGCACCAAGCTCCTGCTGGGCTATTGTATTCTGACAGACGGACTGCCCCCCTCTCCCAGAACACACTGATCAGTGCTTACAACCATTGGCTGCCAGAGTGGATTGGATGCTGCTTTTCCTGCATGCCCGTTCAACAGAAACCAGTCATAATACTGCCTTCTGTAGAAAAGGCAGCTGTACACATGGCCCAAAATCAACTGGTTCCTGCTGAACTGACCGTTTTCAGACGATTTTTGGCCTGTGTTTACCCAGCTTTAAAACTGTGAATTAGGCCCCTTTCATACTGCCGCGACCTGAAAGTTGCGTGATTTTAACTCGATTTTGCGGGCACAATTTTGACGTGATTTTGATGCGATTTTGACGCAATTTCAGGGAATGCCTGTGCAAACTTGAGGTCTATGGACCTCAACTCGCATGAAAGTCGGACCAAAGTAGTGCAGGGACTACTTTGAAGTTGGCATGACTTGAGGCCTTAGATTGTAAGATCCTTGAGGGTAGGGCCTAATGTGAATGTACAATATATGTATATGTAAAGCGCTGCGTAAATTGACAGTGCTATATAAGTACCTGAAATAAAATAATAAAATATTATATGAATGGTTGTCATTGGAAGTCATGGGGAACGACTTGTCATGTCACGTCATGCAGTCTAAAGTCGCAGGACAAGTCGCACAAGTGTGAAACAGCCCTTAGGTTCTGGAAAAACTAGAGGTGTGCAGGAGATGTGGACCTCTCCCCATCCATATGTAAGAACCTCCTGGAAGAATCCCCTTTTAAAGTGTTATCCTCTCTAATTGTAATGTACAAATAAAATTAAATTAATAGATCAACATTGAAATAAGATACTGACATGTATGTATTTTGTTTCCTTTTTAAAGCTTTCATCTGCCAAGATTTATATAGAAATTAACCTTAGGCAGGCCATTGTTCTTTGTATAATTGTGCTGGTCTGCACTTGCTAGCACAGAAAATATCCACATGGCAGTACATTACTTAAAGGTTCATTCAGCTTAGTGCCATGAGAGACAGGAAAAGCAAATGTGTTAAAAAGGCAGACACTTGATCTATTTTTTTTTCGTTCCTAACATTTCCTTTGTGTAATATTTATACATATTAAACACTCTGTCCTTAGCAGCACTGTAAATGATTAGCTTTCCTCTATTTACAACTCACTTTAATTGCTTTAAAACACCATTTGTCAGCTTCATGTTCTATTGACAATGCTATTGATTTATCCGATTTGGGCTTTGTCTTGCCTTTTGTACATAAAACTCACATATGCAGTTCAAATGGGAAATAGCGGTATTGATTTTCTTAACTTGAGCCCAAATGCTAAAGATTTTTGGATAAGCTTTCTCATTACTTAAGCCGAAATCAATAGCAAAGAGCATCTTTTAATGAAAGAGTCGTTTGAGCATCAAACTTCAGAAATGGGGTCCTGTTCATCCGCTGCTTTGCAGACTGATCTTTTAAGATTCTTAAGCAGGGTCCAATTGGTTGACATTGTGGTCTCTCTTGCAGCCTCAGAAGAGCAAACTTGAGAAACAGAGCAAGCAGAAGACGTCCTGGTTTTCGCCGGAGGAACAACATGAACAAACTGGAAACCGGTTTTCTTACAGCACTAAGCTTGCCAGATACTAAATTAAATGCGTACTTGTTGCTAAAAATACAAAAATGGATACGCACACTCCAGGACTGAACTTCTGCACTCAAGTTGAAACGTTTCATGCTAAATTCTTTCAGCTCTAGTTTTTCGCCTGGAAGCCAGCCTAATTAGCAATGGTGTCTATCTGCCCTTTCTACAAAGAGAGTGTGATGTACTTAATTGGTTTAGAGCATGCGATTTGGCTAGTCCTTTAATTTCACTGGGCTGTCTTCCAGTTTCAGGCTCATGAGCAAACCATTTACCAGCTTTGGACCAAGGAGTGTGACCTGAAATCCCGGCTTAGGAGCTGAAAATCTAAAGCTGAACGTTTGCCGAATAAGCTTGACATATGTGACAAGCTACAGTATATGGGCAAGCCAAACATTAGGTACTGTACAAAGATATCATTAACTGCCCTGAGCTACATAAATTAAGCTGATTATGTCTTCACTTAATTAACTGAGAATGACCTATTGATGTATAGGCAAGAAAGATAGAGCCTGCATGGTGCACTGTACTAAATTTATTGGCTTTCAATTAGTTCTGCTATTGACTATAACACTTAAGGCAAAGGAACATTTTGCCTTTGTGCTCGAGGTTAGAACTGTATGTGGGTTTAACTTTTGAAGTGCCAAGAGATCTCACATAATTTAATAGCGCAGACAAGGAATATATAAAGTAAGACAATGCTATAAATGAAGGCTCAAATAAACCCGTATACGCGTGTTAGGATTTTGACATGTTTTTAGCCTAATTTCATGCATTTCTATTAAAATCGCTAAATGTTTCTAGGCTTGTGGGATATACAGTATCTAACAGGCTGAAGAAGCATATCTATTTTTACTAAAAATAAAACAATAGTTTAACAGTTTAGTGGTTTATCAAATAGCACATCTCATTAAACATTTATACTCATTTAGAGGTGCAGTCAAAACATAAAATAGCTGAATGTTTTACTATGAATTTGTCATTGTAATGTTATGTTATGTAATGTTACATAATGTAATTATGTTTACAAACAGTCTGTTTATAGTGCCTACTATGCATATGGTAGATCAAATTCACAACAGAATACTCTAATAGAATTGTATAAAAATATAGAAATACTTTTTTTTATTAAATCCTCTTTAACCACTTCAGCCCCAGCAGCCTTCATTATACTGCGACAAGGTGGTTGCTTCCCGCGAATCGCCATAGCTGTACAGCAGCACGGGAACCCGCTTGTGTGGGCGCTCGCATTGGCCAGTGGGGAAGCCAATCAGCAGGTACGGTGGACTCAATGTCCACTGGTCACCCACGATCATTCCCCGCAGTGGCAGAACGGGGATCTGCCTGTGTAAACAAGGCAGATCCCTGTTCTGACAGGGGAGATCACGCAGATCCTGTTTTCCTGCTACGCAGGAAGACAGATCTGTGTGATTCCTCAGTCACACAGTCCCTCATACAGTTAGTAACACCTCCCAGGGAACAAATTTAACCACTTGTTCGCCCCTGATGTTAACCCCTTCCCTGCCAATGCCATTAGTTCAATAACATTGCATATTTTTAGTACTGATTACTGTAATAATGTCACTGGTTCCCAAAAAGTGTCAAAAGTGTCAGTTACGTGTCTGTTATGTCCGCCGCAATGTCGCAGCGCCGCTACAAATCACTGATCGCCGCCATTACTAGTAAAAAAAAAAAATGCTATAAATCTATCACTTATTTTGTAGATGCGATAACTTTTGCGCAAACCAATCAATATATTATAGCAATTTTTTTACCACAAATATGTAGCATGATACATATTGTCCTAAACTGATGAATACATTTGTTTTTTACATTTTTTTTGGAAATGTTTTATAGCAGAAAGTAAAAAAAAAATTCTCAAAATTGTCGCTGTTTTTTTGTTTATAGCAAAAAAAATAAAAATCGCAGGTGATCAAATACCTAGGCAGGTACCTACCTAGAAAGCTCTATTTGTGGGAAAAAAAGGACATCAATTTCATTTGGGTACAACGTCGCATGACTGCTCAGTTGTCAGTTAAAGCGATGCAGTGCAGTAAAAAATGGCCTGGTCCTTAAGGGGGAAATCCTTCCGGTCCTTAAGTGGTTAAGCAGCGCTCCATCTAAAAACACAAATAATACCACCATGTGTAATATACCATTGGTCATTGAATAAAATTCTGGAACAGAATAAAAGATCTCTTTAGAATAACTAAGCACACAGTCCGCCATGCGTGAGTAAAGTGAGTCTCTATGTACATAACAATCATGGAAAGCACATCCAATGAACTCTGTGATGTCTGTCACTGATTACACCACAAGTGAGTCCAACTCCCCTTAAATAGAACACTCGCCAGATACAAGTGAGTTGTAAGCATATATCACTGATAACTCTCTAAGCGATCTCCACGGATAGGTTATCCACACTCCCGTGTACTATGACAGCAGCCAATATCTTTCCAAAAAATAAAGCACAGCTACATAGTGTAATCCCGTTCACATTAGTTTATTGACCATCCCCCTTTAAAAACACACTTACAAGCATGGATAAAAGAAAAGCATCGGTTACATCAACTCGCGCTTCGTCATCACAACTTCCTCGGAGACACCCTCAGATGAAGTCATAATAACAAAGCAAGTCAGTGCTTGACCATACGGCGACCAGTGGCATCAGCATGCTGGCCAGAGCTAACAGACACCACCGCTGAGCCTTTCACGGCACGGGGGAGACACAGATACAGACATCTGGGAGCAATCTGATGGTGAGTTGACGTAATCAATTCTTTTCTTTTATCCATGCTTGTAAGAGTGTTTTTAAAGGGTGATGGTCAATAAACTAGTGTGAATGGGATTACGCTATGTAGTTGTACTTTATTTTTTTTGGAAAGAAATGGCTGCTGTTATAGTACCTATCCATGGATATCCCTTAGAGAGTTATCAGTGATATATACTCACTCACTTTAATTTGGTGAGTGTTATATTTAAAGTGGATGTAAACCCTCACATATACCCAGTGAAGTGAACAGCCTCAGATGATACACAGGGATGAAACAAATCTCCCTACATACGTTTTACATGCATATCTGCTGTCTTCAGCTTGCAATATTCTTTTGAATTCTTACATCGTGTTAGAATTTTCACTTCCTCGTTCAGCAGTAGGAGTAGATACTTGGCTTACACTGGGAGGCAGCTAATTGGAGGAAAGGTACACACCTACCCTCCACATAGGCAGAAGGACAAAAATACTTTCAGAGCTGTACTGTGACAAGACAAGCTCTCTGCTAATCTATTCATAGCAACCTCCCATGACACACATTTTCAGCTGCTTTTATCTCCCATCTTGGAGAACTTGTCAGAAGTTATCATGCTGATAACAGAGGAATGAAACAGAAGAAAGACACGGGACTCAGAGCTTTGGAGAGAGATATGTAAACACTACAGATATGTGTGCCTAGGTCAAATTTCATGAATTGAGTTTATATCCACTTTAGGGGGAGCGAGACTCACTTGTGGTGGAATCGGTGACAGACATTATGGAGTTCATTGGATGTACTTTCCATGATTGTTCTTTACATAGTGGCTCACTTTAATCACACATGGTGGACTGTGTGCTTATTTTATGCATAGTAATGGAAAGTGTGGATTGGTGATGTAATCTACAGTGTGTGTGCAATATTTCCATAAGTTATTTTAAAGAGATCTTTTATTCTGTTCTAGTGTGATATTTTATTCAATGACCAATGGTATATTACACACAGTGGTATTATTTGTGTTTTTAGATGGAGTGGTGCGTAAAAAGGATTTAATATTATATGAATTACTTGCTATGAGTGAGTGAATTATAGCAGCAGCCTAATTTTCAAAGATTTTTTCTGCTAACAGCAATACTTTCTGCTTTGAAGCACTGGGGAAAGGGGTTTATCGAGTATAACCACGTTGTTTCAGTGACTTTTCTTTATTGCTCAATCATAGCAAAGCAAGTGAAGTATCTGTAGTGTTTCAGGCCATACTGCTCCTTGGTACAGGTGATATGGTGTGCTCTGGCAACTACCACTGCTAGAATTTGTTTGTGATCCTTCAGTAGTGTAATAATATCACTTAAAGCCAGTGTGCATTATAATGACGTGATCCTCTTTGCATCGCAGCTACCAGCACTTTCTCTTGGCTGACTATTCTGTCTTTTCCATCCTGTGCTTTCTTTTCACCCATTGGGTACCTCCACTCAGGTTCTTTTGTCTTCTTCTTCCTACATCTAGCCTACTCTACATGCTACCCTAGCCTTCTCTACCCATTGTTAGATCTGCCCCTCCAGTGTCGGGTACTGTGATTGACAACTGTCTGTGACCTTCCCAGAAGTCACCTGAGCTGTTACAATGTGAACCTGACCTGGCCTAAACGTGCCTAAGGTAATATCAGTTCTGAGTAGCATACTACAGCATGTACTCGTGTTACTGTTCATATTGATCACTTGGGCAACCTCTTAAAATACTAGGTCAAGCCAGTGCACAGGACCTCAATCTTTCATAAAAACCTTCCTCTCCCACCTACTATGATTTAGCAGTCAAATGGCATATTCTCTAATGACTGTTTCAGCACTTTTGCTACCTTAGGAACTGGTGAGGCAGATCATGCTCACTTTAACCACCTCTGTACCACCATATTGTAAAAAAAACATTGGGAGGTATATGTGTGTTTCTGGAATGCTGTTTATAAACAGTGCTGCAGAAAACACACATAAACAGCCAATGCATCTGTAGCACTACCCCTGTAGGCGTTCCCCACTGCTGCACAGCCAGTCACAAAGCATTTCCTGCTTTCATCTGGACACAGAAATCAGTCTTTTTGTAGTTTTATTTGGGAATAATAACTTGAATAGGGTAAGGGGTTATGTGATCCCCAGTATGACAACAACAATAATTCATGGACCCTTCCTCACTATTTACAGACTCCTCTGCTTCCTTCCACCTGCACAAACATGGTTCCTCTTTGTACAGCTTCTGCTGGTACACTCCTGAGGGAACTAACAGTCTATTGTCAGTTCAGCAATGGCCCCTTAGAGGCAGGAACTCAGAGAAATTCAGTAATGAAATAATTATTTTAGTCCATGAATAAGTCAATAAAATTGTGGCCAATAAAGGCTAAAGGCTGCAGCTATCCTCAGAGTATAGCCAGCTCTGCAGAGTTAGACAAGGGAAGAGAAAAGGAAGCACAACCTAAGTGTAGCGGTTAAAAGATACTTTAATGTACAATTGTTAAAAACAACTCACAAGATTGTTTAGTAAATATCGCTCAGTAAAACATGGGCATGACATGACACTCTAGTCCATCCCACAGGTACACCCTAGAGGGAGAAAAGTGTTTAAATTTGAGTGCCCTGCCTTTCCTCTCACAAGGGAGGAAGTGAATAAAGGAGGATTTAACCACTTGTCTACAGAGGCAATTTTTCATTTTTTGCACACGTCAAAATCATTTTTTTTTTTGCTAGAAATTACTCCCCCCCTCCCAGCACAATTTGTGCAGTTATTTAGCAAAAGCAAATGTTCAGGAAAAAATACACTGAAATAATCTTTTGGGCAAATAAACACAATCTTATACCCAATGTATTAAATATAGGGTTGCTCTGAGTAAATAGATACCAAATATGAAAACGTCTTAAAATTTCACACACCTGTGGGATCGCAAAAATCTAGGTCATCAGTTTGGAGTTAACCTGAAATTGTGGTCCTAGAATTATTTCTCTCTCACTCTCTGACATTACCTTATATGTGTGGCGAAATTGATGTTACATACATGTATTTGCCCTGCACTGCACTTTTTTTTTTTGAGGCATGTGTGGAAGAGACGGGGGTGTTATAATTTTTTGAAAAGCATTTTTATTTATTTTGTGCAATTCTTTTTTACATAATTTTTTCAACTTTACTGCCATTACATAGGGTGCTTGTTAGCCCTCTGTGTGATAGCATGGGCAGATGACAGGTCCTCTATAGACTATTAGACCCCCAATGTCTCAGTTGTTCTCCATTACAACTGTTACAGCACAGATCGTGTTTAAATAGCTGCAACCCAGAAAGTAATGTAATACACTTTGCTTCTGGGGTCATTTGTTACAGAGGGATCAGGGAACGGATGTACCCTGAATTCCTGCACTTGCTGGGGACGCATTTTCATGCCGGCGGGTGGTGCACCTCCTGCTGTCCAATTCGTTTTAGCTGAAAGTTTTTTTTGTTCAACCCAGTGGACTGAATGAAAAAAAGACAACCGTACAGATTCCCGATGTTAATGCGGTGATCTCCGGCATTGAGCTATTGTATTATGACTGGGGGACTGCCCCCCCACCCCCTACCAGAACACACTAATTGGTGGTCGCAGCCATTGACTGCGAGCGCTGATCGGATGCTGGTTTCCAGCTTGCTCGTTTGACAGAAGCTGGTCGTGAGAATGGCTTCTGCTGAACAGGGAACTGTAAACCCAGCCCTAAAGTTGGCAGATTCCTGAACCGGTGAACGGTGAACCGACCGTTTTTGGACAATTTTTGACCTGTGTGTACCCAGTGTTTTCCTACACATTTGTGCATTAACCTCCTTATCTCTATCCTCCCACTGCATGTGAACTGCAGATTAACAAGTGAAGATTGCGCTAAAAAACTCTAGTGAGAAGCTGGTCTTTTAAGAAGGGCTAAAATGGGTGTTAACCATATCTTAACCCCTTCCTTACCGGGCACTTAAACCCCCCTCCTACCCAGACCAATTTTTGGCTTTCAGCGCTGTCGCATTTTGAATGACAATTGCGGTCGTGCGACGTTGTACCCAAATAAAATTTGCGTCCTTTTTTTCCCACAAATAGAGCTTTCTTTTGGTGGTATTTGATTACCTCTGCGTCATTTCTGATCGCCGCTATAAACAAAAAATGAGCGACAATTTTGCAAAAAAGAACAATATTTTTTACTTTTTGCTAAAGTACAAATCCATTAAAAAAAATATTCATCAGTTTAGGCCGATATATATTCTTCTACATATTTTTGGTAAAAAAAAAAATGGCAGTCGGCGTATATTGATTGGTTTGCGCAAAAGTTATCGCGTCTACAAACTATGGGAATTGATTTATGGAGTTTTTATTATTATTTTTTTTTTTACTAGTAATGGCGGCGCTCTGCGACTTTTATCGGGACTGCAATATTGCTGCAGAAATGTCGGACATTTTTTACACATTTTTGGGACCAATGACATTTATACAGCAATCAGAAATTTAAATATCCACTGATTACTGTGTAAATTTAATTGGCAGTGAAGGGGTTAACCTGCAGGGGGCAGTGAAGGGGTTAACAAATGTTCCCTGGGTGTGTTCTAACTGTGGGGGGGCAGGGCTGGCCGGGACATAACAGATCTAACTGATCCCAGTGACAGGGATCAGTAGATCTGTCATGTCCCCTGTCACAGAACGGGGAACCGCCGTGTTTACAACGGCAGTTCCCCGTTCTGAGGCTCCTAAAAGAGATTGGCGGGTCTCGGGCGGACATCGAGTATGCCGGACCCACGGGCACGCTCGCGCAGCGTGCGGCGCGCGCCGCTGCTGCCGCCAGGGGGCGCGCCAGGAGCGTGCACAGTGGACGACGTCCAGGGACGTCGTCCGGGCATTTCAGATCCGCGCTGGAGCCGTACTTCGGCAATAGCAGCGATCTGAAGTGGTTAATATACGTTATATGCTTTAAATATACATCATGATATGCATATTAAATGCACATCATAATATGCATTATGTGAAAATTGAGAAAACATAATCCACAGTAAACATTAGTAATCAATGTGACAGATGCAATTGAACCTCAAAGTGTATAACACTATCAAAGTCCATTGTGGTATAAGGTTCACTAAGTGCTGCAAAAAATTGATGGATAATCTGTGAGCAGTGAAGATAAGGAGATGAAGTTCCAGTAAGCAGATGAGGCAAAGTCCAAATGTCCTTAGACAAAACAAAAGTGATCCTTCCACCAGGTGTTGGAAAAGGAATGGGAGAAAAGGAGGGGGCAGGGGCCTTGAGGACACCCACACCACACTATATCAGAGGGTCCTTACCAGAACAATTTGACCACCTATCTCTAGGTAAGGTCGTAAGTGCAGGCAGATAGCCTCTGCGGACATAAACCCCAGTCGGGTTCCTGTGTCTTTAACCGTCCGGTCCGGCTCTTTACCCTAGTCACCCGGTCATTGCTACATAGAAAAAAGAGGGTCCGCAATAGTGTAATTCCACTTTTTAATATAAAATCCAAAAAGCCAAATGGCTACTTACATAAAGTATTTAAAAGCAGGCGTTGTACAACATAAAACCGGCATAAAGCGATACCCGTGCTTCCGGGATCACGAGAGGCGCGATGACGTCAGTGCGTAGCTCCGCCCTACATGTTTCGTCACAACTGACGTCTTCCAGGGGCACGGGTGATGCACTAAGCCATCGCTCTTATAGGGAAAACATAGACTTAAGCCTCATTCTTGCATTAACCCGAACAGAGGGCTGGACTCATATGTTACCAAGCCTCGTTCTCATGAGGCATCCATATTAGGTGTCAGCAGAGTAGGTAGACAAATCAACAAGATAAGATAAAAGTCAGATTACACTCCAAAAGGACTGAACTTTAGAAGCGGAAGGTCACCAGAAGGTAGCAAGTTGATGTATTAAACCTTCTCGGTTGTAAATAGGGTCTTCCAAAAAGTAGGAAAAATGCTAAAAATTCTCATTATAGGTGATTCATAAATGAGAGAGCAGCCGTCCATTTGTACAATGCTCAGTGTGTCACTTAATCATTTAGTCATTTAATCTCAAGGACATAATACAGGGAATATGTGATTTGACAAATATAAGTGATATAGACAACATGTCATCAGAAAAAATTGGAACCCTATAATGAATCAAATATTAACATGTTTGTTAAAAATAAATAAAAATAAATGTATAAAAAGTAAAAATTAAATTAAAATTAATATACAGGATTTAAAAAGGTGTTAATCAATCGTTAGTGAACCCCAGAAAAGATTGGTATTAACTTGAGTAAATTCATATATACCTACTTGATCAGAAACATTTTTTTTTGTTAAGACGAAATTATAAGAACATAATTTAATTGGCAAAAAGGAATGAGGTAGAGGAAAGATCCCAATAAGAATGGGGCTGGAAAATGTATTAGATGTCAGATAATATCACAGAAAAAACTTTTTCAAGAATTGTCTATAAAGGCATTCACCTCTACATCAACATTAAGGCCTGCAGGCCTAAGACAATCAATCCTGTAGATCCAGCTCATTTCTAGTTTCGAAATCTCTTGTATTTTTGAGCCACCTCTCCAATGTAATTGGAGTTTATCTATACCTATGCATTTAGTATCTTCCAGCTTTCTATGATGGACCTCACGGTAATGTTTAGAAACAGGATGTCCTCTAAAACCTCTCCTAATGTTCCCAATATGTTCATTAAGTCGTTTTGGTAATGGTCGAGTTGTTATACCCACATATTGGAGCCCACATGAGCAGATCAATAAGTATACAACATTAGGAGTGGGGTAGGTAATAAAGGGCTTAATCCGGAAGGTCTGACCAGTAGTGTGGGACTTAAACTGTGGTTCTCCTTTCTGAAATGGCATTCAATTTGCATACGGAACATTTATTGCATTTGAAATACCCTACCATATTCTGAAAGAACATGGGTTTAATAATAATGGGTGGGTCGCAAGCGTTGTGAACCACCTTGTTCCGAAGTGTCTGAGCGCCTCTGTATACTATCCTAGGTCGTTCCGGAAGGACTTCTCTTAGTATTTGATCATTCCGTAATATGTGCCAAAGTTTGGCAACAATTTTCTTGATCTCAAAATTTTGTTGCGAGTAAGTCCTAACAAAGGGGGTGATTGACATGGTTTGATCGTTATCGGGATCCCATCTTTTCTCAACTAGGAGTGTGTCTCTCTCCATCTTTCTAACTTCTGCCACTACCCTCTGTAATTCTCCACTCTGATATCCTTTATTAATCAATCTTTTCGTTAGGATTGAAGCCTGTTGGTTAAAGTGTTCAATCTTACTACAATTTCGCCGTAATCTCATGTATTGACTCTTCGGGACAGAGTCCAGCCAAGGTTTATGATGGCAACTATCCCTTGGAATAAATAAATTCCTATCGGTATTTTTGAAATAAGTAGATGTCATAAATTTATTTTGTTCTACCCAGATATTGAGATCCAAAAAATGCATGCATTGTTGATTGGCTTCGTACTTAACCACTTCAATACCAGGCACTTAGAACACTTCCCGCCCAGACCAATTTTCAGCTTTCAGTGCTCTCACAATTTGAGTCACAATTACTCAGTCATGCTACATTTTATCCAAACAAAATTTGTGTCATTTTTCTCTCACAAATAGAGCTTTCTTTTGGTGGTATTTAGTCCCTGCTGGGGTTTTTATTTTTTGCGATATAAGCAAAAAAAGAGCGAAAAACACTTTTATTTTTATTCTGTACTGTAAAATATTGCAAAAAGTGTAAATTTTCTTCATAAATTTGGGCCAAAATGTATACTGCTACATATCTTTGGTAAAAATAACCCAAATTAGTGGATATTATTTAGTCTGTGTGAAAAGTTATAGAGTCTACAAGCTATGGTGCAAATCACTGAAAATTGATCACACCATCTCATTTCTTGAGACACTAACATGCCAGGAAAGTACAAATACCCCCCAAATGACCCCTTTTTTGAACGTGGACATTCCAAGGTATTTAGTAAGAGGCATGGTGAGTTTTTTCACGGATTCATTTTTTCCCACAATTCTTTGCAAAATTACTTTTTTTTTTGTTTTTTTACCCACAAAATTGTCATTGTAACAGGTTATTTCTCTCACATGGAATATGCATACCACAAATTACAAATTCTACTACTCCTCCTGAGTATGGCAATACCACATGTGTGGGACATTTATTTTCACAGCCTGGCCACATACAGAGACCCAACATGCAGGGAGCACTATCAAGTGTTCTAGGAGCATAAATTACACATCTCATTTCTCAACCACCTATTACAGTTTTAAAGGCCCTGGAGCACTAGGACAATGGAATTACCCACACAATGACCCCATTTTGGAAAGCTAACACCCCAACGTATAATCTATGTGGCATAATGAGTCTTTTGAACGGTTCATTTTTTTCCAGAAGTTTTTGGAAAATGTGGAAAAAATGAAAATGCATTTTTTTACACAAAGTTGTCCATTTCTAAGATATTTCCAACACACAGCATGTACATAGCAAAAATGACACCCCAGAATATATCCTGCTACTTCTCCTGAGTATAGCAATACCACATGTGTGAGACTTTTACACAGCCTGGCCACATATAGAGGCCCAACATCCAAGTAGCACTTCCAGGCGTTCTAGGAGCATAAATTACACATACCATTTTCTGGCTACCAATCACATTTTTGAAGGCTCTTCATATTTCTAACACATAGCATGTACATACCAAAAAACAAAAGATCACCTGTAGTTTTAGTAGCGCAGTGGTCCACAGAGGAGAGCATCAGTCCAGGCAGCAGGCAGGGATGTGGTCAGCGACAGCAAAAGCAATCATCCAAGCAGCAGGCAGGAATATTGTCCATAGTTAGTACAGGCAGAAATCCTGTCAGCACAGCCAAAGCATTGGTCCAAGTAGCAGGCAGAGATGTCAAGGCAGAAATACTGTCCGTAGTCAGTAGAGGCAGCAGGCAGAGATATGGTCAACACAGCCAATGCATTGGTCCAGGCAGCAGGAAGAGACATGGTCCAGAAAGTCCTGGGTCATTACAGGCAGCAATATGGTCAGCACAGCCAAAGTACTGGTCCAGGCAGCAGGAAGAAAGGTTCATAAAGTACTATGTCATTACAGGCAGCAATATGGTCAGCACAGCTAAAGTATTGGTCCAGGCAGCAGGAAGGACCATCAAGCTTAGGGCCAGGGGGACAGGGGTAGAGGCTTCTCCCACCCAAACGCTTTGAAGCCTTCAGGAAACCAGACCCTGTTCTGGGAACACAGAAAACCAAACACTGGTTTTCTCTACTCAGAACACTTTCTGGAGCCCCTCACATATGTGAGACTCCTGTGTACTAATGTATAAGGGTAAAAGATCAGTCCAAGTGGCAGGCAAAAACATGGTCGATTAACAGGCCGAGGTTGTGCATGTGGAAGTCAGAAATGTGGTTTAAAACGTCAGGCAAAGACATCGTTGGTAAACAGGCCAGGGTCAGTTAACGTGGAAGTCAGAAACATGGCTTAAAACGGAAGGCAAAGACATTGTCGGTAAACAGGCCAGGGTCACATAACGTGCTAGCAAGCAAATGGTCCACACAGGTATTTGAAATGGCAGTCTATAGTCTATAGGGGGAATTAATATGTGATTTGTGTATGATAATTTCTGAAACAATGTCCGGTGCACAGGCCAGGTTGGGAGGGACAGTCGGGGCAATAATACATGGTATCTCTTCTGACTCCTCTTCTGGAGCATACACGGCATCTCTTCTGTCGCCTTCTTCCGGATTCTGGGGGGGGATGGGGAAGGGATAATGTTGCTCGTGGTGTCGACTCACACAATCGGAGTGAATACTTTCTGGGACGGGTCCTTGCTGATAAATGAGGGCAGTAATAATTTTTTCAATGTATTTGAAGTAGGTGAGGGATTGATTTTCGGATGATCTTTGGCAACACACAAACTAATTATACATGTCCATATGAAAAAGGTGAAATGCGGCTTTCTTATACCAAAAACGTGACTTACGGGTAGATAAATAGGGCTGTATCATCTGGTCATTTAAATCCACCTCCCCATGAATAGATTATAGTAGTGGACACACTTGGGCTTTACAATGGGGCCATGTCTTCTTTGGATCTCCACTGAGGTGTTATTGTGGATAGTGGAGAGGATGTGGACATCTTTCTTGTCCCTCCACTTCATGGCCAAAAATGTCATCACATTCTGTTTCAGTGAGCTAACCGTACTTCTAGGGTTTGAATAACTATATGCTTTCAAACCTGCACATCTGTCCAACATCAGTGGTTAGAACTATGCCTGGTAATCCAGACATAGAACATTTATATTTTTCTTTTCTTGCCTGACTATTGAAGGCAGATTCCTCTTTTTGTAGCTTTTGTGTGAGGAGATCTTGTGGGAAGCCCTTCCTGTTTTTCTTGAAGGTGCCGCAGGCCAGGGTTGTCTTTTGATATAGATGGTGAAATAGGGGCATGCTGGTATAATAGTTATCCACGTATAGGTGGTATCCTTTTCCAAAGAGGAGGTATGCCAGCTCCCAGACAATCTTCCCACTGGTACCAATATATGTGGGGCAATCATGGGGCTTGAGTTAGGAGTCTTTACCTTCGTATATTCTGAAGGAGTACACATAGCTAGTGGCTCGATTGCACAACTTGTTAAGTTTTAAGCCATACCTGGATCTCTTACTGGGTATGTACTGTTCAAAATGCAGCCGGCCAGTGAAATGGATGAGGGACTCATCCACACAGATATTTTTATCTGGGATGAACACTTGGGTGAATGTCTGGGAAAAGGAATTAATTAGGGGGCATAACTTCTTTAATTTATCATGGTTGGGGTGATTTCGGGGAGGGCACTGCGAATTATCACTAGAATGGAAGAAACGCATTATCATGCATTGACAGCTGAGTATATGGGCATGTGGTGGATTGGGTGGGTGGACCAATACCCGTGGAGTTCATTTTTTTGTGTAATGGCCATATTCAGTGTGAGGCCCAAAAATATTTTCAATTCGTCCAGTATCAGACGTCACCAATGGAACATGCGGGCATAAGATGAAGTGGGATTGGCAGCAATTAATTGTTCTGCATACAGATTGGTTTGGTCCACGATACTCTGAAGCAATTTGGGGTGAAAAATAAATAAAAGTAGTCCAATAGGGCAAAATTTGTAGTGTCAATCTGCACACCTGGTTGTGCAGTGAAATTGGGGACTATTACAGACTATTGGCGGGCAACCACACAGGGTTTGCCAGGGCATTGGGTAGGAAGGACTGGGCTCGGGCACGGATTAGGGTGCTTGGGGTTGGGCGTATAGTTTCAGTGCTAGTACTGGGTTCCTCTTCCTGGGGTCTGGTGCTGCTGGTGGTGGGCAGGTCTTCGGATCTTGGTCCTAATCTTCTCATTCTTTTAGGAGGGGGGGGCGGGTTTCCTCAGCTGAATTGGACTCTGATCTACTGCCCTCTAATGGCTCATACTCTGAACCAGAATCGTTTGATGAGAGCTCCCCGCTGCTCTCATTATCTGACATGGCAAGAATTTCATAAGCCTCCTCAGGGGTATATACTCTTTGAGACATGATAGTGGACCTGGTGATTATACTGATGGCAGTACTGATGGGTGGTGGTATTGGGGGTGGACCTGCGTTTAGCAGTATCGGTGGCTGTACTGGTGACTGGCCTGTGTGGCGGTACCGATGGCAATACTGCTGGTGGATCTGGTGATACGGATGGCTGTACTGGTAGCGGATCTGTTTAGTGGTACTGGTGGCTGGCCTGTGTGGTGATACGGATGGCTGTAGTGGTAGCGGATCTGTTTAGTGGTACCGGTGGCTGGCCTGTGTGGCGGTACCGATGGTGGTACTGGTGGCGGATCTGGTGATATGGATGGCTGTACTGGTAGCAGATCTGTTTAGTGGTACCGGTGGCTGGCCTGTGTGGTGATACGGATGGCTGTAGTGGTAATGGATTTGTTTACTGGTACCGGTGGTGGTATTGGTGGCTGGCCTGTGTGGCGGTATCGATGGCGGTACTTGTGGGCCTGTGTGACAGATGGGCTGATGACAGATGGACTGTTGACAGATCCAGATGGTACTGGTGACAGGTCCCTTTTATGGGGGGGGGGTTGTGTGTTGTGCACAATACAGTACTGACAGACACTGAATAACTCACTGATTTTTTTTGTTTACATTAGTGACTGACCTTGATTGGACACAGCCGGTCACATGTAAACAGCCAGTTTTATTGGCTGTTTACAGATCGGGGAAGCTCTGTGTCCAAGGGACACCCGTTCCCCCCCGATCACATGGGCGTGCCTCTGGGGGCACGCACTGGAGTCTCCTGTGGCGCGCTGCCGCTTCCTCCCATGCTTTTGATTGGCTGTATTTATACACAGCCGATCGTACGGTAAACAGCCAATTTAACTGGCTGTTTACCGGGATCGGTGACGGCCCATGTCCGGCGGACACGAGCCGTGCACGATCGATGCGATGCGCGCACGCGTGCCAGCGGCTTATCCTGAGGACGTCAATAGACGTCCGGTCAGGATAATGAACCCCCTGCCCCACCGTCAGTTGTTAATAGGGCGGGCGGGAAGTGGTTAAACTCGATGCCTCTATCATTGTCGTTGAACGTGTTGATATATTAACTCAATGATTCATGTGAGCCATTCCACAGGAGGAGGACGTCGCCTATATATCTAGCCCAATGGACCACCTCCGGCCGTCTCTGGGCATAGACAACATCCTCCTCCCACTTAGCCATGAACAGATTAGCGAGGCTGGGGGAAAATTAAGCCCCCATCGCTACGCCCCTGTTCTGTAGGAAAAATTGTTTTTTAAACCAAAAGTATTTGCATCTGGTAGCATATGCTACATAATGTATTCCCTGTGTTGGGTAGTAAGTGTTTGATCCTGATCCAGGAAGTGTTTCACCGATAAAATACCCCATTCATGTGGGATGCTGGTATAGAGAGATGTGACGTCTGCTATTATTAACCACAACTCGTCTATATATTGGGTATTGTTCAGTATGTTAATAACTTTAATCAAAGTCAAAGACCCCCCACACCACCGATCGCCGCGATGCGCGCCCCCTCTGGCGCGCGGCGGCATGTTATCCTGAGGACGTCATATGATGCCCAGTCAGGATAACTGAACCACTTTCCGGCCGTCATTCTGCATATGGCAGTCGGGAAGTGGTTATAGGATTTGATAACATATATCTCTTAACGTTAAGCTTCCGAATATACTTGTGTACATGCATGTAGGTTTGGAATTTGTTTATATTTCCTCCCCCTCTGGTTCCTCTCTTCGTCCCCTGTCTACCTCATATTCGAGGCCTGGTCTAGGAAAACCCCAGGCCTGAGGGTAGTCCTGATGATCGTAACCAGAATAAGGTGGATCCCGGTCTAGGTCTAGGGGGGAGAAAACTCAAGAAAAAAAAGAAAAATGGCGCACTAGGAGAAGGCATCTTTAATTTGAGCACTCAAACACTCTCACAACCAGAAATTTCAATACTGGACAAAGGACTGAAATTTGTCCCTCCCAACAATTTAAACAAATTCCAAACCTACACGGATGTACACAAGTATATTTGGAAGCTTAACATTAAGAGATATATGTTATCAAATTCTATAATCAATAATAGGAATACTCAAACAAGCATTAGACATTCCCAACTAAGTAATGCCTCCTTTTTATCCCCCCCGGAGGACTAGCCCCCTCACTAAGAGTATTTCGAGATGTCATTCATAGAGACATTGAGAAACTCAGAGTAAAAAAGAACAACATGTCACGTGACCTAGAAGAGGGCCTTAATCAATTGTGTAAAGAAAAAGATTTAATTATACGACCCTCAGATAAAGGTGGGGGAATTGTCATTCTAGATAAGGACTATTTAGAGGAATTAGAGAGAATCGTTAATGATCGGGATACTTATATTCCACTTCGATCGGATCCACGCTCCAAGTTTAAGAAAGAATTAGAGACTTTGATTAAAAAAGGATATGATCTTGGGATTCTAAAAAAGAGAGCAAATATATAGTACCAACAGCTCCGCAAACTCCAGTGATTTATTCCCTCCCCAAAATTCACAAAGACCCCATCCATCCACCAGGTCGCCCCATAATAAGTGGGATCGACTCGATAACATCTAGAGTGGGGAGGTACATAGACTTCTATCTCCCACCCTTAGTCCAATCTACCCCTTCATATGTGAAAGACAGTAGACACGTTATTAACATACTGAACAATACCCAATATATAGACGGGTTGTGGTTAATAACAGCAGACGTCACATCTCTCTATACCAGCATCCCACATGAATGGGGTATTTTATTAGTGAAACACTTCCTGGATCAAGACCAAACACTTACTACACAATACAGGAACTACATTATGGAGCTTCTCGCATATGCTACCAGATACAATTACTTTTGGTTTAAAAACCAATTTTTCCTACATAACAGGGCAGTAGCGTTCTGGGCTAAATTTTCCCCCAGCCTCGCTAATCTGTTCATGGCCAAGTGGGAGGAGGACGTCATCTATGCCCAGAGATGGCCGGAGGTGGTCCTTTGGGCTAGATATATAGACAACGTCCTCCTCCTGTGGAACAGCTCACATGAATCATTGAGTTAATATATCAACACGCTTAATGACAATGATAGAGGCATCGAGTTTAAGTACGAAGCCGATCAACAATGCGCGCATTTTTTGGATCTCAATATCTGGGTAGAACAAAATACATTTATGACATCTACTTATTTCAAAAATACCGATAGGAATTTATTTATTCCAAGGGATAGTTGCCATCATAAACCTTGGCTGGACTCTGTCCCGAAGAGTCAATACATGAGATTATGGCGGAATTGTAGTAAGATTAAACACTTTAACCAACAGGCTTCAATCCTAACGAAAAGATTAACCACTTGCCGACCGTGTAGCGTAGATACATGGCGGCAAGTGGCACCCATTGTTGTGGGAGGACGTTATATAACATCCTCCCCCAATCGCGCTCCCGTGCTCACCCATCCATGCTCACTCATCCATCACCTGGGAGCATCCGTGACCGCCGGGTCTATGAGACCCGGCGCATCACGGATCACGGTAAATGGCCGTTTGGAGCGGCCGTTTACCACGTGATCGCTCCGTCAAATGACGGAGCATCACATGTAAACAAGCCGGCGGAAGTGCCGGCTTGTCTCCCCCCTCGCGAGGTTTGCCGGTAAATGGCACTAGGCACTACGCGGCCCAGAGTATCTGGGCCGCCAGTGCCTACGAGGGTCCACTACCTACTCACTCGTACCTACCCACTCGTGCCCTCGCGCTAACCCCCTCCTACAATATATTGCAGGAGGGTGTTGTTACCCACGGTGAACGGCGGTACATAGATGCGATGTGCCAGCCGTTCACCAATTAGAAAAGCAATCCTAACTTCGGACAACCAATTTCACAAATTAGAATGA
>BLSH010445687.1:178185-202900 GCA_018402905.1 Glandirana rugosa
CTAAAGTGTTCTTTTTGTTACCACACGAACCAAAATTGCATTGAAATAAGAAAGTACTCAATAAATGTGCAAAGACTGGTGAATATTTTACACAAGTTACACGAGTTTGGGTATTACACCCACAGTCCAGACTCGTAAGGATCTACTTGTCAAAGGACCTTTCACCTAACCAGCAGCACCCGGTCAACTTACCGGGGGTTCCAGAGGGCTAGACTGGGGGAATCTGAAAATAGAAACTCCAGTAGACTTCTGTTAACAGATACGACACTTCTATGCTCTACACGTCGTGGACTTTGATGCCTATGACCTTCGCTGCCCATTGTGTTGGATTGTCAATGCAACCCTCTTCTCCCACTCTTCACACACTGATAGCAACACCGCAGGAGAAATGCTAGCACAGGCTTCCAGTATCCGTAGTTTCAGGTGCTGCACATCTCGTATCTTCACAGCATAGACAATTGTCTTCAGATGACCTCAAAGATAAAAGTCTAAGGGGGTCAGATCGGGAGACCTTGGGGGCCATTCAACTGGCCCACGACGACCAATCCACTTTCCAGGAAACTGTTCATCTAGGAATGCTCAGACCTGACACCCACATTATGGGTTTGAGCACATTGAACACATTTTATAAGTGGTCAGAAACGTGTAAATAACTCATGAAAGAATAAAGTTACGTTAAAACCAAGCACACCATTGTTTTTCTTGTGAAATCCCCAATACGTTTGATGTGTCACATGACCCTTTTCCTATTGAAAAAACAAAAGTTGGATTCAAAATGGCCAACTTCAAAATGGCCTCCATGGTCACCACCCATCTTGAAAAGTTTCCCCCCTCACATATTAACTTCCTGTTTGTGGCACATTAGTATATCACCAACCATTCCCATTTTATTAAGGTGTATCCATATAAATGGCCCACCCTGTATATACTAGACTGTATATATTTTAAGACACCACATCAAGTATACGTTAAACCATATGTACACCCCTGAATGCACTGATATATAGTTTACATTCAATACACTGTGTGCATATATATATACTAGACTGTATATATTTTAATACACCACGTCAAGTGTACTATATACCGTACGTACACCCCCGAATGCACTGATATATAGTGTACACTCAATACACTGTGTGTATTGTGATGGTATCACGCGTGAGACCCACGTGAAGTAATGATACCAGGCCTGAAGCAAGACTGACTCCATATTGGAAGGGGAGCTACTTAAATAATTGACTGCTAAGTTTTGTGTGTCTCCTTCCAACATGGCAGTTTGAACAAACTTCTCCTTTACACCCCCTCTCTCTCTGGCCAGATCAACTTCAAAGGGGGCCCTCTGATTATGGTTTATGACTGGTCGGGAAGAGGCCCTGTCCGCTTATCATGAACAAACATACAACAAACTGATGTTTGCCCATAAATTACCCTGGCAGGTCTGACCTAGGGATGACTCTCTCTCTGCCTTAAACTTACATAAAAGCTACATCAACCATTAATTTCCAGTAGGAATATGCCATAGTGATAAAACATACATATTTGAATGTAGAATTTAGGCCCGGATAATTCAAGTATAAACATTCACCCCCTTGATACCCAAGGAGGGATAGAACTAGTCTATTCCCTCCCCAGGGTCCTAGAAGGTCTCAGAACTCTCATGTTTGGAGTCATTTGAAAGCTTTATGCAAGCTGAAATGAAATTTCTTACTGGAACATGTGCCAGGCAGTCCAATCACAAGTTATGATTGTCATAATCCATGCATGATTATGCAGAATGTCTCGTAACGGCCCGCCCTGGATATTGTTTAAGAACACGCCCTCTCATACGAATGGCCAGGGGGTATGGCTCCACCCCTGGTGATCCAAAGAAAAAAGGACTGCCAAGATCAATGGGGAGTTCTCATCTTACCATCAATGAAGCAACATCAGAGAACCAGGAAATCATCTTAGAAACACTGATTAGGCACAGACATTTCAAATGCAGGTATTTTTTTTCATTCTGTTCCTTTGCTGTAAATTTGTCTCAATCTTGCAACCTTCTTTTATTTTTCTGTAAATATTTTACTGCACCTAAAACCTGACCTTTTCATTATTAAACCTTATTTTGAAAAGTGTTAATTTTGTCCCTAAAGCTCATAATGCAACTATTATGAATCTGTTCCTTTGAAGAGCGCTACTGTTTTTAAAATATTGCATCTGAATATATCTGTATGCGGTGACAGTATGTATTACAGGTGGTTATTCAGAAATACTGGTATTGCTAACATACGGGTCTTCTGGCCGGCATCCAGAAGTGGTGGCAGTGAAAGGGTTAATTGTTTGAATTAGCCTGGTAACAATCGCTCTCAGGCAGCTGGCACTTTGACGGTGGTCCCGCAAACTGGGAAATCTTTGTGCTGAAAGCAGCTGAGAGTGGCATTGTTACGTTCGTGACAAGTGCGGTATTAGATCAGGGGGGTTCTCGGTAGCTGGTCGGTGAGGAGGGCAGTGATCTGATACCCACGTACGTCACATGTATATATATATACTAGACTGTATATGTTTTAATACACCATGTTAAGTGTACTATATACCGTACGTACACCCCTGAATGCACTATAATGCACTGATATATAGTGTACACTCAATACTCTGTGTGATATATACTAGACTGTATATATATATATATATATATATATATATATATATATATATATATATATAAAGTATCTCACAAAAGTCAGTACACCCCTCACATTTTTGTAAATATTTTATTATGTCTTTATATACAGTATATGTGACAATACTGAAGAAATTACACTTTGCTACAATGTAAAGTAGTGAGTGTACAGCTGGTATTACAGTGTGCTGTCCCCTCAAAATAACTCAACACACAACCATTGATGTCTAAACCACTGGCAACAAAAGTGAGCACACCCCTAAGTGATAATGTCCAAATTGGGCCTAAAGTTTCAATATTTTGTGTGGCCACCATTATTTTCCAGCACTGCCTTAACCCACTTGGGCAAGGAATTCACCAGAGCTTCACAGGTTGCTACTGGAGACTTCCTGAAGACTCCTCCATGACGATATCATGGAGCTGGTGGATGTTAGAGACATTGCGCTCCTCCACCTTCCATTTGAGGATGCCCCACAGATGCTCATTAGGGTTTAGGTCTGGAGACATGCTTGGCAAGTCCATCACCTTTACGCTCAGCTTCTTTAGCAAGGCAGTGGTCATCTTGGAGGTGTGTTTGGAGTCATTATCATGTTGGAATACTGCCCTGTAGCCCAGTCTCCGAAGGGAGGGGATCATGCTCTGTTTCATTACATCACAGTACATGTTGGCATTCATGGTTCCCTCAATGAACTGTAGCTCACCAGTGCCAGCAGCATTCATGCAGCCCCAGATCATGACACTCTCACCATCATGTTTGACTGTAAGCAAGACACACTTGTCTTTGTACTCCTAAACTGGTTGCTGCCACACACGCTTGACACCATCTGAACCAAAAAAGTTTATCTTGGTCTCATCAGACCACAGGACATGGTTCCAGTAATCCACATCCTTGTCTTCAGCAAACTGTTTCCAAGCTTTCTTGTGCATCATCTTTAGAAGAAGCTTCCTTCTGGGACAACAGCCATACAGACCAATTTGATGCAACGTGGGGCGTATGGTCTGAGCACTAACAGGCTGACCCCCCCCACCCCTTCAACCTCTGCAGCAATGCTGGCAGCAGTCATACGTCTTTTTCCCAAAGACAACCTCTGGATATGACACTGAGCACATGCACTCAACCTCTTTGTTCGATCATGGTGAGACCTGTTCTGAGTGGAACCTGTCCTGTTAAATCGCTGTATGGTCTTGGCCACCATGCTGCAGCTCAGTTTCAGAGTCTTGGCAATCTTCTTATAGCCTAGGCCATATTTATGTTGAGCAACAATCCTTTTTTTTCACATCCTCAGAGAGTTCTTTGCCATGAGGTGCCATGTTGAACTTCCAGTGACCAGTATGAGAGAGTGAGACCGATAACACCAAATTTAACACACCTGCTCCCCATTCACAGCCAAAGCCTTGTAACAGTAACGAGTCACATGACACCAGGGAGGGAAATGGCTAATTGGGTCCAATTTGGACATTTTCACTTAGGGGTGTAGTCACTTTTGTTGCCAGCGGTTTAGACATTAATTGCTGTGTGTTGAGTTATTTTGAGGGGAGAGAAAATTTACACCGTTATACAAGCTGTACACTCACTACTTTACGCTGTAGCAAAGCATTATTTCTTCAGTGCTGTCACATGAAAAGATATAATAAAATATTTACAAAAATGTGAGGGGTGTACTCACTTTTGTGAGATACTGTATATACAGTTTATATATATTCTTCCACTGCCTGAACGGACACTATAAACTATACACTGAATTGGCTGTATATAGCATACACTAAAGGCACTGCATTATATATATATATATATATATATATATATATATATATATATATGTATATATACACACACTAGGAAGGTATATATTTATATATATTCTTGCACTGTCTGCTCTAACTGACTGTATATAAATTGCCTTATCTATCCAATATATATTTCACCCTACACTAAACTGCCTGTACTTACTGACTGTATACAGATCGCCCTATCTATCTATCTATCTATCTATCTATCTATCTATCTATCTATCTATCTATCTATCTATCTATCTAGTATAGATTTCACTCTACACTAACTGACTGTATATAGATCGCCCTATCTATCTATCTAATATGTGTTTGTTTCACAGTAATCAGTGATCACTAATCTGTCACTACACTAGCTACACTGGACTGCCTGTACGCCGCTAGCTAAACTCACTGTCTCTCTCTCTATCTGCCGTTTAACACACTACATAGAGCCGCCGTACGAGCAGCTTTATAAAGTGTGTGCCGTGGATTGAGGCTGCTGAGCAGTGATTGGCTAAAGGCACCCTGCCTTAAGCCAATCATATCTCTCAAAGCAGAGCGCTCTGTGATTGGCCAAAGCATGCAGGTCATGCAGGCATTTCCCCCGCCATTGGAATGCATTATGGGGCACTCAAAGTTCACCACAAGCGCCCCATAATGTTCTAATTTTGTCGAAAACAGGCGAACGGCGTTGTTCAAGTCGAACTTACGTTCGACTCGAACAGCCAGCCCTTCTCTACTTACAGCTTATGATATTCGGCATTCATTTAAAGTTGATCTTCACTGCATCTGAATACTACAAACCAAAACACTATGTAATTCATTTTAATATTAAAAGCAAACTCCCCTATCCATCTATGTCGCCATGCTTTACTTTGTGAGAAATCACTTTGAAAAACACCCCTCTAGCATTTCTGGCTGTGGCCACCCCTTCACGCAAATATGCGACCTCGGGTTGAAGGGCTTGTACCAGGGTGATGCATGCAGCTGCAGGCATCACACTGGTACTGTTCTTTAGCGGTTGGCTTTCTTATAATCAGAATCTATGCGGCTTACCAGCTGCTCGATTGTTATCACAAGCAGTAGGAGGGGACACTCACGGCTCACCAGGGCTCTCCTGTCCCATCGGGAGGCTCGAACAACCAGCAGGAATCGGCTTTGGTTGGGTCTCAGATCTAGTAACCCGGAAGCGATGTCATGACATCACTGCCGGTTTACAGAAGCCTTAAAAGCTCCAAATTTTTTTAAAAATACAGTATTCAAAACAGCCAAACTTGGATATTTGAATGCTTTTAAGTGCAAAGGAGGGATTTAGGCTCTTATAGACCCAAGATCCTTCCATAAAGAGTACCTGTTACTGCCTGTTACTGTCACAAGGGATTTTTACTGCTTGTGTCAGTAATAAAAGTGATTAAAAAAAATTAAAGGGACAGTGTAAAAGTGAAAAATATATAATAAAATAAATAAGAAAAATGTCAGATATCCTCTGTAACTCTAAACTGGTAACCTGTAGATGTGTTTAAAGAGTCGCCTATGAAGATTTTTAGTTTGTTGCCAATCCATGAATGGGCACAATTTTATAGCATGACATGTTAGGTATTTATTTACTCAGCGTAACATCATCTTTAACATTATACAAAAAATTGGGTAAACTTTACTGTTTTGTTTTTTTTAATTCATTAAAATGTATTTCTTCCAAAAAATTGCATCTGAAAGACCGCTGCACAAATATAATATGACACAAATATTACAAGAATCACTATTTTATTTTCTAGGGTCTCTGCTAAAAAATATCCAAGTATAAAGTTCAGGTACATTGAGATGTATATGTATACCTGCAATACCGTATAAACTCTTCTGTCATGGCCAAAAACCAAAATGAAAGCAAACCAATCTTGTCAGGATGGGCATACCAGTAAACAAGATAACTCCTCTGGATGGACTTCTGTGCACAGGCTAAAACATATTCCCTTTCAGGCTTGCAAGAAATGGGCTTTGGCTAATAGATATGCACATGTGTGAACCTGTGACAGATGCTGGCACCAAAAGGGCTATTTAAACTCAGCCAGTGCTCAGGATCAGTGCTGCTTTGTCTTCAGCCTCCTGTATAACCTGTGGTCCTGTGAACCTGTCCAGTTGCTGACTCGGCTTGTCCTGACCATTCTCTGAACTGCACCTGCATTGACCTTGGCTTTTCCCCTGACCTCTGCTTCTGTCTGCTCCATTGTTTCCTGCTTCACTGATTGGTTTCAGACCTGGCTTGTTTCCTGACCACGCTCCTGTCTGTGCCATGTACCTGATCTATCCTGTCTGTGTATTCCCAGCCTGCCTGACTCTGCTACTCTGTCTGCTTTCGCCAGTACCAGCTGCCTGCCTGCTTGCCTGCTTGGTGATGCCCTCTGATGACTTCACCTGCCCAACAAGGACATCTGCCCTGCTGCTAGCAAGTCCTACAGGCACTTGTGCCACTCTGCACTCCTGCACCTCCTGTCTACACTATCAGGGGCTCTGAGTGAGAGGTCTAAGAGAGGCCTTCCTCATCATATCAGGCTCTGCTACCAGGTATGTGATAAATCTTCTGTGCATAAGTGTGGAGCCTTGTTCAAGTGCTAATGCAGACTCCACTTCACAGGAATTCCACTCCAAGCCTTGTTGCCTCATAGAACTGGGGATGTCTTCTAGCCACTTTGAGAAATAAATAAAAGAGGATGCATGGGCCTATGCATTATACCACACATATTAAAATTGAAACAAGATAAAATATATTCACAAATATGTGAACTATAAACACTCATCGAGCTATTGATCCATAGCTCAAAAAGTCACAAACTCAACAGGCTCCATAGATGAGGACCTCACCTGGATCCTAACTGCCTGACCCATCAGAAATAATATACCTTCTTCATCATATCCAAGTTAACTGCATTCTATCAGCTCAATATATGCACATGCACATTAATGCCTAGGACATGAGACCTATAGGCACCACCCTACAAATGGGAGGGGACAGCTGAACCTCTCTGAACCAGCCCAGCACTTGTCATGTGATAAAATAAGAAACACTTATCACATGAGCAGTGGTGGGCAGGTGTGTATATATTGAGCTGATAGAATGCAATTAACTTGGCTCCGATGAAGAAGGCATATCCTTCGAAACACATCAGCCAGTTAGGATCCCGAAGAGGTCCTCCTCATCTGTGAAGCCTGCCAATTTCTGGACTTTTTGGGCTATGGACGAATAGCTCGATGAGTGATTTTAATTCACATGATTGTGAGTATATTTTATTTTATTTCAATTTTACTAAACGTTGTGGGATAATGCACTAGGCCGCTGCACCCACTTTTGTTTATTTCTCGTAATGGTCAAAAACCAGGCTGTGCTGACAGGCAAAGCTTGGCTGACCTTTCCTGCCTCCTGCAAATTCCTATTGGCCATTGAGGTCCCCTATGATTTCATGGGCAGAAGTGTTAGAGCTTTGCCTGTGAGAGCACCAGGTATTTAGCCACCTCAAAAGGTTTTTGGGCTGTTGCAGGGGTGATCAAGTACCTCTTAGTAAAGTATTCCCACATCAGTTGCTAATCTTTCCTGGCTGTAGAAATGAATGTACAGGTCTCTAAAATGTAAAACTTTAATTCAGGAACAAAATATACAGTAGTCATTACTTAAAGCTGAATTTAAAGAAAAAATCCCCTCTTGCAGTAGGGATGCCCCCCACAACATAAGGGTTAAAGGCTCAATTAGGTCTAGGGGATGTGAAAAGTACTTTTATTTACCCGATCCTCTGCTCCTGCAGGCTCCTTCCAGGCTGTAATGACTGATCCCTACAGCCTCTTCCACCCTATGCTCTGCTGATTGCAGGCCCTGTGGTATCATCAAGTACAATGCAAGGCCCATAGTCCTGCATGAGATGTAAGAATGCTGCTAAATGGTCTAACATTGGAGAGTGGGAGAGTAGAGGAGAGTGTTAGCTGGCAAGGAATTGGACGTTTGGGTAAGTAAGACTGCTTTTCCTGGTCCCTTACACCTAAACAAGCATTTAACTTTTGCAATGTGGGGCCAGCCCCACTGCAAAGAAGGAAATCTTAATTCTCTGGAGATAGGCTTCAAAGCGGTTGTAAAGGCATATTTTTTTCTCTGAAAATAATAACCATATTGATATTGCACAGAGAGGCCCATTCCGTTCTCTTCTGAGGTCTCCTGCCATTGCTCTCTTTTCCTCCTTTTCTCGGTGTGCACCCATAGCAAGCTGTGTGCTATGGGGGCACTCGTGTGGGCGCATTCTGTCTTTAGACGTATACAGCACAGCTCGGCCCTGCCCCTTGGTCCCTCTTTGATTGAAGGCAGCAGGAGCCTATGGCTGCTGCCTCTGTTTCTTGTGAGAGGAGGGAGAGTGAGCAGAGCTGCTGGATTGAAAAAGGAGCCATGTAAGTGTTCAAGTGGGAGCTGGGGGAGCTGACAGAGAATTCAAGAACCACATTAATAATTTCTTTAAGTTGAACATTACCATAGCTTAAAGCATGTGCTCACAGGAAATACACTATAGGGTTACTAAGGCAGGAGAGTGCAAACTGTGCATAGAAACCAATCAGCTTCCATGTTTTTTTGTCAAAGCTTAATTGAACAAGCTGAAGTTAGAAACCATTTGGCTAACATGCACAGCTGCACCAGATTTTACACTCTCCGGTTTTAGTAAATCAACCCCAATACTTTCCTTTCAAATCTGCAGAAGAGAAAACTAGCTCAAAACTGTCACTGCCTGTCGTGTTATCTGTTAACTCATTTTATGGGTTATAAATGAAATGGTCATTATGAGCATCTCCATTTTTTTGTTAACCCGTCTTGTTCAGTTTAATAAAACCATTCATAAAAGAATGAAGACAAAAACTATTTGAGCAAAAGAGTGACTGTTTCGTCTTTCTCAAAATAAGATATTTTTAAATGTATTACCGTATATACTCGTGTATAAGTCAACCCATGTATAAGCCGACCCCCCTACTTTTGCCCAAAAAATATGGGAAAACTTATTGACCTGCGTATAAGCCTAGGGTGTGAAATGCAGCAGCCAGAACACAGGGACAGGGAGCCAGAACACAGGGTTCTGTTTAATGTGAAACTACTGATCACCCACAGACACTGACTCGGGTATAAGTTGAGGGAGGTCTTTTTCAGCACAAAAAATGTGCTAAAAAACTCGACTTATACCCGAGTATATACGGTATATACTAATTTTACACCTACAAACAATGATATATTCAATTTGAAATCAGTAATGAACCTGACATTATGCAGTCCATCTCAAGGTTTAAATAGATGTACATTACATCACACATACATAGATTATTATAAGCCTATATTCTGTAATAGGTAATACTACAGTAGATTAGCCACTTAAGGACCGGAGGGATCTCCCTCTTAATGACCAGGCCATTTTTTGCGATACGGCACTGCGTCGCTTTAACCGACAATTGCACACTTGTGCGATGCTGTACCCAAACAAAATTGACGTTCTTTTTCCCCCCACAAATAGAGCTTTCTTTTGGTGGCATTTAGTCACCTCAGCGGTTTTTATTTTTTGTGCTATAAACAAAAAAAGACCGACATTTTGAAAAAAAAAAGTACTTTCTGCTATAAAACATTTCCAAAAAAAAAGTAAAAAAACAAATTTATTCATCAGTTTAGGCCGCTATATATTTTGCTACATATTTTTGGTAAAAAAAATTGCAATATTGATTGGTTTGCGCAAAAGTTATAGCCTTTACAAAATAGGGGATAGATTTATAGCATTTTTATTTTTATTTTTTTACTACTAATGGCGGCGATCAGTGATTTTTAACAGGAATCCGACATTGCGGTGGACAGATTGGACACCTAAGTGACATTTTTGACAGTTTTTTGGGAACCAGTGACATTATTACAGCAATAAGTGCTAAATATATTCACTGTTATTGTACTAATGGCACTGGCAGGGAATGGGTTAACACTACGGGTGATTAAGGGGTTAAATGTGTTCCCTGGGAGGTGTTTCTAACTACATGGGGCATTGTGTGAGTGGGGAAACACGCAGAGCCGTCTTCCTGCATAGCAGTTCTGTTCTGTCTCTGTGGGGAATGATCGCGGGTGGCCAGCGGACATCAAGTCCGCTCCCCCGCTGGCCTGTGGGAGCACCCACAATGGCTCGTTCCCACGCTGATGTACAATGATGGCGATTCGCAGGAACGAGCCACATTGCCACAGTCTTTAAGCCGTTAAATAATGATGGTGGTTTGAAGCTGAGATTTGTTATCAGTGGGGCCTCTCGAGATTTATAATTCAATTTAAAATTAGTTCTATCTTGTAAACCTGTTAGTCGATGACCTTTGTTGAAGGGTGATTGTAACACATACAAAATGAAAATTAGGCCAGCACATTCCTAATAGATGGATTTTCTAATGTGGTCAAAGGCTAAACTTAGCATAACTTCCAACGTTAACAAACATCCAGTAAAAGCAATTACATTAACAATGCTGAAAACTTGCCTGAAATTCTATTGATAAAGAGAATGTAAAGCATACAAAGAGTGAAATGCACATACACATATCTAGGGATGAGGTTTGGGTCTACAGTGGATTCAAGGGGAACCCTACATGTTTGCAATACGTGGACCCACAAAACTGGTGCAGGATTTTGCTACCATAGTAACCAACTAACCATGATATTATACAAATGAAAAAAATGTTAGTTAGGTTAGTATCTAATATCCTGTGAATGGAGGCTGCTAGCAACAAGGACTGATATACTTATATAAATTCTTTGTGAACTAAATAAAACACAGCTGTAGCGGCAAAAATGAAATTCCTTCTAATTATCTCAAATTGCAGTATCAAAGACGAAAATATATAACTCTACTCACAGTGAGAATTATACCACCACTCTCCAGACATATTGACCTCCAAAAAAGAGGTCATATGCGCATTGGATTGTAAAAAGAGAGGGGGCACTCCCATACCGTAGCAATCTAATTTATTTGAAAAACTGACTAAAAGCAATGAACATAAAAGCCAGCAAAGTAACTTATATAAAATGCTGATGCCCATCAATGAGCCGTGGGATGTCAGCATGCAAGGGTCATTGCGCAATGAAAAGCTCATTGCCCAATGCAGAATCTCATCCTATGGGACTTCATCAGGGTAGCCCCGTTGCTCCTAGTCCATTTTCTAATATAGAGGACTTGCTACACTAGAGGAGTGCTGAGGATTTGAAAGCTCTTTTTGACCTTCAGAACACTTCTTGCTGCCATAAATTACTGTGCACCTAAGCACCATATTTTATATTGTATTTATATGCGATTCCTGAAAACTTTTCTCTTCAGAGAAGCCTATCCTGCCTCCATCTAACAACTACACGTTTTATTTTCTCCATCAGCTCATCCCCCACAGTTATTGCCCTTTCGTATGACTTGACCCTCCCTCCTAGATTGTAAGCTCTAACGAGCAGGGCCCTCTTATTCCTCCTGTATTGAATTGAATTGTATTGTAATTTTACTGTCTGCCCTAATATTGTAAAGCACTGCGCAAACTGTCAGCACTATATAAATCCTGTATAATAATAATTATAATATTGTATGTTTTATTGTATGTCTGCATGTCTGCATATCTGTCTTTTCTATCTGAGAGTAGCCATACTATACATGGCACATAGAGAATGTAGTCACACGATCAGCTACTTGGTGCAGGAGGAAGAAACTGTTTATGTTGCGGTAGACCATATGTGGGTGCCACAGATTGAAGAGGAGGAAACTTCTGAGTCTCTAGAAGCAGGGGCAGTTTGAAAAGGAATAAAGAGAGCAGCCATCCTAATCCATCTAGTGGTACTTCCCCACAGGTACAATACAGGTATACAGAGTTCTGCAGCGTGGGCCTTTTTAAATATATTTGGGCCAAAAGTAATCTGCAACCTTGGCCTGCGGTGTATCTGCTGTGGTAAAAGTACCAGGCATTTGGGTACCATGTGCATGAGGAGACATATGGCTCAGCACCTCAAAGAGACAAGCCGATAACAAAAGTCCCACACTTCACTTCCTCTTTCCTAAATGCTTTCCACATCTTCCCCAACATATAACAAGTTTCTCCCACTGCATCTGCCACAACATCTGCGGCCTCTATTGACAGGTAGGGAAGTCTCAAAAGTTTCAGAGGGTTAAGATACACTATGTTGATTAGCGGGTAATTGTGAGGCCACAAAGCCTTTTACCATCTCCAGCAACATATCTCTCAAGGCATGTGTCTGTTTTGCAAAAACAGAAATAGATGTGGTGCTGGTTCGATGGATATATGTAGTTCAGTGTCAACTTGTAGCTTAGCAGCCAGGATTCACTCTTGGGAGAGAGTAGAAACTTGGGGCGAACTTGAATCAATGTTATTGCGCTTCTTGTACAAGGATATAATACATGCCCCAGCTTGGTAGGTAAATGCAGTGTGAATGGAGCAATCCGACCATGAGTCAGTTAAAAACAATTAATTTATTGGGTTACTTACAAACAATGTGCATCTGGCTCCTGTGAACATGGTGAGCCTGCCCCACATGTAATCCAGACTGCCTATGGAACGATGCCCCAGGTGGAGGATTCTTTATTGCGGCCACTCTGAGCTGACAGTGATGGAGAGGGCTCCTAGGGCTGGGGGGTACGGTGGTTAGTTCGTGAGCAGGGGAACCCCTCTGTAGTCCCTGGATCAGATGGCCCCGGAGTGGATAGTGTCAAACAAGTGAGCCGGCAACCAAGTGAAGAGATGGGCAGGGCTACGGCTAAGTCTGTGGTGACATCAAACCCATGGATCTGCCATGCCTGACTGGGTTCGAGAAGTGCCAGGCAGCTGGGAGCAGGAGCTAGTTGGTGAAAGGTCCCGTCACGCTGAAAACCTGTTTCGCAAAGATTTTGATTTGTCAAGTCACGTGAAGGGACAGGACCTGGGATGGGAATTTAAAAGGCTAGAGCCAGAAATGGGGGGTGGGGGGGGGGTCCAACAGTGAATGGAAGAAAGGTATGACTCCTCCATCTGGGGACATCCCTCACTGGATGGCCCCTATATAAATTAACTATATACAGTAGTTGGCCATTAAAAATATTTAAAATATTTGAAAGTATAGTACATTGTTGCTTGTTGGTAAACTTTTGGCAAACATCAGAATATAAATGTAAATATTGTTTGGAGTGAAAGAAAAAAGTTGTAAAAAACCTCAATTTTAAAATAACCCTTCTGGAGGAGGCTTTTCAAAAACATATCACCACCTCTGCCTCCCCTAAGAGCAAACATAAAGAGGAAAACAACCAAATCAGATTCATAACTGGCTTTAACAACCAATATAAAAAGATTATTAAGGCTTTTCAGAAACATTGAAGACTTTTGAAACTAGACCCACAGTTGGAAGGACTCTTACTAGAGTTGATCGAACCTCTGGAAGTCCGGGTTCGGCAGGTTCGGCCGAACTTACGGACAAAGTCCGGGTTCGGGTCCGTTCTTGACCCGAACTTTGACCCGGACCCTGAACCCCATTGAAATCAATGGGGACCCGAACTTTTAGGCACAAAAATGGCTGTAACAAAGTCCTGGCAAGTCCTAGAGGTCTGCAAAAGGAAGGAAAATGGGGGTAAGAGTTGGACAAGTGCCCTACAATGAAATGGGGATAGGGAAATAACAAAATAATTTTTAAGCTAAAATCACATAAAAAAATCAAAAATGGAGGTGGATGTTGAGTTGGAGGTTGAGGAGGCGATGAAAGTGGCGGTGGAGGAGGAGGAGGTAGCCAACACTGTTTTTTTTATTTTTGTGCAAGAAATGCACCGCTGGCCGCACATGTAGTTTTTGGATTTTTTTTTTTTTAAACCAGCTATGTAGATGCACTTTTTAATTTTCTGCAAGAAACAATAATCTGTCCCTTTAAGCAACAGCAGGAACCTCTCCCTATAGAACTTGGAGATGATTTTATTTGATTATATATATATATTATATTATATTATTATATGATTCTAAAATCATCTCCAAGTTGTACAGGGAAAGTTTCCAGCTGTTGCTTTAAGGGAAAGATTATTGTTATAAAATCATCTCCAAGTTGTATAGGCAAAGTGTATTCTAGCCACATAGAGTCATATTATTGTTATAAAATCATCTCCAAGTTGTATTGGAGATGATTTTATAACAATAATATGGCTTCTATGCGGCTAGAATACACTTTGCCTATAGAACTTGGAGATGATTTTAGAACAATAATCTTTCCCTTAAAGCAACAGCTGGAACCTTTCCCTATAGAACTTGGAGATGATTTTAGAACAATAATCTTTCCCTTAAAGCAACAGACTCTACCTAGTCCAGTCAGATCGTTCTGTGCAGCAGGATGAGGTCTGCAATCTGTCCCTCAAAGCAGCAGTACTAGTATCTCTCTCTAGTCTACAATCAGATCGTTCAGTAATGCAGGATGAGATGTTCTATAATATCTGCAAACTGTCCCTCACAGAGCCAGCAGCATCCTCTCCCTAACCTATCCTGAGAGCATATGACATGAAGCACGGTGACTCCAGCACCATATAGAGGCTGGGTCACATGGTGCACTGGCCAATCACAGCCATGCCATTAGTAGGCATGGCTGTGATGGCTTCTAAGGGCAAACCAGTGAAACACTTGTTGATTGGCTGCCCTTGGCAGCTATTCAACACGGATAATAAAATACCAGAACCCTGGACCCGAACCCGGACTTTTTTTGAAAGTCACACACACACGTGTTAAAGCGTCTTTTTTGAAAAGTCCGGGTTCGGGTCCCGGACACCCCAAAGTTCGGTACGGACCCGAAATTTACAGTCCGGGTTCGCTCAACTCTAATTCTTACCAGATGCCCCACTAGTCACCTTTAGGAGAGCAAAAACTTTAAAAAACATCATTGCCCCAAGTAAAACCAAACACCGTCAAAAAGTAGGCAATTCGGACATCCAGTCATATTTGATCACCGCACGAGTATATTTCAGTGCCGAAATAGGGGATGCTTGACATGCCAATCTATCCCACATGGCACCACCACTCTCTTCAGAGAAAATCACACTTTTTTATGAGGCAATTCATAACATACTCATGCAGCTATGTGATCTACATTCTTCGCTGCCTGTGCAAATTATTATACGTAGGCTGCACCATCCGGGCACTACGTGCAAGAATAGGTGAGCACAGAAGATTAATCAAGGCCGGGAACGACCAACACAGTGTCCCGCGACACTTTTTACATCACAACAGGAACTATAAATGCCTTGAAGTACTGGCCATTGAATAAATTGCTGACAGAACCCTTTCAGATAACGAAAAATTTGCAGCACTATGCAAAAAAGAAGTCTACTGGATCTATTGTGTCAATAGCTTGGCTCCCAACGAGGAGATGGAAACAAACCGCTTAATCTAAATTTTCAAGTGGAATATTATAGAATCTATGAAACTATTACTGTGCCTCCCCCTTTCCTCCCCCTTCTCCTCCTTCTCCCCTTCCTTCCCCCCGTCTTTCCTCCCCCCTCTACCCCCCCCCCCCACATTACCTTCTCCCTCCCCCCTCCCCCTTCTTCCGTTAACAATGATTTATGTTTAAAGACATCCTCATTTCCAAAAAAACTTTTTTATATGTAAATGTGGCTAAATGGAAGTGTACATATATGTACCACAAGGTTACTATTTTTCATCCTGGGCCAGAAAAACATTCTGCCACCAATTCTAGGGGGATATTTGATTATATTATTTTTTTCAATTATTCATCTTTGAGGTTTTATCCTTTACTCTTAACATTGAGTTTTTTTTACAACTTTTTTTCTTTCACTCCAAACAATATTTACATTTATATTCTGATGTTTGCCAAAAGTTTACCAACAAGCAACAATGTACCATACTTTCAGATATTTTAAATATTTTTAATGGCCAACTACTGTATACAGTTAATTTAAATAGTGACCATCCGGTGAGGGATGTCCCCAGATGGAGGAGTCATACCTTTCTTCCATTCACTGTTTGTCCCCCCCCCCCCCATTTCCAGCTCTAGCCTTTTAAATTCCCATCCCAGGTCCTGTCCCGTCACGTGACTTGACAAAGCAAAATCTTAGCGAAACATGTCTTCAGCGTGACAGGACCTTTCACCAACTAGCTCCTGCTCCCAGCTGCCTGGCACTTCTCCAGCCCAGTCAGGCACGGCAGATCCATGGGTTTGACGTCACCACGGACTTAGCCATAGCCCCGCCCATCTCTTCACTTGGTTGCTGGCTCACTCGTTTGACACTATCCACTCCGGGGCCATCCGATCCAGGGACTACAGAGGGGTTCCCCTGCTCATGAACCAACCACCGTACCCCCCAGCCCTAGGAGCCCTCTCCATCACTGTCAGCTCAGAGTGGCCGCAACAAAGAATCCTCTACCTGGGGCATTGTTCCATAGGCAGTCTGGATTACATGTGGGGCAGGCTCACCATGTTCACAGGAGCCAGATGCACATTGTTTGTAAGTAACCCAATAAATTAATTGTTTTTAACTGACTCATGGTCGGATTGCTCCATTCACACTGCATTTACCTGCCAAGCTGGGGCATGTATTATATCCTTGTACAAGAAGCACCATAACATTGATTCAAGTTCACCCCATGTGTCTGTTTTGCAAGTGCACAAATGAAGAAAAAACATTTCCAAATCATACCCATGTCCAGCATATTAATACTGTCTTGGCAAAACTGTTGGCTTTTCAGCCAGCTCATGGAATCATCCCTTTCCATGGGTTAATAGCCTGTGCTCACCAAAGTGGGGTGTACACAGCTACCAATTCCCTGAAGGACTGGGTATTCCTGCTGAAGTTTGCTGCAACTGTGGTAGTCGGCCAGATTGTAACAGAAGAAAGTTTCCGGGCTTTTAGGATGGTATCTGGTATAGGTATGTCTGTTGGATCCTCAAACATGCGTGATAACGCATCAGGCTTGGTGTTCTTTGATCCAGGTTTGTAGGTAATATGAAAAGAGAATCTCGAGAAGAAGAGAGCCCAGCAGGCCTGGCGTAGTCTGAGTCTGCAACGTTTTGGAAATTGTAAATACTCAAGGTTCTCATGGTCAGTAAAAATTAATATCCGATGAGTGTCTCCTTCTAGCAAATATCTCCACTCCTCCAGGGCTGCCTTGATTGCAAGGAGTTCCTGATATCCCACATCATAATTCTTCTCCGCTTGGGTAAGCTTCCAAGAAAAAAACACATCTGGATGGATCACATCTATGAGACCTGGACGTGGTGACAAGACTGCCCCAACTATGCTTTCTGATGCATCCACTTCTAAGATATAAGATAGGGTAGAGTCTGGATGGCTTAGAACAGGAGCAGCAGTAAACAGTTTCTTCAGGGTTTCAAATGTGGCTTGTGCCAAAGTAGACTGGCAGAAACGGATGTGTTACGTACCTGACGGTGGAGTCTGTCTTGTGCAGGGAACAACCGCTCTTGCGCACCCGATTCAAGGACCCCTGGTAGTGTAGACAGAGGCCCGAGAGTGCGGGATGGCACGAGGGCTGGATGGTCACAGATGTTGTAGTGATATTCCAGCAGGTCGTGCAAACAGGAGAATGGTCGTACAAGCAGGGTTGGCAACGTGCAGGCAGAAAGGTACAAAAGGGTTAGACAAGCGGATCGTCAAGTTCAGGCAAGGTTCGTTAACGGGCGGGCAGCGGAGGTACAGAGGAGTAGACAAGCGGATGGTCGTGGATAGCCGGGGTCGATGCAGGTAGCGGACAACAGGTCAAAGCAAGCCGGGTAGACAGGAAACAGGTGAAAACACAGGAACAGGTAGGGAGCTGAGGCTCACAGGTCTGGAACGCTGTAGAACAAGCAGCAACTTGGTGCAAGATGTCCAGGGTTTAAATAGGCACCATTTGGCGCCGTTTCCGGCGCGTGCGCGCGCACAGGCGCGCGCACGCGCACGGGAGCGCGCGAGCGCGCACGGAGGCGCGCGCACCACCCGGAAACGGCCAGGAACACTGGCAAAGTCCTTTTTACTGACAGGATGCTTTGTTTGGTGAGTTGTGTGATGGGGGAGATAATGGTGGAAAAGATTGTGATGAATTTATGGTAAAAGTTGGCAAAGCCCACAAAACGTCAGACTCCTTTTTTATCAGTGGGGGGGCCAGTCTAAGATTGTGGATACCTTCTGTGGATCCATCCGTCAGCGGAGTAAATTAAGCCTCAAAACTGGATGCTTTGTTGCTCAAAGACACACTTCTTGGCTTTGGCCTAAAGTCCATGCTGGCAGATTTGACAAAACACCCTCTTGACCTGTCCCCGATGCACCTCTAATGATACGGAGAATATCAGAATGTCATCCAGATAGACAATGACAAAGTTATGCAGGAAGTCTCTGAAGATATCATTGATGAAATGCTGGAAGGTAGCCGGTGTGTTGCATAGGCCAAATGGCATGACTAGGTACTCATAGTGACCGAATCAAGTACGGAATGCGGTCTTCCATTCTTCGCCGTCTCGGATACAGACCAAATTATAGGCCCCTCTTAAGTCAAGTTTGGTGAAAACCCTTGCAGATTTAAATCTTTGAAAAAGTTCAGTAACCAAAGGCAGGGGATAATGGTTCTTTATGGTGATATTGTTTATATTACGGTAGTCCACACCTGGCCTTAGTGACTGGTCTTTCTTCTCTACAAAGAATATACCTGCACCGGCCAGTGAGGTAGAGTGGCGGATGAATCCTTTCTGTAGATTCTCTTCAATATATATCTCTTAGCACCCCTAACTCCCGCTCAGACAGAGGGAAGATGCGTCCAAAGGGAACTTCTGCTCCAGGAAGAAGTTCAATGGGGCAGTCATAAGGTCTGTGTGAAGGAAGAGCATCTGCACACTGTTTGCTGAACACATACAAGTACTCATGGTAGCACTTAGGAACTACTTGACACAGTTCAGTATCTGATTCCATGCACAACAAAGTGGCAGATGGTTGAGGTGATGCGATCCTGCATTGTTTCTGGCAGTAAGATGATAGGAACTTGATGTTTACTGATTCCCGGTCAACATGCGGGTTGTGAGCTTGGAGCCAGGGTAGGCCCAGGATGACAGGAAATAGTGGCGATGAAATTGCATCTACAGTAATCGCAGCAGTTCTTAATGGTTGGTCAGGAGCTGTGGAGTCTCCTTAGTCACAAGTCCTGATTTGATGCAAGACCCATCAGCCAGGAGTCCTTGTTCCTTAGGTAGTAGCGGTATGTGCTGCTGAGCTGCGAAGGACAGGTCGATGAAGCAACTGCAGGCTCCTGAGTCAATGATTGCAGTCACTGACACGGTTCATCCTGGCAACTGGAAGGAGTTAGGCAAAGCTATGTGAGCTGGCAGACAAGTTGGGCTGTTTGGCTGAAGAAAGTGAAAGACACTTACGTAGCTTAGCAGGGCGGGTGCATACATAGTGACCAGCTTCCATGCAATAGACACAGAGGTTGTTCAGAAGTCGGCGTTGATGGGTCAGTGACAGGCGGATCAGACCCAATTGCATCGGTTTAGGTGCTTCTGGAGCAGATGGAACAGTGTTTCCAAGCACAGGGTTAGTAGGGGCGGGAGCTTTGGGCAACATCCACACTGTTCTGAACTTTTGTGAAGGCCTTTCAGATCTACATTCCCGTAGGCGGCGGTCGATCTGGATAGCAAGTGTAATTAAAGCCTCCAGGAAGTTTGGGACGCCAACCCATACAAGTTCATCTTTAAGGCCTTCTGAGAGCCCCAAACGGAACTGGTGATGCAGGGCTGCATTGTTCCAGTCGGTATCTGCACTCCAACGTCAGAAATCTGTGATGTAGTCTTTGACCGCTCTGCGGCCTTGCTGGAGTGTATGTAGAGCTGCTTCAGCCATGGTGGTTCGTTGCGGGTCATCATACAGTTGAGACACAGCATTGAAGAATAACTGCAAGTTATTTAGCTGTGCATTGTCTTCTTCCAGCAGTCGATGAGCGCAGGTCTGTGGTTCCCCTTGGAGTAAGGAAATGGTGAACCCCACCTTGGTGGCCTCCAAGGAAAATGTCCTTGGCTGAAGAGCAAAGTAGAGCTGACAGGCATTGTAGAATGTTCTAAACTTGCTCCCATCACCTGAGAACGTTTCAGGAGCAGGTACTCGAGGTCCAGTGGGTAGCATCACTACTGGATAGGGCAGGTGCCGCAGAAGTAGCTGCTGGCATTGTCAGTGACTGAACACATTCCTCCAGTCGAGTATAAACCTCTTCCAGGGATGTAACTGCTTGCGTAATTGAAACAAGATGCTGGCAGATCTCATCCAACAGAGAGGGTCCTCTTGCAGGCTCTGTCATGGCTGTTTGGTGCTGTCATGTACCTGGTTTGTGAGCCTGATGTGTAGAGGAGAGCCTCTCATACCACACCGGCTCGTGGGTTACTGATAGTGAGACAGCAGCCACAGAAGCACGGTGACGTAGGAGCGCCTGTGATCAGTCCGGTAGTCCACGTAGCAGGCCATCAGCAGGTACAGTTGTGCTCATAAGTTTACATATCCTGGCAGAATTAATGATTTCTTGGCAATTTTTCAGAGAATATGAATGATAGCACAAAAACATTTCCTTCACTTATGGTTAGTGTTTGACTGAAGCCATTTATTATCAATTAACTGTGTTTAATCTTTTTAAATCATAATGACAACAGAAACTACCCAAATAACCCTGATCAAAAGTTTACACACCCTGGGGATTTTGGCCTGATAACATGCACACAACTTGACACAAAGGGGTTTGAATGGCTATTAAAGGTAATCATTCTCGTCTGTGATCTGTTTGCTTGTAATTAGAGTGCGTGTATAAAAGGTCAATGAGTTTCTGGACTCCTGTAAGACCTTGCATCTCTCATCCAGTGCTGCACTGACGTTTCTGGATTCTGAGTCATGGGGAAAGCAAAATAATTGTCAAAGGATCTGCAGTAAAAGGTAGCTGAACTGTATAAAACAGGAAGGAAAGGGATATAAAAAGATATCCAAGGAATTGAGAATGCCAATCAGCAGTGTTTAAGCTCTAATCAAGAAGTGGAAAATGAAGGGTTCTGTTGAAACCAAACCACGGTCAGATAGACCAAGTAAAATTTCAGCCACAGCTGCCAGGAAAATTATTCAGGATGCAAAGAAAAACCCACCAATAACTTCAGGTGAAATACAGGACTCTCTGAAAACATGTGGTGTGGCTGTTTCAAGATGAACAATAAGGAGGTACTTGAAGAAATATGGGCTGCATGGTCAAGTTGCCAGAAGAAAGCCATTACTATGCAAATGCCACAAAGTATCCCACTTACAATATGCTAAACAGTACAGAGACAAGCCTCAAACCTTCTGGCACAAAGTCATTTGGAGTGATGAGACCAAAATTGGGCTTTTTGGCCACAACCATAAACACTACATTTGGAGAGGAGTCAACAAGGCCTATGATGAAAGGTACATCATTTCTACTGTGAAACACGGAGGTGGATCGTTGATGTTTTGGGGATGTGTGAGCTACAAAGGCACAGGAAATTTGGTCAAAATTGATGGCAAGATGAATAAAGTATGTCATCAAAAATACTGGAGGAACATTTGCATTCATCAGCCAGGAAGCTGCGCATGGGATGTACTTCGACATTCCAACATGACAATGATCCAAAACACAAGGCCAAGTCGATCTGTCATTGGCTACAGCAGAATAAAGTGAAGGTCCTGGAGTGGCCATCTCAGTCTCCTGACCTCATCCACAAATACCAAAAAAGTCTTCAAACTGTCATTGATGTTAAATGGGCCAATACATGGTATTAAGAACTGGGGTATGTAATCTTTTGATCAGGGTCATTTGGGCAATTTCTCTTGTCATTATGATTTAAAAAGAGTAAACACAATTGATTGACAATAAATGGCTTCAGCCAAACACTAATCATGAGTGAAATAAAAGTTTTTGTGTTATCATTCATATTCTCTGAAAAATGGCCAAGAAATCATAAATTCTGCCAGGGTATGTAAACTTATGAGCACAACTGTAGATGTGCAACAGGCAGGCTGGTAGTAGGTAAGCAGGACGAGAGGTTAGGCTCACTGTGGTAACAGCTGGAACAGGAACCAGATGAGATTTGCTGCATGGAAGCTGTAGTGGACAAGATGAGCAGGTGCAGGGTCAGACAAGCCGGGGTGGTAATGTTCAAGCAGATTAAGCAGAGACGGAGGCAGAAGCTAAGTCCAAAACAAGCCAAGGTCAGGGTATCAAGCAAAGAAGCGTTAGTCAGAAGAAGCTGGATCAGGATCAGAGATCAGAACAGGGAACTGGAACAAACACACAGAAGCTGCAGACCAAACAGCAATGAGTCCATAGTGCAGTCAATTTAAATAGGCCGCTTGGTGCCAGCCTTAGTAACAAACACGCGCGTGTACATGCGCCGATATGCAAGTGTGCATGCGCGCGCACCGTGCAATTCCTCCTGCACGGATATGCCTTTCCTGACACATTCACTCCAGGTGGGAGGTGCTGCCTAGGACTGCATGGAGGGGATCACGCTTTGTGAGCGGTGAGAGTTTGCACTGCACCAGCCTTTGAGAGATGTTTTAATGCAGTCACTAGGAGAGCTCGACTATTTTAACCTTTTCCCGCCCGTGCTATAGCTGAAAGATGGCTACAGCACAGGCTCACATTGCCGCCTATCAGTGCCCATCAGTGCCACCTATCAGTGCTGCCTATCAGTGCCCATCAGTGGCACATATCAGTGCAGCCTTATCAGTGCCTCCTCATCAGTGCATCCTCATCAGTGCCCATTGTAATGATATTACGTGCTAGACACATGAAAAAATGTAGCTATCGGGCATCTTGTTCAGAACTCAGACGTGAGCCATGACAGTTGGCCTAACAGACACACATTGCAGAAGTAATATCACCCCCTCCTTCCTCCCTTCAGTCATGGAGTTCATAAGCTCACTTCAAAAGAACCGTTATCTCCCCTCAGAAACCAACACTCAGGGCTGTAAACAGCTAGTTGAGTCACGACAGGATGTCCGGTTTTGCTGTCCAGGCCTATTGTAATGCCATAACCAGATCCATTGAGAATACAGAGCATGCCATCAAAGGATGCTCAGAATTAATGAGGGTCGTAAAAGGGCATTGAGAGCAGAAGTGAACTTTCAGAGACCTCTACCGAATTCAAAACTTAAGAAATCCACACATCATTCATAAATTCAGAGAGGAACGTGACACCTTAATAAAACGTATATATTTGAATGCAGAATTTCATACTGAACAACTGAAGTTCAGGCATGCCCATGTTCAGACATATCAAAGGGAAGATAGCTGTCAGATGCCTCCTAAGTGACAAGCTTATTTGAGCTACCATGTGTCTGGTATCGCTGGACACGAAATTCAATGCTGAACCATAATTTCTCGGTTTCAGGAATGCACCCTGTACATATTGGGAGATATGAATATTAGTATAAAAACTGTGTGTAAGGGAGGGCCATTATACTAGCATCCACCCCAGACAGCCCACAGACCCTCCTTACCAATTTGAGTGGTCAGGGGCATCTGGCCCTACCCCTTTGGTCCCAAAGGAAAAGGGATCTGCAAAGTCAGTTGCCAGTTCTCTTTTTACCATCAAACCATGAACATCTGACAAGTTTGAGAACGATCCTCAACCAAGCTCTATTCAACTCAATGACATTGATTGCAAGTATCTTTCCTCCTTAAATTCTACCTTATCTCTTTGTTGCTGTATTATGTCTGTATTACTTTAAAATACCTTTTCTTTAAATATTTCATTTACACCAATTTTGACCTTGTCATTATTAGAGTTAAGCGAACCCGGACTGTAAATTTTGGGTCCGTACTGAACTTTGGGGTGTCCGGGACCCGGACCCGAACCCGGACATTTCAAAAAAAGTCTGGGTTCGAGTTTGGGGTTCTGGTATTTGATTCCACGTGTTGAATAGCTGCCAAGGGCAGCCAATCAACAAGTGTTTCACTGGTTTGCCCTTAGAAGCCATCACAGCCATGCCTACTAATGGCATGGCTGTGATTGGCCAGTGCATCATGTGACACAGCCTCTATATTGCAGGTATTATAGAACATCTCATCCTGCATTACTGAACGATCTGATTGTGGACTAGGTAGAGATACTAGTACTGCTGCTTTGAGGGACAGATTGCAGACCTCATCCTGCTCTATTCCATCTTAAATTCCTCCTTTCTATGAACGTTAGTTACAGTAACTCAACTTATCTCGAACCAACTCCTAGCAAGAGTTTGAACAGTCTACAAGTACCAA
>BLSH010445687.1:206243-221458 GCA_018402905.1 Glandirana rugosa
TAGTACAAGATCATTCGGGTGGGGGAGATGTCAATCTTGTGAGACTTCCTTGTGTCAATTGGGGAACTAGCGGGGGATCTCCATTGGGGAAGGGACGGTCACAGTAAAAATGTAACTAGTGACGTAAAAATATCGTGACTACTATTTTTGTGCCTAAAAGTTCAGGTCCCCATTGATTTCAATGGGGTTCGGGGTCTGGGACAAAGTTCAGGTCAAACTATAGGATAGATTTATGGACTTTTATTTTATTGTTTTTACTGGTAATGGTGGCAATCTGCATTTTTTAGTAGGGTTGTGACATTGCGGTGAACAAATCTGACCCCAAATGACACTTTTTGGGGACCAGTGACATTATTACATTGATCAGTGCTATAAAAATGCAGTGATCAATGTAAAAATGACACTGGCAGGGAAGGGGTTACCTCTAGGGGGCGATCAAGGGGTTAACTGTGTTCCTTCAGAGTGTTCTAACTGTAGAGGGGGTGGGCTTACTAGAACATGATAGAGATCGCTGTTCCCGAACACAGGGAACAGTAGACCTCTGACATGTCATCTGAAAGTAGAGGGACCCGCCCTGTTTACAAAGGCAGATCCCTATTCTGCCTCTGTACCGTCGATCATGGATTGCCAGCGCACATCGAGTCCACAAGACCCACGGGCGAGATCCTGCGGCACGAAGCACGTGCACACTATACCACATGCACGAACCGACGTACAGGTATGGCGGTTCACGCTATCCAACCAGCTTGCAGCAGAATATCTGCGTGAGCTGGTCGGCAAGTGGTTAACCCCTTCCATGCCGGGCCATAGGCAAATGACGCCGGCAAATGACGCCGGCAAATGACATCCGTCAGTTCTCGCCACTCTCACGTGCCCCCCGGGGCGCACAGTGCGGTGATCGGGGATGAGGCATGTCCCTCGGGACACAGCCCAGCCCCGATCAGTGTAAAGAGCCAATAAAAATAGCTCTTTACAGCTGTGTCCAATCATAGCCGGTCTCAAGAACTGTCCTCGTGCACGCCGCTCATGCGCACCCCCAGGGGCATGCAGAGCGGTGATCGGAGATGAGGCATGTCACTCTGACAGAGCCCATCCCCAGTCAGGGTAAAGAGAAGTTGAAATTGGCTCTTTACCACATGACCGGCTGTGATTGGACACATAATATAAACAAAAAGCGGTAAATAGCTGTCACCGGGTTCTCCTTCTCACACACCGATCATGTGTGAGGAGGAGATTGTGGTAACAATTAGTTACTGATCACAGTGTACAACAAATCACATTGATTTACTCCCGTATAGAGGACCTGTCACCAGCCCATCAGAGTACCTGTCACCAGCCCATCAGAGTACCTGTCACCAGCCCATCAGAGTACCTGTCATCAGCCCATCAGAGTACCTGTCACCAGCCCATCAGAGTACCCAAGTACCTGTCACAACCCCTCAGAGTACCTGAGTACCTGTCACCAGCCCATTGGAGTACCTGAGTACCTGTCACCAGCTCATCAGAGTACCTGAGTACCTGTTCCCAGCCTAGAGAACCTAAGTACCTATCTGCAGACCATCAGAGTACCTAAGTACTTGTCTCCAGGGCATAGTACCCAAGTACCTGTCACCAGCCCATGAGAGTACCCTAGTACCTGTGACAACCCCTCAGAGTACTCAAGTACCTGTCCCCAGCCCAGAGTGCCTGAGTACCTATTTACAGACCATGTGAGTCCCTGAGTACCTGTCACAACCCCTCAGAATACCCGAGTACCTGTCACCAGCCCATCAGAGTACCCGAGTACCTGTCACCAGCCCAGAGTACCTGAGTACCTATCTGCAGACCATCAGAGTACCCAAGTATCTGTCCCCAGTCCAGAGTACCTGACTGCAAACCATCAGAGTACCCGAGTACCTGTCTCTAGCCCAGCGTACTCAAGTACCTATCTGCAGCCCACCAGAGTACCCGAGTACCTATAGTCAGCCCATCAGAGTACCTGAGTACCTGTCTCCACCTCAGATTATCTGAGTACCTATCTCCAGCCCATCAGAGTACCTGAGTACCTATCTGCAGCCCATCAGAGTACCCGAGTATCTGTCCCCAGCTCAGAGTACCTGAGTACCTATCTGTAGACCCTCAGAGTACCCAAGTACCTGTCTCTAGCTCAGAGTACTCAAGTACCTATCTGCAGACCATCAGAGTACCCGAGTACCTGTCTCTAGCCCAGAGTACTCGAGTACCTATCTGCAGCCCACCAGAGTACCCCAGTACCTATAGTCAGCCCATCTGAGTACCTGAATACCTATCTGCAGCCCATCAGAATACCTGAGTGCCTGTCTCCAGTTCATCGGAGTACTCGAGTACCTATCTCCAGCAGATAGTACCCGAGTACCTAGCTTCAGACCATCAGGGTATCCGAGTACCTGTTTCCAGCCCAGAGTACCTGAGTACATATCTGCAGCACATCAGAGTACCCAAGTACCTGTCTCCAGCCCATTAGAGTACCTGAGTACCTACCTTCAGCTCATCAGAGTACCCGAGTACTTATCTTCAGCCCCTCAGAGTACCCGAGTACCTATCTGCAGCCCATCAGAGTACCCAAATACCGATCTGCAGCCAATCAGATTACCTGAGTACCTGTCTCCAGCCCATCAGAGTACTCGAGTACCTATCTGCAGCCCATCAGATTACCTGTCACCAGCCCATCAGAGTACCTGTCATCAGCCCATCAGATTACCTGTCACCAGCCCATCAGAGTACCCAAGTACCTGTCACAACCCCTCAGAGTACCCGAGTACCTGTCACCAGCCCATTGGAGTACCTGAGTACCTGTCACCAGCTCATTAGAGTACCTGAGTACCTGTTCCCAGCCTAGAGAACCTAAGTACTTATCTGCAGACCATCAGAGTACCTAAGTACTTGTCTCCAGGGCATAGTACCCAAGTACCTGTCACCAGCCCATGAGAGTACCCTAGTACCTGTGACAACCCCTCAGAGTACTCAAGTTCCTGTCCCCAGCCCAGAGTGCCTGAGTACCTATTTACAGACCATATGAGTCCCTGAGTACCTGTCACAACCCCTCAGAATACTCGAGTACCTGTCACCAGCCCATCAGAGTACCCGAGTACCTGTCACCAACCCAGAGTACCTGAGTACCTATCTGCAGACCATCAGAGTACCCAAGTATCTGTCCCCAGTCCAGAGTACCTGACTGCAAACCATCAGAGTACCCGAGTACCTGTCTCTAGCCCAGCGTACTCGAGTACCTATCTGCAGCCCACCAGAGTACCCGAGTACCTATAGTCAGCCCATCAGAGTACCTGAGTACCTGTCTCCACCTCAGATTATCTGAGTACCTATCTCCAGCCCATCAGAGTACCTGAGTACCTATCTGCAGCCCATCAGAGTACCCGAGTATCTGTCCCCAGCTCAGAGTACCTGAGTACCTATCTGCAGACCCTCAGAGTACCCAAGTACCTGTCTCTAGCTCAGAGTACTCAAGTACCTATCTGCAGACCATCAGAGTACCCGAGTACCTGTCTCTAGCCCAGAGTACTCGAGTACCTATCTGCAGCCCACCAGAGTACCTGAGTACCTATAGTCAGCCCATCTGAGTACCTGAGTACCTATCTGCAGCCCATCAGAATACCTGAGTGCCTGTCTCCAGTTCATCAGAGTACTCGAGTACCTATCTCCAGCAGATAGTACCCGAGTACCTAGCTTCAGACCATCAGGGTATCCGAGTACCTGTTTCCAGCCCAGAGTACCTGAGTACATATCTGCAGCACATCAGAGTACCCAAGTACCTGTCTCCAGCCCATTAGAGTACCTGAGTACCTATCTTCAGCTCATCAGAGTACCCGAGTACTTATCTTCAGCCCCTCAGAGTACCCGAGTACCTATCTGCAGCCCATCAGAGTACCCAAATACCGATCTGCAGCCAATCAGATTACCCGAGTACCTGTCTCCAGCCCATCAGAGTACTCGAGTACCTATCTGCAGCCCATCAGATTACCCGAGTACCTGTCTCCAACCCATCAGAGTACCTGAGTACCTATCTGCAGCCCATCAGAGTACTTGAGTACCTATCTGCAGCCAAAGCCTCATAGAGTATACCATATTCCAAAATGGGTCATTTTTTGGAAGGTTCTATTTTGCTGGTGCTCCAGGACCTTCAAAAGTGTGATAGGTCATCAGGAAATTAGATGTGTTATTTATGCTCCTAGAACAACTCACAGTACTCCCTGCATATTGGGCCTTTCTATGTGGCCAGGCTGTGTAAACTTCTCACACATGTGGTATCATTATACTCAGGACGAGTAGCAGAATGTATTTTGGGGTGTGATTTTTGGTATGTACATGTTATGTGTTAGAAATATCTTATGAATTGACAACTTTGTGTAAAAAAAAAATAGGTTTTCATTTTCTTTGCACATTTTCCAAAAACTTGTGGAAAAAAATGACATGTTCAAAAGACTCATTATGCCTCTTAGCATATACGTTGGGGTGTTTGCTTTACAAAATGGGGTCATTTTGTGGGTAATTTCACTGTCCTGGTGCTCCAGGGCATTCAAAGGGTAATAGGTCATCAGGAAATTATATGTGTAATTTATGTTCCTAGAACGCCTGATGGTGCTCTCTGCATGTTGGGCCTCTGTATGTGGCCAGGCTGTGAACAAGTATCACATGTGGTATAGCCATACTCAAGAGGTGTAGCAGAATGTGTTTTGGGGTGTAAGTGGAATTATGCATATGCCGTGTGTGAGAAATAACTTGTTATTATGACAATTTTGTGTAAAAAAAAATAATAATAATTTCTTATTCTAAAGAATTGTGGGAAAAATTACAACTTCAAAAAACTTGCCAAGCCTCATGCTAAATACCTTGGACTGTCTACTTTCCAAAAAGGGGTCATTTGGGTGGTGTTTGTACTGTCCTGACATTTCAGGGCCTCAAGAAATGAGATAGGCAGTCAGTACATCAGCTGTGATCAATTTTTAATGATTGGCACCATATCTTGTAGACTCTATGACTTTCACACAGACTATATAATATCCATTAATTTGGGTTATTTTTACCAAAGATATTAGCAGTAGAGTTGAGCGGACACCTTGATGTTCAGGTTCAGCGGGTTCGGCCGAACTTTGCGAAAAAGTTTGAGTTCGGCCCCAAATTTGACCCGAACTGGACCCCGAACCCCATTGAAGTCAATGGTGACCCGAACTTTTGGACACAAAAATGGCTCTAAAAAAGTCCTGGAAAGGGTTAGAGGGCTGCAAAAGGAAGCAAAATGTGGGTAATTGTAGGACAAGTGCCCTGCAAACAAATGTGGATAGGGAAATAACTTAAAATCACATAAAAAAATAAAAAATGGAGGAGGTGGATGTGGAGTAGGAGGTTGAGGAGGCGGTGACCATGGCAGTGTAGGTGGAAGTGGCGGTGGAGGAGGAGGAGGTAGCCAACACTGTTTTTTGTTTGTTTGGTTTTTTTTTTCTAATTGTGGTAGCTGACACAGATGGACCACGTCCTCTCCTTGCAACAGGGGCTTCACCAACACCACCAACACCAGCAGCACCAGCAACACCAAGACCACGTCCCTTATTTAACGCTCTCCTCATTCTGGATGCAAATGTACTATTTAGCACAAATTTATATTATTTTGTAAACCGGCAATGTAGACACACTTTTTAATTGTGTGCAAGAAATGCACAGCAAGGTGCAAATGTACTATGTAGCACTATTTTTTTTTTTTTTTTAAACCAGCAATGTCGATGCACTTTTTAATTTTGTGCAAGAGATGCACAAAAAAAATATAAAAAATGTACTATGTAGCACCATTTTTTATTAGTTTTTTAAACCAGCAATGTAGACGCACTTTTTAATTTTGTGCAAGAAATGCACAAAAAAATTAAAAATGTACTATGTAGCACTATTTATTATTCTTTTTTTTAAAACCAGCAATGTAGACGCACTTTTTAATTTTGTGCAAGAAATGCACAAAAACAAAATGTACTATGTAGCAATATTTATTATTCTTTTTTTTAAAACCAGCAATGTAGACGCACTTTTTAATTTTGTGCAAGAAATGCACAAAAAAAATGTACTATGTAGCACTATTTATTATTCTTTTTTTTAAACCAGCAATGTAGATGTACTTTTTAATTTTGTGCAAGAAATGCACAAAAAAAATAAAAAATGTACTATGTAGCACTATTTATTATTCTTTTTTTTTAAACCAGCAATGTAGACGCACTTTTTAATTTTGTGCAAGAAATGCACACAAAAAATAAAACATGTACTATGTAGCACTATTTATTATTCTTTTTTTTTTAAACCAGCAATGTCGATGCACTTTTTAATTTTGTGCAAGAGATGCACAAAAAAAAATATAAAAATTGTACTATGTAGCACCATTTTTTATTAGTTTTTTAAACCAGCAATGTAGACGCACTTTTTAATTTTGTGCAAGAAATGCACAAAAAAATTAAAAATGTACTATGTAGCACTATTTATTATTCTTTTTTTTTTAAACCAGCAATGTCGATGCACTTTTTAATTTTGTGCAAGAGATGCACAAAAAAATATATAAAAATTGTACTATGTAGCACCATTTTTTATTAGTTTTTTAAACCAGCAATGTAGACGCACTTTTTAATTTTGTGCAAGAAATGCACAAAAAAATTAAAAATGTACTATGTAGCACTATTTATTATTCTTTTTTTTAAAACCAGCAATGTAGACGCACTTTTTAATTTTGTGCAAGAAATGCACAAAAACAAAATGTACTATGTAGCACTATTTATTATTCTTTTTTTTAAAACCAGCAATGTAGACACACTTTTTAATTTTGTGCAAGAAATGCACAAAAAAAAAATGTACTATGTAGCACTATTTATTATTCTTTTTTTTAAACCAGCAATGTAGATGTACTTTTTAATTTTGTGCAAGAAATGCACAAAAAAAAATAAAAAATGTACTATGTAGCACTATTTATTATTATTTTTTTTTAAACCAGCAATGTAGACGCACTTTTTAATTTTGTGCAAGAAATGCACAAAAAAAATAAAACATGTACTATGTAGCACTATTTATTATTCTTTTTTTTTAAACCAGCAATGTAGACGCACTTTTTAATTTTGTACAAGAAATGCCCCGCTGGCCGCAAATGTAATATTTTGCACCAAAAAAAAAAAAAAAATACATTTGTCTAACTGCAATGTAAAAGCAGTATTTAAATATGCCAAGATGTTGCCAACTGAACTAACAGAACACGATTAAAGTAGTGTCCCTGACACACAAGCAGTTGCAAGTGTACTGCACTTGCAAAAATGGCTGCAAACGCCCACCTAACAAAAAGAAAAATTGCTAAGGTTTTATATGAGGCACTTTGCTTAGCAAACAAAATGTACTCTAGCAAACAAAAATCTCCTCTAGCACCCACCCACCAACAAATTGCTGTTTTTAACAGATTTTCTAAAGCTAATCTGTCCCTCACAGCAGCATCCTCTCCATACACTACTATGAGATGATTTTCCAAAGATAATCTGTCCCTCACAGCAGCAGGATTCTCTCCCTACACTACTATGAGATGATTTTCCAAAGCTAATCTGTCCCTTACAGCGGCAGCAGCAGCATCCTCTCCCTACACTAGTATGAGATGATGTGACATGCAGCTCTACGTGACTCCAGCTTATATAGAGGCTGGGTCACATGATGCACCAGCCAATCACAGCCATGCCATTAGTAGGCATGGCTGTGATGGCTTCTAAGGGCAACGAGTGAAACACTTGTTGATTGGCTGCCCTGCAGCTATTCAAAAGGCGTGAAAAAATACCCGAACCCAGACTTTTTCTCAAATGTCCGGGTTCGGGACACGGACACCCTAAAGTCCGGTACGAACCCGAATTTTACAGTTCGGGTTCGCTCAACTCTAATTAGCAGTATAAATTTTGGCCTACATTTATAAACAACATTTTATAATAGAAACGAAACGCTCTTTTTTCACTTGTATCGCAAAAATAAAAAAACAATGGTGATTAAATACCACCAAAAGAAAGCTCTATTTGTGTGAAAAAAATTATTTAATTTTTTTTTGGGTACAGTGTTGCATGACTGAGTAATTGGCATTCAAAGTGCGAGAGCACTGAAAGCTAAAAATTGGTCTGGGCATCATTATTACTTATTGGTATAAGTGCCCTGTATTGAAGTGGTTCAATTTAGAGATTTGTTATTGTAATTTGAGTTTTATATTATTGTTATACACAATTTGTTTATTTTATTCACGTTTTATATGTCATTATGTATTGTTGCAATTGATGACATTTTTCATGTGTATCTGTATAGAGCATATGATTAGATACAGTAAATAGGATTGATTTATTTGCATTTAGTATAGCATATTTTATATATACACTTTTTTGGAGTGGTTTTATTTACTTCAAATGCCAGCTGCTTAGGGTTGGGTGAATGTTGTAGCACAAGATAGCACATAAGTAGGGATGGGCCGAACACCCTCCGGTTCGGTTCGCACCAGAACATGCAAACAGGCAAAAAATTTGTGCGAACATTTGAACACCATTAAAGTCTATGGGACCCGAACATGAAAAATCGAAAGTGCTAATTTTAAAGGTTTATATGCAAGTTATTGCCCTAAAAAGTGTATGGGGACTGGGTCCTGCCCTAGGGGACATGTATCAATGCAAAAAAAAAAAATGTTTAAATCCATCGTTTTTTCAGGAGCAGTGATTTTAATAATGCTTGAAGTGAAACAATAAAAATGAAATATTCCTTTAAATATCATGCTTGGGGGGTCCCTTAGTCTGCCTGTAAAAGGGCACACCTCTATGATGTTTAGAACATAGCCAGAGCAAAATGACATTTGTGAAGGAAACACTGTCATTTATTATCGCAGCTGTAATGTATCGCCGGATCACGGCTGTAATGTATTGTTGGCTTCCGGCAATAATCATAAAAATCACAGAAAAAAATTGCCAGTTCAAACCAGGCCCTTCGGGTGTGGTTTAGATTTTAAAGGAACCACCGCTCCAAAATTTGAAAAAAAAATTGACGTGGGGTCCCCCCTAAAATCCAAACCAGACCCTTATCCAAGCATGCAACCTGGCCGGCCAGGATAGGGAGGGACGAGCGAGCGCCCCCCCCCCCTCCTGAACTGCACCAGGCTGCATGCCCACAACATGGGAAGTATGGGTGCTTTAGGGCAGGGGGGGCGCTCTTCCCCACAACCATGGGCTATGGTTGTGTGGGTGGGGGGCTTATCAGAGTCTGGAAACCCCCTTTAATAAAGGGGCCCCCAGAGCTCAACCCCCCATGTGAATTAGTATCAGGTACATCGTACCCCCACTAATTCACCAAAAGTTAAAAAAAAGAAAAAACACAGGAGACAATTAGGGACAAGTCCTTTATTAAAAAAGAAAAATAAGTCCATTGTCAATCACGATGAGCGATGGACCCGAAAAAAACCCCCAAAAAATCAAACAGCTACTCCTCCATGGGAGGGCTCCCGCCAACTGAGCTCTCTTTGTTTTGACATTTTACAGTGTTTTTACAGTATTTATAGTGAAGGGCGGGGCCACCCAGTGACGTAATTGAGTGACCAGCCCCTCTAACATCACATGATGTCAGAAGAGGGCGGGGTCACCTGCATGTCACACGTTGGCACAGCCCTGCACTATAAATAAAACGTCAAAACAAAGCCAGCACAGACGGAGGCAGCCCTCACATGGAGGAGGAGCTGTGTTCGCTGCCTGAGAGCAATGCATTACGGGGCGCTCCGCAGCGGTGAAGTTGCTGCGAACGCCCCATTATGTTCTAAATTCGATGAACGGGTGAATGCCCGATGTTCGACTCTAACTTACGTTTGACTGGAACCGCGGGCCCATCCCTACTCATAAGTAATACTGTATGTAGGTTACCTAAATACTGTCACAAGATATAGACTTCCTAATGTGATATATATTCGACCTGTATGATTAGACCTAAAGTTACTGCATTTTCTTTTCTTATGTATACATGTTCTGCGGGGTCCACAACTCCTACTAGGAAAAAAACGTTTTAAACTAAAAAAGGTAACTTATTTTCTTGGAGGGTCCAATACATTGTAAACCAACACATTTCTCAACATCTTTGCCCTCCTGTAAATAAATTTGGCTTTCCTAGGTAGCAATTTTGCCAGTTCCCTAAACTTCAACAATACTGGTCAATAGTACTTTGATACCATTCTCTAGTTTTTTTATACTGTCTAGTAAATTTGGCTATAAAGGCTAACCCCTGAGTGTTTTCCTTCTTCTTATGTTTAATTAACATTTGTTTCCTATTCATGGATTGTACCATTCCTTTAACCTCCTCTAACATCTCTTTCCTGCAGCCTTTTCCCTCAAACCTCTTCATCAAAATTGCAATCTGTGCTTTAAAATCACTATTGAGGTCACCTTTTTATCTTCATTAATTGTCCCTTGGGTATATTACCAATCCATTTGGAATAGTGGCAACTCAAGGTGAGGATGTAGTTATTGTGGTCTGTACTCTTAAGCCTCGTACACACGGGACGACGATCGTATACAACAGGTCGTACAAACGATCGTTGTATGCGAAATCGATCATTCGTACGCGCGATTAGAACAGCCGACATACGACAGTCGTACAACGGGAGTTGTATGAGCAAACTAGAAAACTTGGTCGTACCAACAAGTGGTCATACGACCGTTGTATCGTGTGTACAGAGAAGTTGGTACAACAAGTTGTATTGTGCAAAACATGCATGCTCCGAAGTCAAGAACGGTCGGATGCTAATTACATGCACCTGAACGTTCTTTCTTTGGTCGTACGATCGTGTAGTGCATTCAGTATGCTAGACACAACAGCCAACATACGATTTGAGACGATCCTACGTACGATCGTTGTCCCGTGTGTACGAGGCTTTAAGCTCCATGCACATAGGATGTTTATTTTTCTCCCCGGATGCCTATGTTGCAGGGGAGGAAAAAGCAACATTAACCACTTCAAAGTTTACCCCCTTCATGACCAGGCCATTTTTTGCGGTAGGGCACTACTTTACTTTAACTGGCAATTGCGCGGTCGTGCGACGCTGTAAACAAATGAAATTGATGTCCTTTTTTCCCCACAAATAGAGATTTCTTTTGGTGGTATTTGATTACCACTGTGTTTTTTTTTTTTTTGCACTATAAACAAAAAAAGACCAACAATTTTGAAAAAAAAAAAAAAAACATTTTTTTTTACTTTCTGCTACAAAACACATCCAAATAAAAAAATCTAATTTCTTCATCAATTCAGGCCAATATGTATTCTGCTACATATTTTTGGTAAACAAAATCCCAATAAGCATATATTGATTGGTTTGCACAAAAGTTATAGCGTCTACAAACTAAGGGATATTTTTATGGAATTTTTATTTATTTTTTTTACTAGTAATGGCGACGATCAGCGACTTATAGCGGGAGTGTGGACACTAAGTGACACTTTTGATACTTTTTGGAGGACCAGTGACACCAATACAGTGATAAATACGTGAAAAAAACTTGCGCTCCTACAATAACAAGCCTATGCTAGCAGCTGGCATAACAACCTTCAACCAGGGTTATAAACAAATTGTGAAAATAAAAAAAGCCGCGCTGATAATAAAATCAAAAAATAATCATTGGTGAATATTTCATAAAGTGTGACAGTGACAAATTAATAATAATTAGGTTTCACAACCAAATTGCAGTATTCATTAGTCCATATGTGAAAGTCATAGTTCATATATATAAAAATAATAATGATCCTCCTCAACTGATTCTGCTTCGAAAGAAAAAAGAGGGTGAAGACCAAGTGCAAAGGATCCCTTCACCACAAGATTTAAAGGTAGGTACTCTTACCAGACAAAGCTGGCTATAAAGCTTTATGAGACACAATGAACCACCTTGTGCTTCTTCTAACCGTGATATATAACGTTGGGTACTCTTACCCTAAATTACTTGTCATCAGGCCCTTATGTTACTCATACTTCATCTCCTTCAAGGTTTCCAAGGCTGGGTAACCCCTTAGGCTACGATGCAAGGAGGGAGGCATCAAAGGTGGTATAAAAAAATAAAAACTCCACATAGTGTAAATCCGTTTTAAAATCCAAGTAAATTTATTAAAGTAATGCACTTACATTTGATGTTGACAATACAGATAAACAAGAAAGTCCATGTGTACACAAGATAAGGCGCAGTAGTCAGGAGCGGACACACATTCCTCCAACGCATTTCGCCTCTAGTGGACTTCAACTGGGTGGAAGCACGAGGTGGTTGATTGTGCCTCATAAAGCTTTATAGCCAGCTTTGTCTGACCATTTTTGCTGTACCTTTTTGCCCTTATATATTTTGATCTTATGATCTCCTAATAAACTTCGGTCAGATTGGGAGTGCAGCCGATCCACTTTTTTCATTCCATAAGTTAAATTGGGATTGTACTATTTAGCCATTTTACATAAAAATATATCATAGACTATAGACATTTAGCATAACCATTTGTTCAGCGAAACCAGCATTTGCTAATTGCGGATAATGCTCTCTAGAATTGTTACCATGCATCTCCAGTTACAAAGATGTATGTATTTCTCATGCTTTTTGGCTACATCTAGTGGCCATACTTTGATATCTTACTACTGCCCATATTAAGACAACACTTGTTCGCAAGGGAAATAGCTTAAAGAACATTAGTATTTGCCCAGTTTGCACAGGAGAAACCCTGCATAACATTTGAAACACTCAGATTCACTGGATGAATGGTTATGCATTTTTTAAATAAATAGATTGAATATTTAAAGCAGAGTTCCACCCAAAAGTGGAACCTCCACTTATCTGCTTCCTCTCCCACTCCGGTGCCACATTTGGCACCTTTCAGGAGGGAGGGGGAAATGGGTACCTGTTTTTGACAGGTACCCTTCCCCATTTCCACCACGGCACCATCGCTCGGAAGTTCTACTCCCCTCCTACCTCCGCAAGGCTTCACTGTCAGTTACCCTTACTATGAATGGTGGCAGCATCACCCAAGAGCCAATCCAAAAATTGGCTGGGGAGCTAACAGGTAAGTGTCCTGAAATTAAAAGTCAGCAGCAGTATTTGTAGCTCCTGACTTTTATTTTTTTCATGGGGGGCGGAACTCTTTTTTTACTTTCAATCTTGTTTATTCATTTTCACATAGAGAAATACAACTAGAACAGTAGTCCAAATAGGATGCATTGGATACAAAATTCAAGAAATAAGTCCTCCAACTCAAATACCATCTGACAGAACAACATACTATTAAGGACAAAAAAGACCAAGGCCCCTTTTGGGTGAAGAGTCGTAATGTTGTTTATCCACCCACACTTTTATAGTCAGGGGAACAAAACCCATTGATGAGGCTCGGAGTTTGAATCAGTCAGTGACCCATCAATTGCCACTGAGATTATGGGGAAGGGGACAGGATCCTAGACGAGGATCTCCACTAGGTCCTAGAAGTCAACATGAACAGTTGGAGGGAACTCATTGCTAATCTGTTATAGCCTAACTGAGTAGGCCCTGTATCAATCACATATAAACGGAGAAGTGGAGAAAGAGAACAGAAGAAAGAGAGCAGTGAGAAAAAGATCAAATTAGTGAGAACAGCTTTAGATCCAATTTCATGGATAGGGAGGGTCAATGTAATTAAAATGGTTATCCTCCCAAAATTGCTATATCTCTTCAGAGTTCTACCAGTCTCGATCCTGGCTTATTTTCTACGACTTATCCAAAAGAGAGCGGAGGGCATCATCTGGGGTAAACTAAGACCTAGAGTGGCCAAGAAAATGCTATATCTCCCCAAAATGAATGGCGGGCTGGGCGTACCCAATTTCGCCGCCTACTACAGGGCCGGACAACTAGCGAATCTAACCAAATACCACGCCACACAAGAAACACCACTTTGGGTGTTTATCGAAGCTACTGAATGCGACCCACTTTCGGTATCAAATCTCCTTTGGCTTCACCCATCAGAGCGCGTTCAAATAAGGCACCCACTAATTAAACACTCTCTGGGATGCAACCAAAACAAAATATAAATTACAATCCTCCCATAATCCTCCTCTATCTTATATGAAAAATCTGGGCTTCCGGCCGGCCTGGGAATCTCCCACTAACTTTAGGACATGGACCTCAGCCGGGATCTTACGCTTACATCATTTAGTCGACCATAGATCCTTTTGCACATTTTCTGATCTCTCAGAATCTTTCCACCTCCCCCCAGTTGAACAGTTCAGATACCTCCAAATCATACATTTTTTCACGCCACTTCTCCAAAATGAAAACCAGATGTCCCAACTTTCCCCCTTTGAAGCGTTTTGCAAAAAGGACCCACATGCCAGAGGAATCATCTCCTCCCTATATACATAATTAATGGCCAACTCAGACCAAACTAGGCCACTTTACACAAAGAAATGGGAAGAAGATCTGGGACGGGTCCTAGAACAGTCCGACTGGAATAGCATCTGGGCTGCTACTAAAACATCCTCACCCAGTATCCTAGCTATCAAAACCAATTATAATGTGCTATCCAGATGGTACCTAGTACCAGGTAGAATAGCTAAGTTTATCCCGGGATACCAAGCACACTGTTTTAGGGGATGCCCAGAACTTGGAACCCATCTTCATATATGGTGGACATGTCCTATCGCAGCTAAGCTTTGGCAAGAAGTCTTCCAGCTGGCCTCCACTATGTTCGGGTCCCCAATTACCCCAGACCCAGAGGTGGCTTTACTTAACTTGAAACCCGACTAGAGTTGAGCGAACCTCTGGAAGTTCAGGTTCTGCTGGTCCGTCCGAACTTCGGGACAAAGTCCAGGTCCGGGTCCGGACGGAACCCGAACGATCGCACGGACAACGAACCAGGGCTTCAAGCCTGCCTGGTCGTCTTGGACTTGAAGGTCTCCAAGCGAGTTGAGATCAGCCCAAAGTTCAATTCATTTCGGTGGAGACCCAGACCCCATTAACCCCTGGGCTTGTATCACCTCCGGTCGACCTTCTGAAGAACGGTTTCGAATCGACGCTATCCTGTACAGGTGGTATATACTTCTACCCAAGGTTCAAGACCCGTAGGGGATTTTGTCACACGAACCATAGGGCCCTATTTGAATCGATAAGATGGACCATGATCCATGGTAGACCTATCGTGTAATATTAACCAAAACTATCGATCCTATGACCCACTCCTAC
>BLSH010445687.1:235494-246467 GCA_018402905.1 Glandirana rugosa
ACCTTCATGAATATTATAACTATAACTTCCCCCCCATATACCTCAAATTAGAAGCTGATATTAAAATTTGGTCCAAACAAAACATCTCATGGCTAGGAAGGATAAACTCAATAAAAATGACACTATTACCCAGACTACTCTACTTATTTCGATCACTACCCATCCCCATACGGAAGAATCATCTAGCGTCACTACAAAGTAAAATCCTCAAATTTATATGGGGAAATAAAGGCTATAGGATTCCACAAAACTCTCTTTTCCAATCAAGGAGAAAGGGTGGGGTGGGATTGCCAAATCTTTATAAGTACTTCCAAGCTGCTAGAATTGCCCAAATATCAATAATCTATTCGAAATTTGAAAAACCAGATTGGGTCCGTATTGAAAGACAGGCAATACCTAATCATACGCTAGACTTTCTCTTATGGTCTCCCCCCAAAAAAAGGCCACCTATTCTAGCTCCTACGCTCTCCAATGAGCTGGCACTGTGGGATAAGGTCAGACTCAACTCCTCATTGATATCCTCTGCTAAACCACTCGCGCATCTCTTTCACAATCAAGACTTCCCACCGGGATTAAACATAAAAGCATTCCAATGGTGGCTAAACAAGGGTCTATACCGTATAGGACACTTTTTCACAGCAACTGGCCCGATTTCCTATAAATATTGTGTAAATAAACTGGAACTTCCAAACTCAGAAAGGTTCAGATACAACCAAATCTTAAGCTATCTTAATAGAATCTGGATGGAAAAACCTCTCCCCCCAGTCTTCACTGCTTATGAACTGTGGTGTGGTCAGCCATCGGTGCAGAAGGGGGGTATATCGGTAGTGTATGAGGCACTCACTCTCTCCACGGGAAAATTACCCCACATGATAGAGTGGGAGTCGGACCTCCAATTTGATTGGGACATTGGTGATTGGCATTCAGCCTGCTTTAAGTCCTTTAAAGGCATCCAGAACACAACCATAATAGAAGCAGGTCTGAAGGTGGTAATGAGATGGTACCTGACTCCTATCAGACTAGCTAAATTCTACCCTTCTGGGGACCCCCTTTGCTTCAGGGGTTGCCAATTATCTGGTTCCATGGTCCATATATGGTGGGAATGCCCAAGAGTACGCCCATATTGGGCGAAAATTTTTCGTATTATAAAGAGAGTGGCTGGATGCGGATTACCAATGTCGCCGACCATCGCTCTTTTAAATGAACAGATTCACCAAATTTCCAAACCAAAAAGGAAATTAATCCAGTTCATTCTTTTAGGGGCAAAGATCTCTTTAGCAACAGCCTGGAAACAGGATCGAGTCTCGGTCAAAGCAGCCATCCGAAAGATTTCGTGGATTATGTCCCAAGAAAAGTTATAGAGCATATTAAATGACACCCTGTACAAATTTGAAGCCATTTGGGAGCCCTGGGCAAACTTTATAGGAATTTCTCTCACACCGGGTTTACAAGTTGTGTCAGCCCACCAAATAGAATGATGAGCCCACACAACACTATACAACTTATCCTAGAATCACTCGTAATACTTTCTCTCCTTTCCTACTTTTTTTCACTCTCTTCTTACCCTTTTTGGTATTCCACTCTTAACGAATACCTCTCTCGTTATATACGGGTTTCTTGAGCAAAAGTACACTATGACTAAGGGCCTAAGCGTCCTCCTCTTTAAACTAAACGGTATGAGGAAATATATAGCACCGAATCTATGTATAACAAAGCTGTTACTCAGCTACAAAAATTCAAGTCTCCAGTCCGAGAAAACAGGTTGGTGGGGGTTGGGCTCTCATACCTGGCACAGTCTGAACCCATTTGGGGTGCCGGGAGATGTGAGAGCTCACTGCACCAACTCAGCTGAGTCTATTCATCCGTCCGGTGAACTCACCAGACTTCGCTCAAACACAAAGTACAGCTTCAAGGATACTCTTAGGTCATTATGACACTCAGAAGTTCAAACACCTAAACGCTCAGTAAAGGTTAATGCCCGTTTTACATCTCCTTTATATCGCTTCCCATAGTACATTTATGTTTTCAGATATAATCTTAAAACTTCTCCGATAGTTTGCAATACTTGTATGTTAACTTTCGATGGTTAGTCACCAGTTCTTTGAACAACTTTGTATGTCTTTACAAACAACAAGATTATGTGGTTATACTCAATGTATTGTATACTTTCATTGCGATGTAATCACCGTTTGTTACCTCTTTTCGAAACATCCAATAAAAATATTGAAAATAAATTTTAGATTATGTGATTAAATTTTAAAAACAATTACAGGCGGTCCCCTAGATACAAACATCTGACTTATGAATGACTCCTACTTACAGAGGGAGAAAACAGGAAGTGAGAGGAAATCTACCACTAGGAAGGGAAATTCACTACTGTTAGAGTTATTATGGGGAAAAGGTGTCTCCACTGAAGAGACGGTGTTCCCTCCTGTTTACGGCTTGCTGTTTTTTGGGGAGTCCTTGTGGTTGTTCCTGCCTGGCTCTTGGGGATTCCTGGGCTTCCCTTTCCTCTGGTCCATTGGAGTGAGTTTTTGTCAGAGTCTCTTGGAGGTTCCCGATTGGACTCTGATTGGTGGCTTCTCTTGATGTGGCATGTGTGCTCACTTTTGCAGTGTGTGAGCATTCATCTTGGGGATGTACGACCGCTCCTGAAGAAGGGTAACTGTCCCGAAACATGTTGGGCTCATGCCCAAGAAGATGAATGGCTCTACATGTTTATAAGGATTGTATTGATTGTCCTTCCATTGTAAAGACATGCTACTTTGTTTTTATATTGTATGTATGTGAACCTTTGAGTACAGGACATTTTTATACAGAAGTCTGTTCAATAAAATTCATTATGATTTTATATTAAATGCCTTTATGTACTGCCGTGAAAAGTCCCACTTTTGTACTGGGGGAGTACTTCTTTTCATAAACAAAAGAAGGGAGACATTTTTTGCTATAATAAATATCTAAAAAAAAAAGTGAAAAAAAATTTCTTCATCAATTTAGGCCAATATGTATTCTTCTACATATTTTTGGTAAAAAATCCTAATAAGCGTATATCGATTGGTTTAAGCAAAATTTATAGCGCCTGCAAGATAGGGGATAGATTAGCGTTTTTTTTTTTTTTTTTTTAGTAACGTCGGCGATCAGCGATTTTTAGTGGGACTGTGACATTGCAGCCTACAGATCAGACACTTTTGGGGACCATTGGCATTTATACCGTGATCAGAGCTGAAAATTTATTACTGTATAAATATCACTGACGGGGAAGGGGTTAACACTAGAGTTGAGCGAACCTGAACTGTAAAGTCCGGGTTCGTAACGAACTTTGGGGTGTCCGTGACCCGGACCCGAACCTGGAAATTTGAAAAAAAGTTTGGGTTCGAGTTCTGGGTTCGGGTATTTGATCACGCATGTTGAATAGCTGCAGGGCAGCCAATCAACAAGCGTTTTATTGGTTTGCCCTTAGAAGCCATCACAGCCATGCCTACTAATGGCATGGCTGTGATTGGCTAGTGCATCATGAGACCCAGCCTCTGAGGGGTTTACATCCACTTTAAGTTAGCCATACATACATGTATGTATTGCTAACTTAAACTTGTGGTCTCTAAACTGAAAATATTGAGTATGCTTTACTTAAGCCTATGGTCTATAAACGGCTGGAAGGAGACCTGACAGAAGCCGTAATCGGCTCCGATCTGGTCTCCTTTAGCAAATTCCGGAAGCGACACCACAACGTCACTTCCGGTTTACACGGCGGCTAACGGCACCAAATTTAAATAAACGTCAGTATTCAGAATCACCGTTTTTGGCGATCTGAATACTGTGAAGTGCAAAGGAGGGACCCCCAGCCCGCCAAAAAGAGTACCTGTCACCATATATTACTATCACAAGGGATGTTGACATTCCTTGTGATAGCAATAAAAGCGATCAGATTTTTTTTTTTTTTAAAGGAACAGTGTTAAAAATAAATGAATAAATAAAAAAAAATAAAAAAATTTAAAGCGCCACCGTCCCCCGCGAGCTCGCGCAGCAAAGAAAACGCATACGTAAGTCGCGCCCGCATATGAAAATGGTGTTCAAACCATACATGTGAGGCATCGCCACGATCGCCAGAGTGTGAGCAATAATTCTAGCAAAGGACCTCCTCTGCAACTCTAACCTGGTAACCGATAAAAATTTTTAAAGCGTCGCCTATGGAAATTTTTAAGTACCGGACTTTGTCGCCATTCCGCAAGTGCGCAAAATTTTCAACCGTGTCATGTATGGTATTCTAATTTTTCCAAAAAAATTGCGCTTGAAAGACCGCTGCGCAAATACCGTGTGACAAAAAGTATTGCAATGATCGCAATTTTATTCTCTAGAGCAGGGGTAGGGAACCTGGGGCTCTCCAGCTGTTGTAGAACTACATTTCCCATGAGGCATTGCAAGGCTGATGGATACAATTACTCCCAGAAGCATGATGGGAAATGTAGTTCTACAACAGCTGGAGAGCCGCAGGTTCCCTACCCCTGCTCTAGAGTGTTTGAAAAAATATATATATAATTTTTGGGGGTTCTAAGTAATTTTCTAGCAAAAAAAAAATGTTTTTAGCTAGTAACCAACAAATGTAAAAAAGGGGCCCGGTTGGTAAGTGGTTAAACTGGAAAAATTGAGTTGGCTTTACTTAAAAATATGAAAAGTCTAATGAGTCAAACAAAAATAAGTTTAGTTGACAGTACTTAACAAGCTGATGCAAATAGTTGCCTCATTTTTTTTGAGTAGACCCAGTACAATATTTTTTAAAGTGTGCCTCCTTCTTACATTGGGTCCTTACCAGGTTGCTTACATACTGTCCAGCCAATGAACAATATTTGCAATTATTGTCACTTATTTTATATGCTGTAGGGAGAGCAACAACATAGAGTTTCAAGTGTCGGAGTGCGCATGCGTCGGGTCTCCGTGATGGCTGCTTAATCACGGAGCTCCGGACCACTCCGTCCTTTCCAGCCTTAACAAGCAGCCATCCGGGATTCCTGCTCCGCTATCCGGCAGCCTCAGATGCCGGGCTGTCATCCGAGGGCCGCTTGGAGCTCCGTCTCTCTCCATAGGAGCGGGCGGCGGACATCGATCCTAAGCGAGGCTGCGGCTGCGGCCTAGCCAAGAAGGTAGCCTTCTCACAGTGGGGCACACTGCAAACCCCCTCTGGGTTCCACCCCAGGGCCCAGGGGAGCCAGGTCCACTGACTGCAGGACGGCCTGTCACTCCATGAACCCCTAGGCCGCAGGGGTCCCGCAGCCCCAGGCCTAGATCAAGAAGCCCTATCAAGGTGCCCTGTTCCATCATTGTGGACCCCACCAGGATCTCTATCTTATACGCCTTGATCATTCCAGGTAACATTTCTGTTCCCACAGACCTTTGCGTGTTCCCTGGTTTGGTCCCCCCACATCAGGTAATTACCTGGGGGCTTTGAGCTGCTGGGACAGTCAGACTTATCAATGACATTTGATTTTTTGTTTTTTTGATTTCTTTTTCACAACTTAAGCCTGCAACCTTCAGTTTAATCTCTATGTATGCTGCAGCGGTAAGAAGGGACTTATCCGAGCACCCAGGGTTCTCTAAGCACCCCTCTGACCTGCCTTCTCAGCCTACTGCGACCCAGCAGGGCCCTAAAGCTATTGAAAGTCCTGAGGACATGAAGGCAGGAGTTGAAGGAGGCTCTCATAACATAAATGTCCCTGAGATTTGGATCCGACAGATCAGGGATCAGTTCCCCTTCCAGTGGTCGCCTCTCCAGATCTCATACCTGGGGGTGCAGTTGGCGGCTAGTTATGATCGACTATACTCCCTCAATTATCCCCCAAACTGGGGAAGATTTAGATAGCTGGTCGAGATTAGGCCTATCCTGGCTAGGCAGAATAAATACAATTAAGATGACCCTCCTTCCAAGAATTCTATACTACTTTAGAACTCTACCCATCCCTGTCAAAAAGTCCCAAATTCTAAAAATCCAAGCCCAGATCAAAAAATGTATTTGGGGAAACAAGGGCTATAGATGTCCGGCCGAGATCCTCTGGAGACGTCGGGCTCAGGGGGGCCTCGGCCTTCCAAATCTTTGGCGCTATTACCAAGCTGCGCAACTGGCCCAATTCTCAATTATTTATGCTAGGTCCAACAGACTGGACTGGGTAGGTATAGAGAGACAAGCAGTCCCCCTCAATACCCTAGATTATCTGGTATGGGCTACCCCCAGGACCAGACCTGCTATATTATCCCCTACCCTATCCAATTCCCTGGCCCTCTGCGATCACCTGTTTAGCACTACAAAGCTGGCATCCGCAGTCCGGCCTCTACAGCATATCTTCAATAATCCCCGCTTTCCGCCGGGTCAAGATATCCGTGCTTTTCGATGGTGGACGAACAAAGGCCTTTTCAGAATAGGACATTTTCTTACCGCGTCGGGACCCATATCCCTTGAGTATTGCCTGAGTAAACTTGATATGCCCCCTTCTGAGAGTTTTAGATTCAAGCAGATCCACCACTTCTTAATCCACTCCTGTAAACTCAATCCAACTTCCATTGGTGCTTCCTCCTATGAGACATGGTGTTCTGATATCTCTTCTCCTAGAGGGGGGATCTCGACTATATATGCCTCACTAGTGGACCTTCCGAGGTTGCCCCCCTATGCTAGGAGGTGGGAGGGGGACCTGGATCTGAAATGGGATGCCACTACGTGGTTCTCCCATTTTGAGAAGGCCTTCAAGGGAATAGTGAATATAGCCCTGATGGAAGCCAGTGTTAAGGTGATTACTCGCTGGTACCTGGTCCCCACTCGACTTTCGTCCATGTTTCCGAACTCCTCTCCTCTTTGCTTTAGAGGGTGTCACATCCTGGGTTCTTTTCACCACACCTGGTGGGAATGCCCTAAGATCAGGGGGTTTTGGAATAAAATCTTCTCTATGTTAAGAAAGGTTTTGGGACATTCCATTCCACAGACCCCGGAAATAGCCTTACTTAATCACAAACCCGAAGGCCTCTCTAAAGCCTCATTTAAGCTTTCTCATTTTATACTGCTGGGTGCAAAACTCACCATAGCAAAAGCATGGAAAAAATCTTCCGTTTCATTTAACCACTTCCTTACTGGGCACTTAAACCCCCTCCTGCCTGGACCAATTTTCAGTTTTCAGCGACGTCGCTCTTTGAATGACAATTGCGCGGTCGTGCGACGTTGTACCCAAACAAATTTGGCGTCCTTTTTTTCACATAAATAGAGCTTTCTTTTGGTGGTATTTGATCGCCTCTGCGTCATTTCTGATCGCCGCTATAAACAAAAAAAGAGCAACAATTTTGAAAAAAAAACAATATTTTTTACTTTTTGCTATAATAAATATCCAAAAATAAAAAATAAAAAAACTAATTTATTCATCAGTTTTGGACGATATATATTCTTGTACATATTTTTGGTTAAAAAAATTGCAATCTGCGTTTATTGATTGGGTTGCGCAAAAGTTATAGCGCCTACAAACTATGGACATTGATTTATGGCGTTTTTATTTTTATTTTTTTACTGGTAATGGCGGCGATCTGCGATTTTTATCGGTACTGCGATATCGGGGCGGACATGTCGGATGTTTCTGACACTTTTTTGGGACCAATGACATTTATACAGCGATCAGAAATTTAAATGTCCACTGATTACTGTATAAATGTCATTGGCAGTGAAGGGGTTAACCTGCAGGGGGCAGTGAAGGGGTTAACAATGTTCCCTGGGTGTGTTCTAACTGTGGGGGGCGGGGTTGACAGGGACATGACAGATCTAACTGATCCCAGTGACAGGGATCAGTAGATCTGGCATGCCCCCCCTCACAGAACGGGGAACCGCCGTGTTTACTTCGGCGGTTCCCCGTTCCTCCTCTCTGTAAGGAGATCGCGGGTCTCCGGCGGACATCGGGTCCGCCCGACCCGCGGGCACGCTCCCGCAGCGTGCGGCGGTACGTGCACGCGGGAGTGCGCCCAGCACGAGCCGAACGTCAATAGACGTCCTCCCGGCATTTTAGAGCCGCGCTGTAGCCGTCATCCGGCTATAGCGCGGATAGGAGGTGGTTAAAGGAGCTAAAAGAAAGATTATGACAAAGGAAAAATTTGCTAATATGCTCCTGGATACCTCCACTAAATTTGACACGGTGTGGGAACCGTGGAGGCTTTACCTTAATCTGCCTTCTTGACGTTATTTTGGTCAGGTCTGGGAGAAACCTCCTTGGTGCCTCTCTCTGCCCCTCTTTGTCTTTTCTATCGTATCTCCCCTTTCTTTCACCCTCCTTTCCACTTTCTTCTGGTTCTCTTTCTTAACATTGGTAGGATGCTTTTTTAATAATCCCCTATTCAGTGGTTCCGAGGGTCCGGCCGGATCCGTAAGTCCTCTGCGGTATTCTGGACAGCGAAGTTGTTTCTTTTTCTGAGAACGGGGGGGTTGTGTGCCCTGGGGGGTCTTGGTCCATATCCTGGCACAGTTTGTTCCCAATAGGGGTGCTGGGAGGGGGACCAGGAGCCGGTCGGGGTCATCTTCCTGTTACTGTTTCTGTATGGTCTTCAGACTGTTTTTCCGGTTGCTTGTCTTTAAAATGTGTGTTAAGTTTGCTTAGGGGGTGGCCTTCCCTCGCCCACTGTACATTTCTCTCTCTGCATATGTGAAATACCAATAAAAATCTTATTACAGATAGAGTTTCAAGTGTCCTACAAAAAACTCATGGACACAAAACCAAAAATGTACAGAAAAATGGAAAATTGTATCATACTTACCGTAATTTTCCTTTCCCGGTGCCTATCCATGGCAGCATACCTGTGATAGAGCTCCGCCTCGACTCCTCCCCCAGGATCAGTGAATAGTATAAATCTAAAGCTGTAGTCCCTCCCCGGCATTCTCCGTAATATAGAAATACCAAGGGTGGGCGTGTATGCTGCCATGGATAGGCACCGGGAAAGGAAAATTACGGTAAGTATGATACAATTTTCCGTTTTCCCGGTCCCTCCATGGCAGCATACCTGTGATAAATAACTAGCAGACAAGGGAGGGAATAATGCCAAACAAACAATTTTAATCATGTCCTGCCAAAGCAGCCTGTACTACACTTCTTCCGAACTCCACTGGAGTAAGTGCCCCTGGATCAATCTGGTAATGTTTGAGAAAAGTGTGCCGAGAGGACCAGGTAGCAGCTCTGCAGACTGTCTCCAAGGATACATTCGCCCTTACTGTTTATGAAGCCGAAACTGCCCTGGTTGAGTGTGCATTCAGCGGAGAAGGTGGTTCCAAACTCCTTATCTTGTAGGCTTTTTGGATCACCTTAACAATCCAAGAGGCTAGTGTTCGGCTAGAGGCTTCCTTGCCCCTGTTTCTTCCCCAAGGGATGATGAACAGTCTTTTGGAGATTCTGAAATCCTTTGTCGCCTCCAAGTAGGCCCTGAGGACCCTAGAGACATCTAGATCTTGACAAGGGCCTGATTCTGAATCCAAAAATACTGGCAAAGACCATGAATCTCTGAGATAAGCTGGAGTTGTGACTTTTGGCGTAAATCCCCTAAGAGGGCGTAATTCAACCATGTCCGGGAAAAAGGAGATATGCTCCTCCCCTATCCCTAAGGCATGTAGCTCCGAGATTTTTCTGCCAGAAGTAATGACCAGTAGAAAAGCCGTTTTTAATGTCAGATTCCAAAGCAAGGTATCTTCTGAGGGAGAGAAAGGATGGCTGGCCAACACCTCTAGTACCAATGGGAGATCCCATTTGGGGAAAGAGCGCCTACTGGGGGGTCTGATCTTTAGAACACCCTTAAGAAATTTCATCACCAGAGGATCTTCTGCCCATCTAGTGTGGGTCGCCGCAGAGATTGCAGAAATCTGTACTTTGAGTGTGCCCAGGCCCAGATCAAGACCCGATTGAAGGAATTCTAAAATATTTGAAGTAGCCGGGTCGACTGCGCTGAATTCCTTTTCTGTGGCATAGGAAGAAAACTTGTTCCAGATCCTTGAGTATATCAAGTTTGTTGAGGGTTTTCTGGCTCTAAGGAGGGTAGAAATGATGCCCTGGGAGCAACCTAGCGCCTGAAACCGCCTCCTTTTAAGCGCCACAGCCAAAGGTCCAGCTTCTGCGGATTCGGATGGGATATGCTCCCTTGTGTTAGCAGGTGTGGAAAATTCGGAATCTTGAGGGGCGGCATCAGGCTGAGGTGCATAGCCAGAGGGAACCAAGGCCTCCTTGGCCAATATGGCAGAACAGCTAGGACCAGTACTGGCTCCCTCAGTAATCTGAGGAGAAACTTCATGATGTGGGGGAAAGGCGTAGGCTATCATAAAATTCCACGGGCAAGAGAGAGCATCCACATCCTCTGCCTGTGGATGTGGTGATAGGGAGATGAACCTTTTGAGTTCGGCATTCTTCCAAGTTGCAAAAAGGTCCACCTGTGGTGGTTCCCAGAGATTTGCGATTTGATGAAATACATGCGGGTGTAGGGCCCATTCGTTGTTGCTGACAAACTTTCTCAAGAGATTGTCTGCCTCCAAGTTTAATCTTCCTGGCTAGTGTTGAGCGAACCCGGACTGTAACGTTCGGGTCCGTACCGAACTTTCGGGTGTCCGTGGCACGGACCCGGACCCGGACATTTCAAAAATCGTTCGGGTTCCAATGTCAGGCCCAAGCGAGTTGTGATCGGTCCTTCTAATTTGAACCTCCGTCTGTTAGAGAACTCTTTCAAACAGTCGTTGTTGCTTACCCGGGATGTGGGCGTACATAAAGTAGTTTAGCGTTTAGAGACCCTTGGTGGTGTCCACCTGGAAAAACGTTGAACCTTCTTACGGCTTGAGTTTTCCAAGTAGAGGGATAGTGGTGTAGGTGTCCGTCTCCTACACCTACGAGAGAGAACGGGCACCTTAAAATACTATCGGATGCGGAAAGGGGGTGTAGTACTTCAAAGAGGAGTCTAATGACTCCCTCGGTCATGACCAGGATCGA
>BLSH010445687.1:251425-272831 GCA_018402905.1 Glandirana rugosa
CATTTATTTGTAGGGCACTTGCCCTAGTTTGAAGATGATTTTAGAACAGTTATATGGCTTCTACCGTTAATTAATACTTTTCAGACACAGTTTGAAGATGATCCACATTCACCTCCATTTTTGCTTTTTTTATGTTTTTATTTTTTTAAAAATATTTACAGTTATTTCCCTGTCCCCATTTTTTTGTAGGGCACTTGCCCTACCCTTACCCCCATTTTACTTCCTTTTGCAGCCCTCTGGGGCTTTCCAGGACTTTCCTACAGCCATTTTTGTGCCTAAAAGTTCGGGTCCCCATTGATTTCAATGGGGTTCATTGTCCGTGCGATCGTTCGGGTTCCGTCCGGACCCGGACCCGGACTTTGTCACGAAGTTCGGACGGACCAGCAGAACCCGAACTTCCAGGTGTTCGCTCAACTCTATTCCTGGCAGATACACCACTCTGAGATCCGATAGGTTCTTTTCTGCCCAGATCATAACAGGCTCTACTTACCTCAGAAGTGTTCTGCTGCGGATGCCGCCCTGTCTCTGTAGGTATACCACTGCAGTCGTGTTGTCCAAACGCAAAACTACCCTCTGTCCTTTGATATGGGTTGAGAGGGAGATCAAGGCCAGAAAGGCTGTCCTCATTTCTAGAATATTGGACACTAACCCCCTGGGTTGGAACGACCATCTCCCCTGTAGTCTCATATCCTGGCAATGAGCACCCCATCCGTGCCGGCTCGCATCTGAAGTAATTGTGATCCAGGAATGGGACCCCAACGTGTGTGCATGCAAGAGGTTCTCCAGACTGGTCCACCAATGCAACCTCTGCACATCTTTGCTGTTAATAGGATCTTCTGGGAAAGATGCTGTCTCCTCCACTGTGCCAGAAAACCTGATTGAAAGTGTCTCAGATGCCAATGAGACCAAGGGACTAGAGGTATACAAGCTGACATCCGGCCTATCAGGCTCAGGCACTGTGAAGCCGTCAGGTGAGACTTCTCCCTGACCCTCTACATCCTTTGACTTATTTCCCACACCTTCTGTTGAGGTAATGAAAGTGTGCCTTTTTGTGTATTGAATAATGCCCCTAAGTAAATCATGTGTTGTGTCGGGGTCAAGTGACTCTTTTCGTTGTTTATCAATCAACCCAGATTTGACAGAGAATCTAGTAGGAAGTCCCTGTGGGTTGTGAGTTATTCCGGGCTGTTTGCCAATAAAAGAATGTCGTCCAGGTAGTGGTAGACTCAGAACCCCTTTACTCTTAGAGGGGCCAAGGCTGACAATAGAACTTTCGGAAATACTCGTGGAGAAGTGCACAGGCCGAAGGGAAGAGCCTGGAATTGTAGGTGGGCACGACCTACAGTGAACCTTAGATACTTCTGGAAGGAGGGAAGAATAGGGATGTGAAGGTAAGCATCCTGCAGGTCCACTGACATCATCCAGTCCCCCGGCTGTACAGCTTGGATTATTGTATGGAGGGATTCCATCTTGAATTTCTCAAGATGTATGAACCTGTTTAGCTTTTTTAGGTCTATGACCGGTCTCCAGCCTCCTGTCGTTTTCTCCACCAGGAAGAGTGTTGAGTAGAAACCTGAATAATGTTCTGATGGAGGAACTGGAATTACTGCACTCTGTTAAAGCAGGGATGTTATGTATCTGTCCAAAATTAGAGCTTTTTCCCGAGAGGCTGGTATCTTTGTCCTTTGAAAGGAGTTTCGGGGAGGCTGATGAGAGAAAGTCCAAGAGTCCCAAACTGGATTGTGGAAGGCACCCATGGATCCCTGCACTCCCTGATCCATGCTGGTAGAAAGGACTTCAGCCGATCCCCCACCTGAGAGGGTTCGGTTCTTCTGGCGTCAAAAAGGCTTAGTCTCCTGCGGGGCGGAGAGGGACTTATTCTTTCTGGAACCCAAAAAGGAAGCCTGAGAGCCCCTCCAGGGCCTCCTCTCTTTATTTTGGCGGAACTGCCTAGAGTCTCTGTAACCTGATTGCCGGAATCTTGAAAGATAAGTCTTGCATCTTCTGAACTTCCTATCTTGATGGATCAGGCCAGATTTTCCACCCATAACTCGGGAAATAGCCTTGTCCAATTTTTCCCCGAATAGGGACTTTCCATCAAACGGAATCTTACACCAATCTGTTTTGAAGCTAGGTCAGCTGTCCATGATTTCAACCACAGAGCCCTTTTGGCCATAATTGAATGGAGCATTGAATTTGCTGAGCACCTGACATGTCGATAGCTGCCTCCCCCACAAAATCTGCGGCCAGCTTAAGCTCCTCCAAGGCCTTGACTATATCGTCTTTAGGTACCTCTTGTTTTATAGCTGTCTCCACATTTTCTTTCCAGACCCTGATCGCATTAGATACAGAGGTTAAAGCAATTGCTGGCCTACAGGCTGCTCCCAAGGCCAAAAAGCTTCGCTCTAGATTCAGGTCAATTCTTCTATCCAGAGGATCGTTGAAAGACATGGAATCCTCCATGGGCAAAGTCACATTTTTTGCTAGGCGCTCCACTGCTGCATCTACCACTGGAAAAGACAAGAAAGACTGTGAATCTGAGTCTGCCAGAGGGTATAGCTTGGAAAAGCGGGCTAAAGATCATTTTCTATCCGTCTTTGCCCATTCATCCTGAATAATTTCCCGAATTTCCCCCATTAGCGGGAAAACAATTTGTTTTCTTTTGAAAATTGGGAAATAGACCTTTACTTTTGATGGGGGTTCCACCGGCTCTTCCCAGGCTATCGCCTCCTTTACTGCCTGGATGAAAGAAAGCACCATCTAAAAGTTGAAGCCTGACGGATCTCCCTCATCAGATGAACCCTCCGATGATTCTTCTGGTAGACGGTCTCTTACTATCCCTGAAGCGGGTATAGGTGTGCTGGCTGACGATGGTCCCGGTACACTGGGATCCAGAGCCTGAGCTTCCGTGACTGGGACGGCTGGACGTTCCCGCAGTAATGCTGCCAATTCCGAGAATGACTCTCTCATTGTTTGTTTTAGCAGATCGACCACTTGCCGGCTTTCCTGTTCCTTATTAGCCGCATAGTCCCTGAAGCAGTCTCCGCAGACTAATTTGTCTGGAAGAGGAGTTGCGCCACATGCCCAGAATTTTTTTGAGGCAGGGCAAGCCGTAGGAAAAGGGGAGGAATATGATCTCCTAGATCTTGACCTCCTGGATGACCTATGCCTTGAGGAATGGGACCCTCGCTCCGGACTCTGGTCATCATGATGCCTGGACGACTTCCTTGAATGCTTCGCAGGGACAGGGCTCCAACATAGGAGGGGAAAAAAAGAAGTTTTTTTTTTTTTTTTTTTGCTCGTCCTCCTAACCCTTAAGTTATTTTCCTTAAAATGTCCTCTTTTAATTTCCTTACCTGCGGCTGGTCCCATACCTATCAGAAGTGTGTGGATCTTTACTCCTCGAAGAATGGCTCATGGTGACGGCAAGGGCAGAGGGCTCAACTAGGGGAAGCGAAAAAGAGAGAGATAACGGCAAAAAATCAAAAGAGAGCGAATGGAAAGAGAGAGAGAGAGAGAAAAAAAGAAATGAAATCTCATCCAGATGTTACCTGCACTGGCTGCAGCAAAGACACCAGGCACACTTGGTCAAAAGGCACACTGAACCAAGGAGCAGAGTCCTCCCTTATATATGTATCCATCATTTAAGGAGACCCGCCCCCTCCTTTCGGAAAAAATAGAGAAAGGGCAACCCATACCTATGGGAATAGCCCTTTCCCTTACCAAAGATGGCGCCCGCGTCATCGCGGGCGAACCAGAAAGAAGCCAAGAAGACCCCAAACGCCTGCAGGACCTGGAGAGGAACAAGGGGAAAAAAAACTATACATACTGCATTGCCGGCCAGAGTCCCCGAGGCCCCTCCCCCCAGCAGTCATCTGAAAAAGTAAAAGATTTAAAGGGGAAGTTTTTTTTTTTTTCTTTTGCAACACAAAGGTGGAGAACACACAAGGAGGGGAGAAAGAAATCAAAATAGATTAAAGGCAAGAGAGGGAAGGGGAAAATAAAGGTAAGCCAATTATGATCCCTCTGCCCAGCCACCAATAACCATGTATTTTGCATTGCAGATAGCGTTCCTGTGAGGAAACTCTGCCTTACCCCACAAGATCCACAGAAGGGGTTCCCAGCCTTTTTAGCGCTAATAGCGGCCCAAGGAACAGGGACTGCACCGGGAGAGGTCTGAACCCGGCAGATGCTGCCGACTGCAGAGGTAGGGACTGCTGCGTCTTCTTCACTGATGCAAGAGGTATGAGGAAAAAAAGGAGAATGCCGGGGAGGGACTACAGCTTTAGATTTATACTGTTCACTGATCCTGGGGGAGGAGTCGAGGCGGAGCTCTATCACAGGTATGCTGCCATGGAGGCACCGGGAAATGTCTTTATTCACAAGATTGTACTCCAAAACCCTAACCCACAGTTAAAAATTATAAACATTGACCACATTGCCTAGGAAGAACCAATGAGTATAATTATAAACTTAACAGCTGTAATAAAAAAATATAATAAAAAAAGTTTCTGAGATTAAATCAAAACATGGTAAACTTTAGAAGCAGTCAACATACCAGGTTATACCAGGAACACAAAATTGAAAAGCAGTAGCCAAAAATAATAGACCACTCATAAGTTCCTCTCCAAAAAAGACCTGTGATCTCCTGGTACAGTAGAAAAGTGGGGAACTGCCGGGAACAGTTAGATCTGTTATGCCCCTGGCAGCCCAGCCCCCACAAAGTTAGAACACACCTAGGGAACAAAGTTAACCCCTAGATTGCCCCCTGCAGGTTAACCCCTTCACTACCAATGACATTTATACAGTAATCAGTTGCTATTTTTAGATCTGATTGCTGTATAAATGTCAATGGTCCCAAAAACAGTCCGACATGTCTGCCACAATATCGCAGTCCCAATAAAAATCGCAGATCGCCGTCATTACTAGTAAAGAAAAATAATAGTAAAAATGCCATAAATTAATTCTCATGGTTTGTAAACGCGGCAACTTTTGCGCAAACCAATCAATATATGCCAATTGCGATTTTTTCTTACCTGATGAATAAAGTTGTTTTTTTATATATTTTTTTTGGATATGTATTATAGCAAAAAGTGAAAAAAAGTTTTCTTTTTCAAAATGTTCGCTCTTTTTTCGTTTATAGCAGTGATCAGAAGTGACGCAGTGAGGTGATCAAATACCACCAAAAAAAAGCACTATTTGAGGGGAAAAAAGGATGTCAATTTCATTTGGGTACAATGTCACACGACCGAGCAATTGTCAGTTAAAACGATGCAGTGCCAAATCGCAAAAAGTGCTCTGGTCATTAAGGGGTAAATCCTTCCGTGGCTGAAGTGGTTAAATTATACTGTTGTGAACCTTGTTTGTCTTGAACCCTGAACTCTTTGCTCCTCCCATGAACTTCCTCATTTAAACCATGTCTATGCACTTCCTGCTTGCCAGATTATTGTGCTCTCTCCAGCCAGTATCTCGCTCCTATCGTCCATATTTTGCTACCACTTGTTATTGACCCTTGGCTTCTTTCTCGACTATGCTTCTGCCTGATCTCAACCTGCATCTACTCATTATCGGCCTTTGGCTTGTTTACTGACTACGCTTCAGTTTGATCCCTACCTGCTTATCCGCTACTTCAACCCGGCTTGCTCACCTCCTTTTTGGCTGATCCTGAGGACAATGACCTGGTACTAACACACAAAATCAATCTCCACCATCAGGAGCTCTGGTGAACACCAGTTAGTACTTAGACTCTGTGTGCCTATCCTGCTGGTTGATGGTAGCTCCACTACTGCTATAGAATCTAAGGTGATGATAATGCGCTGCCAAATATATAAATGTGGATGTAAATAACTATAGCTGCTGCTACCACTGACTGTGTTTCACATGAACAAATGGTATAAGTATAAAATTGTGGGAGAGCTGCTAAAAATAGACGTATAGAATAACAGTGAATAAGAAAATGTAAGCAAAATTCAATAAAATCATGAGGTGCACATTACTAAAAAAATCCAAAGGTAACTATAAAGTAAAGTGTCCATGCTACAGTGCTAATCTCAAACAGTCCCAGTGAATATATGGTTCCCAAAGTGAAGAATAGGAAGTAAAAAGAAGGAAAATCTGCTCAGATGTTGAAGCATGGACGTCACCAATTCCTTAGTGTAAATGAACGTACTCCCTCCACTAGGTGCAATAAAGGTTTGGCTACACCAGGCCAGATCACACACGTGTAAGCAAAATATCATGCAGACCAATCGACTTCTCCTTTACAGTGGGTATATGAACAATGACATACACTAAAAACACTCACTCCACCAGGTGAAATGAAGGTTCACCTCAGTTATTGACCCCACTGGGCCAGTTAACACATTGTAGGACAGAGTAATTGAGTAGTGAAATCTGGGTTCCTACCCCTTTAAAACAGAGTGCTTGGAAATTCAATGGCTCACCGATTACATGTAAAGATAAGAAACAACTCCACTAGTACAAAATGTCCGGCAATAGCATAGATAGACACACCGAGAAGGCCTCTCCTTCAAATGCACTCACATTTTATTAAAACGAAAACAGCATGGAATCCAGCATGAAGTCCATAAACACAAGGAATATTAGCATTATCTCACGTGTAGTTAGAGTAGTACCACCACCAGACTGGACCTCTACATGTTACGCTACCTCATGTAGCTTCCTCTGGAGGAATAAACTACTGCTATAGCAATTGGTCTTCGAGCCTGACCCCTGATCGTGAATATTTCATACATCAAAATTTAATAAAACCTTTTGTGACCTAAACTGTGCACTTTATACAAACCCTTTGAGCTATATTTTGCTGGGTATGAAGGGCTTGCAATGAGGATTTATCATTTTGTATTGTACATTCAGATTTCCTTTGCGCAACACTTGATCTACAGGGAAGATTGTGTAAATATAAGGGATCTCCTTGGATCTATCAATGATTTACTATACTGGGGATTCCACATGATGCTTTGTATCAACTCTTCCTCCCCTAACCAAGGCCCACCACAGTGTACATTTGGCTAAAGGGGCTCTTTAATTTGAGCAATTATTGGCTTAAAAGTTCCCAGGAAGTGCATAGGAAACAGTGGGACAGATAGTATCCGTGGGCTCCATTTGGGCCAAGATAATGGTTTATCGCGTTTAATATATTTCTAAGTATCTAAATAAATTAATATATACAGGGAATATTTAAAGTAGTGTCTCTATTGCTATTTCCTTTCTTATATTTGTACTGCTCTCTTTAAAGGAAGCCTATGCTTAAAGAAGTGTATTATCTGCAGCTGCTAACCCTTCTTTCTGTAGGTGCTAGTTGCCTGCAGTCATTCTGATTCAGTGCATTCTGATCTGCATTAAATGTACAAAAATTGCAGATGATACAAGACAACATCAAGTCGCAATCCTAGGCAATGCCTATAAAACTTGCTTTAGCCCAGCTCCAGGTTTTAATAAAAGAGAAAAAATGCAGTGCCCAGAAAAAGTTACAATAAAAAAGCAGTTTTCATCGCTGTCCCCACAGACACACCTTTCCGTGATCCAGCACTTTCCTCCTCCACGTTGAATAACAAATCATTCAACCTACTTCATGTGAGTGCAAAGTGTTAATGATCCGCCCCCTGGGGATGCATCATCATGTTACCCTGGGCTCACAGAAAGTGCTGTGGAGAACAATGTTGTATCATCTTGTGGTACCATTCCCTGTAGAATTCAGGACCAGACCACTGCTTGAGTAAGAAAATAAGGAGAACATGTGACATCACACAACCAGATGCATTGAAAAAGATACGTGTGTACATTAAAAAAAGCTGGTGGAAGGCACCTGAGGGGGCCATCCTAAAGTTTAGTATTAATCCCCAAATGCTCAATGACTGTTGACAAGAACCTGTACATAATTCTGTAATGTTTTATTAAGAAAATAAATACATATACATTTTGAAAGTGGTGGCCCATTAATATATTAATGGCACCAAGCACCATCTGTTCCTCAATGACCTTGCTTTTATACAAGTCCATACAAGTCTATGCGATTAAATGCACTTAATAACATTATTCTTTAAGTCCAGTTGACAAACATTTCAATATAAATGTATGTGAAATATATTCATACATGTTTTATTATTTTTATTTTTTTTTTTGCTTTTTGGTTTTAAACACAATTTCTTTTTCTTCTTTTTTTTCAATGTAAACTAAAGAAAGCTTGTTCAAGGGCAGAAATCTACTATATGTTTACATAAGAGCTATAAGTATATTTAATTAAAACTAAATTCAGATTTTCCTGATGTACATTAGCTTTGTCTGAAATGAAACACTTCTAATATTTTAACATACTAGATTCTTCAAGTGCAGTAAATGGTCAACATTAGCACTAGGTTGCTTCCATTATTCTTATAATAGGGAGGAAAAGTGCAAGTGGCAACATAGCTCTTAAAGACACAGAATGGGCTGTATATAATGTATTGTTGCAGCATATAATTAGATGGGAAAGGACTGTGTGCATTAAAAGAACTATCCATATAAGAAAGCTGTATTTTTTTCCACTAATATAATAAAGTGTAAGGTAACCTTTAACACTAAAAATCGAATTCCTCCAGATGTCATGCCTAACATAGATAACAATCTTAATGTGCCTAATCAGTTTTATGTAAAATGTGCCCTGTGTTCTGATATCACTCATTTTCTGAGTCATTTTAAAAATGCATGCAGAGCTTTTCTGCTTCCTGCTTCACTTTGGCAATGTCATCTGGGTAGTGTAGATCATTGAGCTAATAAGACACTACAAGTCCCAGGAAACATTGTATTCTCTATGTGCCTGTATAGCAGGGGCTGGTCAGGCACGTGAACTTTCACTCCTAATATCATATTGATTCTTTTATTCATCTTTTTGTAATGTCACAGCGATTATATGTCTCTTTAAGTATCACGGGCAAAATGGTGTCTATACAGGAAGTGAGGTATTTCCCTCTGGGAAATTGGCTGCTTTTACGGGAAGTGATGTAATTTATCTCCGGGAAAATGGAGCCACCACAGGACGTGATGTAATTTATCTCTGAGAAAATGGCTGCTGACATACAGCTGGTGTTTATTGCTTATTAACATTGCTGTATATATAGATGAGGAGACTGCATCGACTGTAAGCAACCCTTTGAAAATGAGCTATAGCTTGAAATACGTCATGGTACATTTTTTTACACTATTTGTGAATGTTATGACATTTTGCATACTATCTCTGAGCTTTTGAATGCTGTGTCTAACTGTTACCAGCGTTTTTTATGTCATGAGGCTCACTTGAACAGTATTATTGTATACCTAAGCCTGTACTACTTATTAACTTGCTTTTATCTTTTTAAACATTAAAAGACATATTACGCTATGATGCCCTTTTTTTCATTTAGCCCGCAAACAGTTTGCTGAAGACAAGCAGACTAAGGACATGGATTACAGGAATCATGTCCTGTGGTCTGATGAAACAAAAAAAAACGTATTTGGTTCGGATGGTGTCAAGCGTCTGTGGTGGCAAACAGGTGAGGTGTACAAAGACAAGTGTGTCTTGCCTACAGTCAAGCATGGTGGTGGGAGTGTCATGGTCTGGGGCTGCATGAGTGCTGCCGGCACTGGGGAGCTACAGTTCATTGAGGGAACCACGAATGCCAACATGTACTGTAATATACTGAAGCAGAGCATGATCCTCTCACTTCAGAGACTGGGCCGCAGGACAGTATTCCAATATGATAACGACCCCAAACACACCTCCAAGACTACCACTGCCCTGCTAAAGAAGCTGAGAGTAAAGGTGATGGACTGACCAGACCTAAACCCTATTGAGCATCTTTGTGGCATCCTCAAACGGAAGGTGGAGGAGTGCATAGTCTCTAACATCCACCAGCTCTGTGATGTCGTCATGGAGGAGTGGAAGAGGACTCCAGTGGCAACCTGCAAAGCTCTAGTGAACTCCATGCCCAAGAGGGTTAAGGCAGTGCTGGAAAATAATGGTTGCCACACAAAATATTGACCCTTTGGGCCAAATTTTGACATTTTCACTTAGGGGTGTACTCACTTTTGTTGCCAGCGGTTTAGACATTAATGGCTGTGTGTTGAGTTATTTTGAGGGGACAGCAAATTTACACTGTTATACAAGTTGTACACTCACTACTTTACATTGTAGCAAAGTGTCATTTCTTCAGTGTTGTCACATGATATAATAAAATATTTACAAAAATGTGAGGGGTGTACTTACTTTTGTGAGATACACACGCTACGTGCGCTGTGCATAGGTGATCCAATGGCCCCAAAAGGTTCCTTACAGTATCTCTCTCTGCATAGCTCTCTTTCTCTCTGTATCTCTCTTTCTCTATATGTTTTTCTCTCTCTCTTTCTGTATCACTCACTCTCTCTCTCTGTATTTCTCTGTCGTTATTTCTCTCTGTATCCCTCTTTATTATTTTTCTCGCTCTCTCTAATTTCCTCTCTTTTTCTCTCTAATTCTCTCTCTCTTTCTGTGTATATTTTCTCTTTTGTTATCTCTATATTTCTCTTTGTATCTCTCTCTCTCTCTGATTCTGTCTCTCTCTTAATTTCTCTATTCCCCAAGCTGTCATCATCTTTAAAAGAGGACGGAGGACGGAGATAGTGGTGACATCATAGCCCAAATATGACCATGGCCATATGTGGGCATTGGCATAACCCTCTCCATTACCCGCCTATTCGCTTACATGGCTGGGGATTCTCAGGCTTCCTCTTTTTTTCCTAATAAAGGAATATTGCACAGGGCAGTCCTTTACCTCCTCTTCTGGAGTTCTCTGACAGCGCGGTCTGCTCCTTCTCTTCCCTGAGTACCACATCAGCAAGCTGCTTGCTATGGGGACACTTTTGCAAGAGTGCTCCCAAGCTGGGCTGTGTACATCCATAGACATACACAGAGTGGCTCGGTCATGCTCCCCGCTCACTCCTCACAGGAATTGACTGACAGCAGCAGAAACAATGGCTCCTACCACACCCAGAGTGTCCTGAGAGGTGAGGAAGAGAAACCAGTGGTGCTGCAGGCCCATAAAGCGCTGGATTGAGAGAGGATTCAGGTAAGTGTTTATGGGGGGAGGAAGGAACAGTTAGTGGAATTTTTTTTACCTTAATGCAGAGAATGCATTAAGGTAAAGAGCCCTTTGATTTTAGAACCGCTTTAAGGAAGCTGAAAGTACAAGTGCCTGCTGCTGCTTAGCAACTATTGAAAGACAGAATCTGTTATGTTCCTTCATGTCCAATGCTGAACCCAAACAGCCAACGTTCAGTCTGAGCTGGTCTTTAAGCGTGGGGTCCCCCCAAAATCTATACCAGGCCCTTATCCAAGCATGCAGCCTAGAAAAGGGCTCTGTTAAGTAATCAGCCCAGGCTGCATTTTCTATAGCTGCTGACTAGCACAATGGTCAGTAGGGGTTTTACACCACTCCTCCTAGCAATATTCCTATTCCTAGCAATGCTGTTTCTGTTGACTTCATTTACTTTTTTTTTTTCTAAATGCATGTGCTATCAAATTACACTATTTTTTAAAAGAATGCACTGAATGAAGCGTAGGCACCCAAAGCATTGTTCAAATAATATTCATTTAAGGTCAGTAAATTAAAAGCCAAGCTGATATTTCAGGATTCAATGTTGGCAGGTTATATCACACGCTTTTTTTTCTAATTTTTCAGGGACTGCAATATCCTACTAGAATTCCCAACCCAGGCCAACTGCCTCAATTTTTACAAATAAGGGTTCTCCCTTCAAAGATTATCCCTAATGTAAAATTATTGGGCAGTCTAACTTCAAAGTAATGATACCTTATAGGATTGGGCAGTCGAACTGCAAAATAATGATACCTTATAGGATGGAGCCAAAGTATTATATGGTAATATCACCATGGCCATGTCTTAAACAGCCACAAGAAGATTGTAGACAATTCAACCCCCACTGGTGCTGACACCAGGGTGGATTTTCCATTGGATTAAATTGGCTTTTCCTTGTGTATTTATTGGGAGCGCATATTTTTACCATTTATTTACAGACTGCTTTAAAAACTGACATTCTAGGAAGATTTTGTCCCCCCTTTCCGCTGCACTCTTCTGTTTAATCAGCTTATGCCTACATCACTAATTAGTCCTTTACTGATGTGGGGATTGGTGGGAGAAACCTTGGAGCTCAAAGGAGGATCAAAACTAAGAAATGTTGGTACTGAACAGTGGACACTTTACATAGGGTGATTTCTATTCACTGCAGAAGTGGATGACTGTCCGGACAGCAGGAGGAGTACCAAGTTCTTTGTAGGTGCAGCTTTTTTAAGAATTGGTGTCAGTGACAGAGTCACTGTAAGCTAGAACAGTCCTTTATTGATTGTCAGTCTCCTCCTAATTGGTTCTCCATGATGGGTATGACTATCACTTATATATCCTGACATTTCTTAATGTTTCATGTTTCTACCTTTCTTGAGAAAATGACTGCATGAGTCTCAGATGGGAGTAGTATTACACTGGTAGCATGAAACTAGTAACTGGAAAAAATGGTGCAGTCAATGAAAATATAAGAAAATTTATGAAAACATAATATGAAAATAAGTCTTCTTGGATTTTTTCACTTAGGAATTCAAAGATTTTCTTATTATTATTCTTAACCATCCTCAGTAAACCATTCCTTATCAGAGGTTTTCTTTTTCTGACATTGAACAGAGATAGAACTATACAGTAAATAATAAATTGTGGGATGCAGCCAGGCTTGCAGAAAATAACTATTTGAGGGATGGCGCATGAACAGAAAGCTGTAATTTTGACAGGTGGCAAGGTGTCGTGTCACCAAGCCCTTCCAAAGTCTCATATCTCATACCTTTTGATTAATGACTCTAATTAAGGAATGAAATCAAGCATGTGAAGACAGGGGATCGCTCTAGGTCCTTGTTTGGTAGTTTTCTCTTCCTGGCACATATCTCATCCATCTAAATATCACTGCTCTTTCATTCATTACAGTTGGATGATACCAAGAAGACATGTGCAGGGGTGCACACTTATGCCAGTGTCGTTAAGTAATCATACACAAGATAGGATCACCTATTTTGAGTGTGTTATAATCAAAAGCTAAAATCTCTCTGCTACCTTTAAGATTTTGCTTAAACACAAAGAAACTCAAGGCTGAGCAAATTACCCTTGTAATATATCCTGCCTTTTGAATCGCAGAGTGAGAGTTATTGAGGGACAGAAAGATTATTTTTTAGAGCTTAGCCACAACGTGATAATATCTAATGAAGTATTGTATTATTCCTCTAACCTTTTGATTAAGTAAAATGATTTGGGTGAATAGAAAAAAAACAACAGTTTTTTTTTTTTAGGCTGGTGCTTCCAACCATAATAGATAATTGAGAAAGTATACACAAATCAACTACATCAGGACTGGCATATCATAGCTGCTTCCTTTCCAGGCCACTTTTCAGTTTTCAATGATGTGATAGTTTGACTGACAATCACTTGGTCATGCAACCCTGTATACAAAATCATTTTTAACCACTTTTATTACTTATATAAAGGAATAAAGACTGAACAACTGATAAAAAAAACTTTACCTTACTTTCTAGTATTACAAATAAAGTAAAAATGCCCAAACAGTATTAACATCACCAAAATGACCCCCCTTTGGAAATGGGCATCCCAAGGTGATCTGATTTTTGTGCCACATTTTTTGAGATAAAGATATATACTGTAACTTGAATGGGGATTAATTGGGACCTTAAATGAGACATATGGGGAAGTATACGCCTCCATTCCTGTATTCACAGTGTATATACAAATGGGGGGGGGGGGGGGAGTGGAACTTTTTGAAGTGTGTGTGGCACAACTAAAGAGATTCATATGAGTGTAAAAAAGTCTGTTTGTTCTCTAAAGCAGTAAATAGCAAAATGTAAAAGTTATATATGCATACTATAGTAATATTGATAGCACATAGCAATGCATATATAGAATTACAGCATAGCCCATTGCATAATAAGATAAGCAATAATCCTCCATGTCATTAGGTCAGTAGAATGATAAATTACAGCAGTGTTGTCTGATAAGAATGGTTAAACCATCTATAAAAATGTATGTATAATTATATTCATACAGATAGGCTTGATGTGTTTCCGCACCACTTCCTCAGGAGCGGGAGCATCAATAATCGGAAAAAGGATATGGATAACCAATGTAATTTAATGCCGAAGCCAAACATGGGGGGAGGAAAACTGTGAGTGGGAAGAAGTAGATGACCATCCCTAATATACTCACATGTCAACTGGAATAAACTGCATGTGGTACTGCAAGTCTAGACCAGGAGCTGTGGTAAAAGAGACCCTGTTGAGAAGTCGGGGGTAAACGTATAATCTCCAAAAAGAGTAAAGTGAGTGAAAAGTCTTCATATCATGGTCTATAGGAACTCCAATTTCTAAAAAATAAAATAAATTGTACTGTATGTTGCCCATGACCACTAGGAAAAGATGAAATAGAGCCTGTGACCAATATAGAAATGTGGGAAAATTGAAGTAGAGAATATGGCCAGGGGAGCCAGGCCTCAATGTGAAACAGGTGAAAAGAAGCAAAAAGATAAAAACATAATAGAAAATAAATAAAAGCAGTGTGGTTGTGTTGTATAGAAGCAACCATACATACTCCTTGATAAACACCAAAGGGAAATAGGATTGAGTGAACCTGAGGAAAGAATATTCCCAAAGTGGTTACCTTGGTTGACTCATGGTAATGCAGAGAACCAAACTCCAAAATCACAAGTGCAGTGTGCACAGGATATGCTGCCGGAAGGACTATCTACCATCAAATGTGGGTTTTTATGCGCCCAGCACAGTCCCCAGGTCCCTCCCAACGTCACTCTGGCGTGACAATTGAGGAGAGGCATCCTGGCCGGAACGCCAGAATACTTCCCCACGTGTCAGCCAAGATGGAGAAGAAGACGCGTGTGTGACGTGACAAATCTGTGAATGGACAGAAATGCTAACCCTTTGGCATGTAAAGCAGTTCCCATATATGTATTTATATGTATTTCATGTTTGACTGTTAACATATGCATGTTTCCATTTGTAGACGGTTGGAATGTTGTGTCTATGAGTAAATTCCACAATCACCTGTAGACAGCTTTTCATAAATATAGACACACTCCCATGGTAACATGCTGTGTTTAAATATCTGACACCATGGATGTGCATGCTTCGAGACCTATACAGGCATAATGGAGCAAAACTGGTCACTTTTTGGCATTTGATTTATTTTTTTTTATTAATATTATTATATATTATTTTATCTTGACAAAAAAGTTATGCTTTTATTTCCCATTTCAAACATACTTGAGAATATACATTACATAGGCCAGTTTTGTGCAGACAAAGCTGTTTGAAAACCTTCTCCTTGACCATGGCTCAATAAATACAGGCAGAAGGCCAAGTAATGTGCTCCCTCTGGGTTACGTGTTTTTAAAATGTTTTTAACAGCACCTGCAGCTTCATCTGCCACTGAACCAAGCATCACTATTGAATGGATCTAAGCTCTGAGAACATACAGACCACTGTTTTGAAAAGCAGCCAAGCACCATTGGTGGCAGGTCTTACTGTTGGCAGTAGTTGTTAAAAGCTTGAATCTTGTCCACAGGGCTGGCATTGCTTACGCTGACATATGACATCTTGGATCCCTGGATATTTAAAATCTCTTTATTAATTATACTCTTATTCAAGAAAAAGGTAGATATGTCACTATGATAAAGAAGAGCTTAAAAAGTACAGTATATGTATATATCACTAAAATCCCTTACACTTTAATGTGTAAAAAGTATTTTTTTTATATTTTTGAATGTGGAACTTTTTTTTAAGTATTTCTGCCTTGAAGGTCCTTGTTTTAGGATAGCCATGCTCTGTCCCTCCTTCCCACCCCGTTTTGCTCCTGTGATGTCACCCTGTCACATGGCCTTCTCTTGGAAACTACAGGGGGCTATTTCAACAGACCACTATTTTCTTCTTGGCAAAACCAGCCATAAGGAATGCAAAGTAATTATCACTGGAGCTGATGTAGACAGAAAGTTGTTGCAAAGAGGTTTCAAGAGATCAGCAGCACTGCAATACAACAAAGGTTAGGAAAAAAGGTGAAAACACTTATATTATCCAAAAATACATGGCAACTGTATATGCACGGTGCTTTCGAAAACGAAATGCCATTCAGTCTGTTTATATCTACTTCAAGGAACAGCTAAATAAACAGAGCTGTGACCTGTTTTACAGGGCAAATTCTGTTCAGGAATATTTGTCAGATGACACCACTTCTTCCTATTTCAACTTTGCATCTTCTGTGTAATCTAGATGCTCATAAAACAATAGATCAATATTGTCTCTACAATAATTCATTGTCCAAACAGTAGTCAGTTGACAGAGGAGCTTTGTAGTCTGTCCAGTTTGGCACTATTGTAAATCACAATTGCTGCTCAACAGAACTACACATCATTTGCCAAATGTAATTAATTTTCTTATATAAGGATCTGCTGCACTCTACTGTCTGAATTTGTAAATTGCCTGTAAATATATTATATATGCACTTCTTGCCCCTGATTGTTGTCTTTGAAACCCCAGAGGAGGTGAAAAAGAGAAAGTCTCAGGCAAATGTCCTGTCCATGCTGCTAAATCCTACACCAGAAGGAACTATTGTGTAAGAATTCTTATGATCTAATAGTTTAACTCCAGCTGCTGGGTGTATATCCAAATACTTCTGACATATAGGGTATCTCTGTCCTGTTTTTTATTATTCACATACATAGTGCCCGATAGCTAGGTCTGTGCTACTGAATGTGTAGTGGTCACCTTCCAGTATATTGGTAAGTGAACCTGTTTATTGAATATACAGTATCTCACAAAAGTGAGTACACCCCTCACATTTTTGAAAACATTTTATTATATCTTTTCATGTGATAACACTGAAGAAATGACACTTTGCTACAGTGTAAAGTAGTGAGTGTACAGCTTGTATAACAGTGTAAATTTGCTGTCCCCTCAAAATAACTCAACACACAGCCATTGATATCTAAACTGCTGGCAACAAAAGTGAGTACACCCCTCAGTGAATATGTCCAAATTGGGCCCAAAGTGTCAATATTTTGTGCGGCCACCATTATTTTATGGCACTGCCTTAACCGTCTTGGGCATGGAGTTCACCAGAGCTTCACAGGTTTCCACTTGAGTCCTCTTCCACTCCTCCATGACGCTATCACGGAGCTGGTGGATGTTAGAGACCTTGCGCTCCTCCACCTTCCATTTGAGGATGCCCCACAGATGCTCAATAGGGTTTAGGTCTGGAGACATGCTTGGCCAGTCCATCACTTTTACCCTCAGCTTCTTTAGCAAGGCAGTGGTCATCTTGGAGATATGTTTGAGGTCGTTATAATGTTGGAATACTGCCCTATGGCCCAGTCTTCGAAGAGAGGTGATCATGCTCTGCTTCAGTATGTCACAGTACATGTTGGCATTCATGGTTCCCTCAATGAACTATAGCTTCCTAATGCCGGCAGCACTCCTGCAGCCCCAGACCATGACACTCCCACCACCATGCTTGACTGTAGGCAAGACACATTTGTCTTTGTACTCCTCACCTGGTTGCCACCACACACATTTGATGCCATCTGAATCAAATACGTTTATCTTGGTCTCATCAGACCACAGGACATGGTTCCAGTAATCCATGTCCTTAGTCTGCTTTTCTTCAGCAAACTGTTTAAGGGCTTCCTTGTGCATCATCTTTAGAAGAGGCTTCCTTCTGTGAGGACAGCCAAACAGACCAATTTGTTGCAGTGTGTGGTGTATGGTCTGAGCACTGACAGGCTGACCCCCCACCCTTCCACCTCTGCAGCAATGCTGGCAGCACTCATATGTCTATTTCCCAAAGACAACCTCTGGATATGACGCTGAGCATGTGCACTCAACTTCTTTGGTCGACCACGGCGAGGCCTGTTCTGAGTGCAACCTGTCCTGTTAAACTGCTGTATGGTTTTAGTCACCGTGCTGCACCTCAGTTTCAGGGTCTTGGAAATCTTCTTATAGCCTAGATCATCTTTATGTAGAGCAACAATTCTTTTTTCAGATCCTCAGAGAGTTCTTTGCCTTGAGGTGCTATGTTGAACTTCCAGTGACCAGTATGAGAGAGTGAGAGCAATAACACCAAATTTAACACACCTGCTCCACATTCACACCTGAGACCTTTTAACACTAACAACATCACATGACACAGGGGAGGGAAAATGGCTAATTGGGCCCAATTTTGACAATTTTACTTAGGGGTGTACTCGCTTTTGCTGCCAGTGATTTAGGCATGTGTGTTGAGTTATTTCGAAGGGACAGTGAATTTACACTGTTATACAAGCTGTACACTCACTACTTTACATTGTAGCAAAGTGTCATTTGTTCAATGTTGTCACATGAAAATATATAATACAATATTTACAAAAATGTGAGGGGTGTACTCACTTTTGTTAGATACTGTAGATTATACGCAGTTCCTGTTGTTTTAGTTAACTCTGTCCTTTCTGGTCTATGATTCTATAGCTAGTTTTAGCATAGGGCTTGAAAACCAGCATAGGTTAGAGCCAGGCTAGGCTTCCAGTGGCCATGTTGGGATCATAGACTTAGGCAGCCATTCATGATGTTATTGCAGGAAAAAGAATTGCTTGATTCCCCCCATTAACACAGTCAGTATTGATGGAGAATCCCTCCCATGGAGCTATTGTGTTCTTCCAGCAGGTGAGTGTGAGGAGCCATCCGTGCTGGGAGAACACAATGATTATTGCTAGAAATCTGACAAGCTAGTTGTACCCAAGTCGATCGATGGATCGACTTGGGTACAATCAGCCTGTCTAGATGGATCGAATCTCAGCCAGTCCCTGCTGAAACAACCAAGATTTGGACCATTCATGGCTGGCTTAAGAGATCCAGTTCTCCTTTAGATTACCTAAAGATATAATTTGATTGTAACATTGAAACTCAGGGGCACAGTCGGCCTGCCAAGTGGTTCAAATTTTCATCTTTCATCTTGCACTGCTGTCTGCCCTACTTTTAAAAGTTGGACTCCAGACAAAATTATTTTTTAACTCTGGGTGACATGGGGAAATCTCCACAAACTGAGGAGAGCTCCCACCATTGACAGTAGTCCTTGGAACCGATGTCCCCATTGAAAATATCCCCTCTTCTTTTGCATATGTGGCAGCCATTAAATCCTGACTTCCCATCACTTTTTGTCCCTGAACAATGATCACAGTGACAACATATTGAAAAGGGATCTCCCCAATGGTAACATAGTCAGCAATAAAAATATTATACCAAAGTTTCTAACTCAACCTCACTCCATCCAGTACAGGAAAAAGCTGCTTTGATCCAAGTTATTTTTTAAAGTCAGATTTCTGCCACTATTTGAACTGACTTGAAAAGTCCAAAAATAATTGGCAAAACATGAATTGCATGTTATTGGAACTCTATTATAATTAGAGGTTTAAACAATGATTCTGTTCATACTTAATTTCAAAACGAATGAATGTACATCGTCTATATCAGCGGCCGATATTTAGATGATGATTAGGGATGAGCCGAACAACTGGGACGTGAACATGAAAAATCAAAAGTGCTCATTTTAAAGGCTTATATGCAATGTTATTGCCCTAAAAAGTGTATGGGGACCCGGGCCCTGCCCTAGGGGACATGTATCAATGAAAAAAAGTTTTTAAGTCAATCTTTTTTTTTCAGGACCAGTGATTTTAATAATACTAAAGTGAAAAACAAAAACAAAAATTCCTTTAAATATTGTGCCTGGGGGTGTCCTTAGTCTGTCTGTAAAAGGGCGCATCTCTGTGAGGTGTAGAACATAGCCAGAGCAAAATGACATTTCCATAAGAAAAAATTGTCTTTTAAAATCGCGGTTGCAATGTATTGCCGGCTCCCTGCAGTATACTAAAAATCTGTCACGTATCTGGTGGTTGAGTCTGACTTATGCGGGGGCAACCTCTCTTACGGCCCTGATTCGTGAACCCCTGATTGTGGAGACAGGGAGCACAGGGGGGCACAAGGGCTGGACTTGGTCACAGATGACAGGTGTAGGTCCACAGGAGCTCATGCAGGCAGAAGGGTGGTGGTACAGGCCGGATCCGTAACAAGCTGGTAGTGCAGTACAAATGGTTCAGGCTGCTGGATAGTCGGGTACAGGCAGGGTCGGCAACATGCGGGCAGCAGAGGTACAGAGGATCAGGCAGGAGAATAGTCGTAGACAGGCCAAGGAGTCAGGGCAGGCAGCAAGCAAACTATCTTTCAAACTACCATACACAAGCACAATCTGTATGATGCATGGAGATGTTCACACGCCAGTGAGAAAGACTTCACATTTTTTTCATCTCCACATCGAACATACACAAGATTAGACCTCTTCCTGGTGGACTAACATACACTCAACAAAACCAAAGCATCCACCATCAATACGATCACTTGGTCGGATCATGCCTCCGTTACTTTAGAAATAGAGGACAAGGCAACTTAATCAACAATTCCCATATGGAGAGTTAACCCGTACCTACTACAGCGAACAGAATACAGGAACACTGTTAAACTTCACTTAGAGCAATATTTTGCAGAAAACAAAAATTCAGTGCAAAATCATTTTACCCTTTGGAATGCCCATAAGGCGTATATTAGAGGTATTCTAATTCAGTTGGGGGCGAGAGCTAGAAGGCAGCGGCAGGAACGTATCAAAGATTTGACGAGAGAAATCTCGGATACAGATACACGAAACAACTCCATCACTAAAATTATCTCAAAAACGGACCCAACTCAGATACGACTTGAGACTTACCCTGCTAGAAGAATTCGAAAAGACAGCTAGAAGATTAAAAATGACACATTACTAGTGTTGAGCGAACCCGGACTGTAACGTTAGGGTCCGTACCGAACTTTTGGGTGTCCGTGGCACGGACCCGGACCCGGACATTTCAAAAATCGTTCGGGTTCGGTCCGGGAGGCACGGTGCCTGTGGGTTTTCAAGCCATGCCTGGGATTGCAATGTCAGGCCCAAGCGAGTTGTGATCATTACACAGTAAAAATTAGAAGATCGACAGAAAAGCTTAAGAAGATCGTCCCATTCAGAGTTCAGCATAGACTCAACCCAGGCAAAAACTCTATTAAAATCACTACCTCAACAAAGCACATAGACATAGGCTCTAAAGAGAGCAGTTTAGAAACTATGCAAGGACGGCGACGGAAGATCGAGAGCGGGGGTTGACTTAATCTTATGGAGATTATATGCGGAATACCCGTAAGGTTTCCCATTTTACTAAAACGTGACTTAAAAACAAAAGACGTTTTATAACGAGATTCACTTCAAATTGTCAC